>CM042138.1:130937734-130972734 GCA_023376005.1 Doryteuthis pealeii | reverse complement strand
TATAGAGGCGCTCGGTGTGTAATGTTTATAACCCCACCACCTAGAAGGTGACACTAATAACCACGTTACCCAGATGAGAAGATTAATATCTACACAACAGAGATGAGGACGCTCATAATCACACAACAAAGATGGGGGCACAAATCGCCCCACAACGATGAAGGCACTAATAATCACACAATCAAAATGGAAACAATACTAACTCCACAACCAATATGAGAAAACTAATTAAAAAGAAACAACCAAGACAGGGATACTCATAGCAACTAGTATGATGGGGTCACTAATAATAAAACAACTAAGGTGGGGAAATAAAAAAGGTGAACCGAGTTCAAATCTGAGATGGGCTTTTTGCATTTCCCATAGCTGGATAGTTGGATCCATACCTTTCTTAAGGGTATTAGCCCTTAAGAAAGGTATGGATCCAACTATTCTCCCTCTAGCTATGATGGTTTTTGGATACAATTTACGACCTATTGCAGTATCAATTCTCTATCCAGATCAGCATCATTCCAATGAGACATGAAATGAGCACGGAAAAGTTCATCAATCTTAAAAGAATGTTTCAACTGCCTACGTATGATGTGTACCGGTCCAATCCCTGAACGTAACTGATCGTATCTGAAAGGAAAATGGAATGAAATTAGTTTGCCTGAGTTCACTTGAACCAAGCAGGTGAGAGTTTGAAATGTGCAATGGTTATCATCCTAGAAAATGAACACGGTGACCCGAGTTCAAATGCTGGGTGAGGCTGTTTGCTTTTTAAATGGAACTAATACGAATCCAACTACACTTCCTGTAACTATGATGCTGTTCTGCATAGAATCTTCAACCCATAGCAGTATCAATTTTCTATCCGGAATAACATCTTCATATCTAAGATGAAGCGAGCACGAAAAGTCCTCTGTGTGGCAATAAAAGATCCACCAAACTTTAAAAAAACGTTTCAACTGCAAACGCATGTTATACAACCGTCCAACCTATGATCAGAACAGATTGTATCTAAAAATGATAATAAAAATTGATAAAGAAAAAAAAAAGAAAAACGATGAGAAATTAGCTTGAAGGAGCTACTTTTACCACTTGCCCAATTAAACCAAACAGGTGACAATTTAAAATGTAGAAGGTGATTCTTCTGCACTCTGTATTTCACGTGTATTCAGAATAAGAATTGAGAAGCAAATTTTTTTTCTCTATTCCTTTTGGCCATCAAAAATGTAATGCCATTTTGCGAGCTTCGATACAGCACTAAATAGAAAAGGTAATTTCATTGGAATCAAGCTGTTTACTTATCGGATGATCAACAATTTCTTTTGTCCTAGGAGACAGCATTCCATTTCCACAATTGATGGATGTGAAATTGCATAATATTCAATAATCAATGCTTATTGATTGTCAATAGGAAAAGTCTTATTTAGACACAATTTATATTTGTATATTCTTATATGCACTTTACTACGGGGTTTTGAAACAAAAATCTTCTTCGATATTTAATTGTCATTCCCTATAAATTAATAACCACACCTTAATGACTTTACACAGGGTGGAGCATCCCCGTAATGTAGTTGATCAAGTGATTGACTGCAACATCGTAGTTAGCGAGTTCGAACTCAAGTAGCGCTATTATTTCACTTTCAGATTTTAAAAAACTAACCCTAACCCTAACCCTAACCCCTAACCCTAACCCCTAACAAACAACCGGATATTGACGGTGTAAATAAAAAACATGTCCTTTCTTAATCGAGATCTAAAGGTAATATGCTTCAGTTTATTCACACACGGCGTGGTGTACTGGTTAGCAAGCTAGTCTCGCAGATCATTTGCTACTAAGTAGTGAGGTTGCGCCTCACTGGGATGCTTGTTTGCAGCCTTTTGTAAAATCTAAAATGTACTTAATTCTTCAGGATGCCTTATGTTTAGCGATCTAGTTTTTTTGGACGAGGTAAGAATGTCCTCATCCATATCAGCCAAGGGTTAAAGAGTACAACTACTGTTATTCTACAAGGTTTGTTCTGGTATTAGATAACCTACGAAGGTTGATATGTCATTAATGTTCTGTTTTAAATATCTACTTATTTAAAACCGACATAAAAAGGTTAATTTTTGTGTCGGTGGGGCCTAGAATATTCTGACTGTATTCACTGTGGAGAGGTCAGAAAATCACACCAAAAACGTAGTGTTCTGGCTTTGATACATAACTGTATCTGATTATGCGCTTCCAGTTCTGGAGATCTCGCGAGTATAAAAAATACCACTTCATTGCCTTTACATACCGGTGTACCATATATGCGTCAAATATAAGAATTATGTTAAATAAATAAACTGCAGTAGTAACAAGAAAATGTTCTAATAATTAAAATGAATGATAAAAACTGGAAAAAAAAAACTCATCTGTTCTCTTCTTAACTGAACTTCGAGTCCTGAATTTAGATATGAAGTCAGAATTTTGCGATCACATCACATTTTTAAATTATAAACATTTAAGTTATATACACACATTTTTACTCTGCATTTCATATTATAGAGTATATTATGACATTGCATGCACGTTGTTTGATGGTTACCATCGTAGAAAATGGATACGGCAAGATGAGTTCAAATCCTGGATGAGGCTGTTCGCATTTCCTGTAGTACATACCGTTGGGAAAGGTATGAATCCAACTATTCTCGCTACAGATCTTTAACCTTGATTAGGCAACCAGTCTAGGAGAAGGAAAACTCTGAAGAGATAACCATTTCCTTCAAGTGATAATACTGAAAAACCAAAAATAACTTCTCGTTTACTACATAAATATAAAAAATATGTTTAAAAATATTCGTATTCAATAGGACAATGTGTAATAATATTTTTTTAAATCTCAAGAAACAATGGCACAAAAAAGTAAACTTAAAAGTTCAGTGAACGCGCTTCCATAACCTCTAGACATTAATAAGAAATGCTTATACAGAGATGCTATTACTTCCAGGTCAACTTGGGAATAAGCTAGATGGGAGCTGCACAAGAATACGCGTACAGTCTTGAACAATTCGTAGAAACAGCACCCCACAAGGAAGCAGCAGTATGGCCACCTGCCCCCATCTCACAAACCATCCGAGTAAAAAAGACTAGGCAGGCAGGACAATGTTGGAGAACCAGGGACGAGCTCATAAGCGACGTTCTCATGTGGAAGCCAACACGTGGGCATGCTAATGTAGGCCGCCCAACAAGGACATACATTGACAAACTATGTGAGGATGCTGGTTGCCACGCAGAAGACTTCCCAGGGGCAATGAATAATAGGGAAGGTTGGCGAGAGATACAGAGATGGGTGAAAGAAATGTTTTAATGTAAAAGGGAGTCTTTAGGTAGTCATGGAGACCTTGATGTGTATATATATTTATCAATCCTTCTTCACGAGCAGGATGATACACAAGGCCAACTTTCTAAGAAATAAGAAATGCTTAAACAGTTGTGTGAAAAAGTGTCCGAATGTAAAGGGGAGATTATTTAGGTAGGAAGGGCCGGTTTAGCTCAGTCGGTAAAGTGTTCGGGTAGGAATCATAATGTTCTTGGTTCGATACCGGTCCTCGCCAACTCAGCGGATGAGTTGCACATGGATCTGTGTGGTAAAGTGAGGAGCTGGTGGTAGGTGTGGCACCCCCCTCAGATGCTAAAATAATCTCCTTGGTCTAGCGCATGGGGCATGGGAAAAGGGGACAGACTACCTCGCATCCTGGCCGATACCGACATTAAGCCACCCCGACGACTTTACTTACTTATTTAGGTAGTCGTGGAGACCTTGATAAGTATGTATTTACCAAACCATCCACACGGGCAAAATGGAACACAAGGTCAATGTTCAGGATAGACAGATTGACATGCCGGTTCAATCAACTTTCTACCAATATGTACTATAATGCAGGGTCAAGTTGACCTGGAAGTGATAGCAACTAAGGAGTATTCCACACTTCCCAAATCTCCAGAACAAAAGTCTCATAATTAGAGGTTTAGTCATACACGAGACACCCCTTTGGAGGGGGGGTGTCAAGTATCTGTAACGGTACAGCACATTCAAAGCATCACCGACAGGGTGGTGTTTAAGTTTGAGGTTTAATTTAATTTCACTATTAAGAAGTCTATTTCCTAAATTTTAAGTAATTAAAAAAATTGTGAGAGGTAGTTAGAGTAGTAAATGTAGAGAGGTAGAGAGAGAAAATAAGAATAGGGAGAGGGTGGTAAAGAGAGAGAGAAAGAGAAAGAGAGAGAAAGAGAGGTAGAGTGTGTGAAAGTGATTATGAGAGATAAAAAGAGATATAAAGATAGTGAGACTGAGAGACGGAAGGGGTAGTAAAAGAGATAGAAAGAGGGTAAGAGAATAAAAGAAGGAAATAGAGCAGTAAGGGTAGAGAGGTTGATAGATAATAAAAGAGAGAGAGGTTTTTGAGTAAGAGGCAGAGAAGTAGAGAAAGAGATAGTGTGTGTGTGTGTGAGAAAGAGAGAGAGAGAGAGAGAGAGAAAGATTAAGAGAGTAATAAGGAAAGGTAGAAAGAATGAAAGAGAGAGAGATAGGTAGAGAGGGAGAAAGAAAGGAGATAGGTAGACATATAGGATAGAGTGAAAGAGAGGGTTTTTATTTACCTTCTTGCATTATTTAATTCTTTGCTTCTTCGTGTATTACTAAATGCCTTAACCATTCTAAAAAGAATAGTAGTGGTTCTATTCAACCTATAGCTTGAGGATTAGGGGATCTATTTCCCAGGGGTAGAGCCCCTCTCCATCGTGTTGTAATAGTTAGTAAGCTAGTGTTGCAGATCCATTACTACTGAATAGACTACAATACTTGTTGGATGTCCCATGTTTGCGACCTTGTGTCACCTCCTAACCGTGGCAAACGGTTTGGTTAATACCTACCTTTTCCAAGAGTATTAATCTGAAAGTGAACGTAATATCGGGAACGTGCTTACTCCGATGTCGCAGTCCAGTACGTTGGCCACCTCTTCACAGGGACTCCACCTCTGAGAGTGAGTAAGTGAGAGAGTGAGTGAGAGAGAGTGAGTGAGAGAGTGAGGAGAGAGAGAGAGAGAGAGAGAGAGAGTGTGTGTGTGTGTGTGGTGTGTGTGTGTGTGTGTGTGCGAGTGAGTGACGGAAAGAGAAAAGGAGAGAGTGTATGTGAAGGAGAGTATGTGTGTATGTGTGTGTGTATGAATTTAGTGATAGAGAGAGAAAATGGAGAAAGTGTGTGAGAGAGAGAGAGAGAGTGAGAGAGAGAGGGAGAGAGAGAGAGAGAGAGAGAGAGAGAGAGAGAGAGCAAAGTGTCCACTGTTGTTTTAATATGTCTATCACCCGGCCAGTCTTGTAAGGGTCCTCTTCTTAAATGCATATGTAAATGTCTGTCTGAAATAACATATCGACTTGAGACGTTCGTGTAACACTACTGACTCATCCATGAAACATAGTTTATGAGTGTAATTTCACGCAGCTTTATGGTGGATCACGTGCATATGAACTTTAATGTTCTAAAATATGTTTCTATAAGACATACATGCGCACGCACGCACGCAGATAGACTGACACGCAAAAACATACGTACGCATACGTACACTTACGCATAGGTACACACAAATAGGCACATATAAACGTATACGCATGCACACACATATGCATACACACACAAACACGCACATACATTTATATATATATATTTACCAACCCCTCCGCACGAGCAGGATGTGACACAGGTCAATTTCTTAAGCGGTGTTTAACAGGCTTGAATTCAGAGTTTTCCTTCTCCTAGACTTGTTACCGAGCCATGGTTAGGAGCCTAGTCTGCCCTGCTATTTACCCATAGCTGGAGGGAGAGTAGTTGGATTCATACCTGTCCCAAGGACATTAGCGCCATAGGAAATTCAAACAGCTTCGTCCAGGAATTGAATTCGCGTTGACGAGTCCATTTCTTACAACTCTTGACCACGCGTAATGTATATATATATATATATATATATATATATATATATATATATATATATATATATATTATAATATATATATATAAACAGTAAATGAAGGAAAAAACTTTAAACTTGCTTCATTACAATAATTTATTTCAACCGTATTAATACGGCATCTTCAGGTAATCACAAGAACATGACCCTTACTCGGAATTTCCCAAAGTAACATCGCTTTTAAATCTATCAATTTGGGGGAGGTGTCTTAGTTTGAAATGGACAGGATTAGTTTCTTTGAATGAGGCGGGGAGGTCTATGCTTTGGATGAGGTGTGGCTTATATATATATATATATATATATGTGTGTGTGTGTGTGTGTGTGTGTGTGTGTGTGTGTGCATTCGCGCGCACTCGCGGATACACAAATAAATACTCAAAAACATTCACTGAAACATACACTGGTAAGCACACACTCGCATATACGCAAATATTCAAACACGATACGCAAGTACGCACACACGCTCATACATGTCAACCTCATGAATAAATATTAATGCTCATATCTATAAGGATAGAAACGTTTGTGCAATCGGAAACGTATTGCACTTATTCAAAGTACGCTTAATTGTATACAATAATACATTCATATTTATTGATGCAATGGTTTCCAAGCTGGTCTCGCAGATCCACTACTCCTGAATACGTTCCTCACTGGATGCTTTATACATGCAACTTTATGATCCTACCCGTGGTGAACTGGTTGGGTCAATACCTACATATATACATATTCATTTTTATATGAATACATAAACTTGTATATATTACATGGTTTGTAAATAATTATCTAAGTTTGAAGTATATCACGAGTTTCAAGTGCAAAATTACTTTAATTTTTAGTACATACCCACATAAGTATATATATGTATATATATATATATATATATATATATATATATATATATATATGTGTGTGTGTGGTGTGTGTGTGTGTAAAATGAAAATGGAAGTGAATCCGACGGTATGTTGAAAAATAAATAAAGGAAAGAAAGTATAGAATGGATAAAATAGGATATTTTAATCAATTTTACTTACACATGTTTTGGTCAGGAGTTTATACATTATTCAAACTATTATTATTTTTAAATAACCAAATTCAACCTTCATCAGAGTAAATCCTCATTCTTTTAAATGAAATTCGTTGGAAAAGCGGATAATTTTTTAAATGTTCGAAAAAAGAACTTTTTAAAAAATCATTTTCAAACGCAGTTGAGAAAGACGGGTAATGACGTCATATCGCATGCGAACGATTTTGACGCGGAGAGAATATATATATATATATATATATATATATATATATATATATATATATTAAGAATGGAAATGAGTAACCTACTCGAGTTTCATCGATAGATTCTTCAGGGTTACTTTTAAATTAATCGAGTTTACGATTAATTTAAGAATGTAAACAAGCGTTCCTCTACTAAATTTAAGTCCCATTCCAACGGGCATGTTTATAACACCAAAGATTAATCGTAAACTCGATTAATTTAAAAGTAACCCTGAAGAATCTATCGATGAAACTCGAGTAGGTTACTCATTTCCATTCTTAAATAAATTTATGCTCTACATTGTATTGAGCACTTTGTATTTGTTTTTTCTCAACCTTAACCTCTGGATATTGTGCGCTTCCAACGATCGTTCTTATACCCACCGGTAAGTTAATACTTATACATATACAATATATATATATATATATATATATATATATATATACCTGTGTGGGGGTGTAAAAGTAAAAATTTAAAGTCGGGGTGAATTAAAATCGGTATCAGCCAGACAGTAGGAAAGACTCTCCTCTTTTAACTACTGATAGACCAAGGAGATTGTTTTTCCGTCTCTGGTGGAGCGCTACACCTACCATCAGTTCCTTACATTACGGCACAGGTCTCTGTGCTACTTATACTATGAGTTGGCGAGGGCTGCATTCAAACCAGGAACGTTGTGGTTTCTAGGCGGACGCTCTACTGACTGAGCTAAACAGATCCTAGGATAGCTCAGATATAAATTCAGTGGTGTTTGATAAATATCAGTCTCTCGCCTATGCGATTTTCAATCTTGATCATCCACTTACATCGTGTTTCGACGTATCCCGTCTTTTTAGTGTGGCTAGACATTAGCAGGTTGCCTCCAGCCGAGATGGAAACCCGATCGATTAATGATCAGTCAGGGTTCTTAATCACTCGACCATCAGCACCAACTGATTGGGCCGGGAATTTTAACTTATAAATACATACATATGTATATATGTAAAGACTGCCAGTGAGTGCTCCATCCGTTTTATAGGAGAGAGTTGCCTTTAAGCTTACTCGGAGGGAGAAAGAGAGAGGGAGAGAGAGATGTATCATGAAACAAATTTAAGTTAGAATATTTGTGTATAATCGTTTTCCTCAATCCTGATTTAGTTTTATGTCGTATTATTAGAAATGATTATATATGCAAATATAAAACACCCGAGAGACATTATTAAGTTGAGTGAAAAGTTATTTTGAAATGAGAAATATTAAAACGATTTAAATTGAAATAATAAAGGAAAAATAATGTTAGAAAAAATCGAAAGAAAAAATAAAGAAAACGAATATAAGGACAAATAAAATACTACCTTTTCCTGTTATAAACATAACTTTTGCATATATATTTTCCTATACTAAATTTAACAACATTTATAGGACTTATACAGTATTAACCGTATATTGAACGAACAAAAACTTGAAAGGCAAAAATGTGAGAGAAAGGAATAAAATATAAAGAAAAATTAAAAAGTGGTGGTCACTGCAATTTTCTCTTCTTTTTTTTTCATTCTTCTGGAGAAGAAACTTGCAAATTTAGAAGAAGAAAAACAAATGTTTAAATACAATAATTTTCTTTTAAAATCTTAAGAAATAAAAATAAAGAAAAATATTGAAGAAGGAAAAATTAATACACATGTGAAATGGTTTTATAAGAATTATAAAAATCATCTTTATCGTAATGAAAAAAAAACGGGGACGGGTGAAATAAAAAAGAATCAAATACATATATAAAAAATAAAAGCACAACAGAAAGAAAACTGTAAATTTGAAGTGAAGAACATATGATAGTAGAGGCAAGAGAGAAGCAAAAAATGTAGGGTTAACAGAAAGAAAGAAGAAAGAAAGAAAGAAAGAAAGAAAGAATGAAAATGAGAAAGGAAATATAAAAATGTGTAAAGAAACGAAGAACGTTGTGGGTGAGGACAAGAAATAAAATATATAAAAATATTAAAGAAAAGAAAAATGAATACACAGTGATAGGCATGATAGAAGAGACAAGAGAAAAGTGGAATTTATGTTTAACAGAGAGAAAGAAAGAAAGAAAGGATGGAAGAAAGAAAGAATGGAAGAAAGAAAGAAAGAAAGAAAGAAAGAAAGGAAAAATGAAGGAAGGAAATAAAAAAGTGAAATTAAACGAGGAAAGTTATTGAAGTGAGTGTGGAGGGCAAGAAATAATAAATATAAAAAATTATTGAAGAAAAGAAAAATGAATAATCAAGTTAAACAAAAAAAGAATATGGTTTTAGAAGATTTATAAAAATTACCTCAATCATAATGAAAAAAAAAGTGACATGTAAATAAAAATAAATGAAAATATAGAAAAGAAAAGAAGTCATAAAAAAAGAAAAACTGTAAATCTAACGAGAAAAAAAGGAATGAAAGAGAGAAATAGAAAAACAAAAGTGTACGGTTAAGAGAAACAAGAAAGAAAGAGATGAAAAGTTTCAATACAACAAAAATGTTTTTAAAATGTCGAGAAATAAAAATATATAAAAATATTAAAGAAAAAAATAATTCACAATTTAGAAAAAAAGAAAGTGGTTTTAGAAGATTTATAAAAATCACTTGTATTAAAATAAAATAAAAAAACTGGGGCTGATAGAACAAAATAAAAAAAAATGAAGAAAAGAAAGAAAGAAAACTGTAAAAATCTGAAGGCGAGAAGGAATGATTCAAGAGAGAAAATAAAAGCGAAAGTGAAAGGGTTAACGGTTAGAAAGAAAGAAAGAAAGAAAGAAAGAAAGAAAGAAAGAAGGAAAGAAAGAAAGGAAAGAGAAAAAAAAGGGAAAGGAAACGAAGAAAGTAATCGAACTTGGGGTGGAGGGCAAGGTCGACAGTTTTGGAAATTAACTTGCTCAAAAGTTCGCCATTGCACAGCCGTAAAATGGCTCGTCAACATAAAATGGCGTCCGAGGCAGTGAAATAGCGCGCAGGCCGTTATGGCGGGTTTTTCATTATCCACTGTGTCTCAATTCCCGCGCTTTATGGCACCGTTTCATGGCGATCGATACGTCATCAACACTTGTCTAATTGCCGACTAATGCATGTTTCCCTTGTGTGCCACAGTTTCTAGCCACCATCGTCGAATACAATATAAGCTCGATGCGACGACACACCGCCTTGCCACTTTCAGCAAAATGACGTCATTATTAACCTTATAGGCCTCTAAGGTTCACTCCTCGTGTGTCGTCTACTAATTACAACTGAGGCTAAATATACTGATGTTAATTAAGTAGCTGCCAGCGGCCTTTGTCTTTGTTCAAGCAGCATTTTTTATGAGGGAGGAAACAAAGTAAATAATAATTAGCAATATTATGATCACTACTTTTTACTGAAGACCCAACATAAGAGAATTTGACTTTTTGTGATATTCACACATTATATATACTAGCAAATAAAAAAAACGCTCTCCGGACGATGTAAAAATACATTTTTGAAACATATTGCTTGAGGAGGTGGAAGTTAAAAATCAAATGTCGTAGAGTTTGAACCATAAATCATGAAATCATCAATTTATTAAAGGAGTAAAAAAATAAAACAATTTGAAATCGAAACTAAGTTCTATTAATTTTGAATATGTATTAAAATAAAACAAACTATATATAAATATATGATACTGCCGATGTATCTATTAAAACTTGTTTTAAAAAACAATGAGGACTCTCTACTGACAAGACCTAGTATTGATTAACAAAAAAACAAAAAAAGAGAACTTGTAAACTGGTAGAATTTGCAGTTCCAGCAGATCACAGGGTGAAGACGAAGGAAAACTAAAAAGAGACAAATACCTGAACCCTTCTAGAGAATTGAAAAAGATGTGGAATATGAGGGTGAAAATGATACCAATTATAGTTGATGCACTTGGAATGGTCCCAAAATGCTCGGGGAAAATGGAGGAACTGGAAATCAGAGGAAGAATTGAGACCATTGCATTGCTGCAATCGGCTAAATACTCAGAACAGTCCTGGAGACCTGTGGAGACTTGTTCTCACTCAGACTGCAGTGAAAGACCATTGGCTAACGCTGGTGTGAAAATACAATACTTCTAATAATAATAATAATGATAATAATAATATGTTTCTACACAGCTATATGGTTTCAAGCAACTAATATTAATTCTTAGTAAACAATAATAACTATTAATATAAATAAGTTATAGTTATATGGTACCAAGTGTTCTTATCTAATATAAATAATTTGCAAACGGTTCTATTTGACACATACATGGGACCATAATAAATACTACCAGTTCCTGGACCCCCAATGGGGCCACTTTTTGGGCATGGGTGGCGATCTGTGATGTTAAAGGATGGAATCCTCGTGACTGATCAGTCCCTGAGATACAACAATTCACTTTGGCCCTAGACGAACGATTGAAGAGACACCTCCAACCAATTGGCTAGTCACGTCAAACCCTAGCACCTATATTATTGTCCTGACCCTATTGCCCTTATGTTAACACCCAACCTATTTTATTATATATGTGCTAGAAGGCAGTGGCTGAGGGTCATAGTGCCCGTAGTATAGCGTTGAACATCTAATTCTATAGTTAGGAGTTTTGGGGAGTAAAGTAAAGTTTACGGGGTGGCCTAATGTCGGTATCAGCCAGAAGGCAAGGGGTCTATCCCTTTTCAATAGCGCTAGACAAAAAATATTTTTATGCGTCTGACGAGGAGCATAACTCCTACCATCAGCTCCTGACCTTACCGCAGAAATCCCTGTGCTACTCATACGCTGAGTTGACGAGGGCCGGTATCGAACCAGGAACATTGCGATTCCTCGGCAAGTGCTCTATTGACTTAGCTAAATTGGCTATTTTTTCATGTCATTACAAGCAGGTCCACTCTGATCCGGAGAGATATTATCTTTAGGTTCAATCTATGAGTTAATAGATAAAAAATGAGTTTACAAAAAATCTGTTTAAAACAAATTGAATACCCAACAAGAATGAATAAAACAAAACGTCTTCCGTATAAAATAATCCAACAAGGGTTGATATGCCGAAAATTCAAACCAATCCACCAGATTCTGCCTGTAATTGTAATGAAGAAGTTCTCCACATTCTTCAAGTCCTGGAAATTGAGCCTCACCATTATATGCGGTCTATTGTTATACCATGGACAGCCTTTTTCTTGGGATGGACTTACCTCTCTGCAGAGGATACAGTAAGTGTATTCTAAGTCCCACTGTCAGGGCTGTAAATTTATCTCAGGAAATTCTCGTGAAAATAATCATCTAAATTCGTATTTTCATAAATAATAGCTGAAATGTTTTACGAGTGTCAGCTGAAAAGTTCATAGGCCAACTAACATATACTCATAGAATTCGACCGAATAACGTTCATTTTTCAACATAGTGACTCTTGTGTTTGTTGAGTTATTTTAATATATAAGGTGTGTGCTAGATCCTCGCCCATACTTATAGACTAGGCGAAATCATGTGATCTATTCCTTGGCCAATCACTGGCAGTACTCTGAGGCTGATACAATAGTTAACCCTACTGGTCATAATTACTGCAGCGTTCTTTGATGACGGACATATGATTAAATCACAGGACCTCTTACCAATACGCAGGATAGACTTATACGATTACCAAAGGATCACCAAAGGATTCCATAACACCGGACATTTATTTAAGTCCTATTTCAACTGGCCAAGGATTGCTCTTAAAAAAACTTACAGTGTTCAACACACTTCTTCCATCGGTGTTGCGGTTTTTGGATATCATTGGTAAAAAAGGCATCATCATATGATTTTTCAGCCGATTAACTTTTGAACCTACTGTCGTATATTTAGACTAGATATTGTTTAATTTAACTAACTTTATTAATCTAATTAACTATTTAAAATTTACTTCACTATTCATAGAGTAATCTATTTGATTAAAGTATACAAGTTAGAGAAACGTTATTCGAATATAAAATACCGTGGCACCCTGACTTAAGAGTTTAATTCGTTCCACTCATAACTCAATATATTTGTGAATCAAATTGAAATAAACTGGAATGCTATTAATCCGTTGCAGTCCCACTTTTAAAAAAATCAATTTTTTTTAATAAGAAAAACATCACTGTCTTGTATAAAAGCATAAATAAAATATAATTAATCATATTCTGAAATGGGTTTTAGTGTTTATCTTTTTGTACATAATATTTTCTTTGGCATAATAAATTTGGAAACATTAATGTTCTTAGTAAACTTATTGACATAAGCGTATGTCAAGGTCACCCCTACCTCAAATTTTAACTCACAAGACAAAGTAAAAAATATCGACCGAGTGACAGCTCCTAGCTTGAAAAGCTCTGATATTTGGGACACTCGGACTTCATGGTACAACTGTATTAATGCTTTTCGCGAGTATTTTAAATCAAAATCAAAATTCGCACTTGTTAAATTAATTTTTCTAAATATTATATAAACTTAAACAATAACAATACAAACTTAAATCTAACGTTTATTTACCCTCAAAGCATAATTATGATATATAAATATCTTAATTTTGTTTATTTACTATTTTCAAAATTATGAAATTAATGAGATTTTAAATCTATTTTTAAGAGGTAAAATTACACCTATATTCATCTGTAATACATTATGATCAATATAATATTTTATTAACAAAATAAATGTCCGATGATACACATATTTTCTATGTTGATTTTTATGACTCATCTAAGTTTTTTTTTAATTGTTGTCTTGAATCAGCGAAAGTATTCCTCTCGTCCTGGCCTCCACAATTTAAAAATTGCGCTCAAGAAAGTTAGACTAAACTGGGTGAATAAGTGTCTTGTTTTTTATTGGGTAATAACTGTTAAGCTGATGGTGTTTTTCTATATACCTCTGTCTTTAAAGTAATAGAGAAAAAAAGAGTGAAAAAAACAACAAAGAAAGATAATTAAACTAAACTTACGACTAATGAGAAAGACGAGAGTAGTAAACGTGACGATTTTAATTAAGAACACCAGATATTGTGCTGTTTTTGGACGGTGATCTTCATTTGGGGGTTCAAGTAAATTACTTGAAGAATAATACATCAGCTGTATTTTATTGGGCATCTATCAGGGGGTTTGATTTGGTTTTTGTTTTTTATATTTATACGCATACACTTGTCTCACACACACACAAACATATACTGAAGTACAAACACATACATACATACACAGTATAAACCGTGAAAGATAATTACAGTGAGTTATAGATAATTACAGACATAAACACACGCACATGAACGCAGTCAGGTGCGTGTTCTATATACACGTATACGGGCAAACACTGATTCCTAATTAGGAACACACTCGCTAACATACATGTCTATATACCTATTTATGCGCTCATATATGAATGTCTGTGAATATGCGCATACTTATATTTTTTTCTACCTAGACGTACAGTCTGTTTTGTTTGTAATTAGTTTATCGAAAAAAATATTTTAAAATCACAAAAATATTTATTTGAGGTTATTCATAATGATGGTGAATCTAAGAGCTCCAGGCTCGAACTGAAGTCTACCATTAAAATATGGGTTTCCCACTACACGCTCAAGTCGAAAAGACATCCATGGAGTGGAAACATGATAACTCTCGGCTAAATAAAAAGTTCCGGGCGATATGGTTAGTAAAGAAGGGCATAATGACAGTCTTCTGTGACATAAAAAGATCCATCACTATTCCCTTGGAAAAGGTGCAACAGTAAACAGTACCTCCTATTGCCAAGTTGTTAGCAAAAATTCACTATATTTATTAGTTTCGTTTCTTCATGTAATAGCATATCAACCGTCGTGGGTTATTAAATGCCAAAGCCATCATTGTAAAAGAATAGTAATGGTACTATTTAACTCATATAAGGAAGGACGAGGTTATTTGTATGGAACTGAAAGTATTAGGTTGAACTTGCTTAAAATGATGTCGCAGACTGGCACGTTTGCTACTCCGCCACGGAGACTCCACCTCCATATTTACTGAATGATTCTCCCCCCTCTCTCTCTCTCTCTCTCTCTCTCTCTCTCTCTCTCTCTATCTCTCTCTCCTTTATATTTTTACGAAACCCAAGATTGTGTATTTACCTTTTACACCCACGAAGACTTTTATTTTCTAAACTAAAAATTCATATAAGTGGTAAATCGAAGTGGACATTTGAAGAAATATGGCAGCGCAGCTCTCCATCTAAAGAGAAGATTTTGAAAGTATTCCGAATAATATTAAAGTTTATTTCATAGTTCCTTTCTCGCTTCAGAAAAACAGATTCAGTTCATAATTTTATGAACACATACACAGACGCGAGCGCGCGCACACACACACACACACACACACACACACACACATATATATATATATATATATATATATATATATATATATATATATATGAGAAGTAAATACACAAGCGATGTGTTTATGATATGGTGTTTTTTAGGCGACAATTTTTGGAAGAATATGTGCTTAATTGAAGTCGTACTAATTTTGAAAGTTAGTTAATTAATAATTAATAAACTTTCAAAATTGAAATCGTAAGTCTTAAATATATTTGTCGATATGTGCCTACATATATACACTGTAAATGGAGGCTAAACTGACTATATGGCCACAATCACGTTTTTTAACATCTATGTAGATGTTACAATTATATATACAATTATATATGGAATATTAATATATACATAGGACGAAAATCTGCCTCAAATACAACAAATAGATTTTGATGCATCAAGTTTAGAAGGAGTTATTTTGACATTTGTTCTAATACAATCATTGATACGTACTGTTTTTAATCAGTTGTTTTGTAGTAGTGGTTGTATGCATCTTCCTTCCCCTTTTCATATTTAGTGAATTGATATAATAAAACTAGTATCAATGAGTAGGATTTAAAATTGTCGTCAATTTGAAGGATGTTCACGTAATCAAAATGTAAGTATTGAAGTAGAAGAAGTGTTCTGTAGACACTCTTTACTAAAAGGAAAACTGTCTGAAGTAATAAATTCAAATTCATTCATCTTCTTTTTGTTTGTTTATCAATAACACGCTTGAACAGATTTACCGTTAAAACACCTAAAATTGTTTAAATCTTGACGAACTGTCGGGTGCTTTTTCGGTTCTGTTTTTACTATGCTCAGTTTTTCTACACCAACAGCCCCTCGTACCTTGTATATATACACGCAGAAAAGCGAAGAACAACTGAAGAATAGGCGGTCAGACGGACAGATAGACAGACGGATATATATATATATATATATATATATATATATATATATATAGAGAGAGAGAGAGAGATAGAGATAGAGATAGAGATAGAGATATGCATAAAGGAAACAATATTAGCAAAATGATGGGCTCTCCCGTCGATCGACGTATGAGTGTTCATACAATGAATATCCGCACATGATTTGTTTATAGTGGTGAAGGTTTGTATTGGACCATCTACACTTTTTGTCACAGTCGATAGGAAAGAATTGGTGCATCAAGGGTTACCACAAACCCAATCAACGACCGACCTCAAGAATTTTGAATTCAGAGTTATCCCTCCCTAGACTGGTTGCCTACCCAAGGTTGAAGGGCTCATTCTGCCCTACTATTTAGGAGGGAATTTTGAATTCAGAGTTATCCCTCTCTTAGACTGGTTACTTACCGAGGCTGAAGGGCCCAGTCTGCTCTACTATTTAACCCATAGCTGGCATGTATCCCAATATCAGAGCTAGATTTAACTAATACCCTTGTCATCCCATTAAAAATGAAATGAGAGCGAAATAAGGGACATACTTACCAGAGAGTTTGCGTTGTATGTTGATACCAATTGTACGGTCCAAAGAGTGACTGGTTAGGCTGAAGGGCCCAGTCTCTATTTAACCCATAGCTGGAGACATACCTTTCCCAAGGGTATTAGTGCTATGTGAATACAACAGCTTCGTCTAGGAATTAAACTCGAATCGAGTGTGTGTGTGTGTGTGTGTGTGTGTGTGTGTGTGTGTGTGTGTGTAATATTATAAAAAATTGAAAAAACACAAGTTCATAAACGAGTAATGTTTATTTCGCCTACGCTGCAGTGTTTCGTTCTATTTCAATAGATCTTCATCAGGGCTTTTATTAGTTTGAGAAAAAAACTAATGAAAGCCCCGATGAAGATCTATTGTAACAGATCGAAACACTGCAGCGTAGGCGAAATAAACATTACTCGTTTATGAACTTGTGTTTTTTTTAAAAATTTTTATAATATAACATATGTCGGATTCACTTCCACTTTGTCTTCACACACACACACACACACACACACACACACACACACACACATATATATATATATATATATATATATATATATATATACGGGTTTAGATAGAGGAATTGATGAATATGAACAAAGAGATAAGTAGAGTGAGGGAAAATAAGATAGGCGTGTAAATGATAACATGTATATATATATATATATATATATATATATATATATTATATATATATATATATATTGATAGATAGATAAAACTTTGATAAATATATATAAGCATTTAGAGAGATTTATATAGATAGATATGAACACACATTTCTAGAGTGGGGAAAAGAAAAAGGTGTGAAATATAATGACATAGATAAAAGATAGAACAAACAATAATATATCTCTCTCTCTCTCTCTCTCTCTCTATATATATATATATATATATATATATATATATATATATATATATATAGTCATATACATGTATACACATACAGTCATACACACAACGCCCATGAACCCCTCCCTCACATATATAAGAGCATCCAAAAAACAAACTACCTCATAGAGGTTCTTCACAGAACGAATGAACATGCTACTATCAGACACACTCGCCTACCCGGATTTTAACAGCATGTTAAACCCACTATAACACTTGAACTTTTATAACTCTTCTATAATGCTCCCTTTCTAATAATGTATCAACAATTTCTTCAAATAATAAATTTTCTCCTGAAGATGACCGAAGGTCGAAACTAGTTGAGATTAAACAAAATACAAGAAATTTTCCTGATTGTCTTAATAATAATTTTTGTTCACACTATATATATATATATATATATATATATATATATATATATATATATATATATATATGCATTTAGATCGATAAAAACATATATGAACAGAGAGATGAGGAGAGTAATGGAAAGTACAGTATATTAAACAACAATTAATTCTTTTACAAATGAGCCATGTCTTATTACATTTATTCTAAATGTCCCAATTACCTTGGCTCGACATGTGTCCAGGGAACATTCAGAATGAATTAGATCTTCCTGATCAATGTATAACTAAAATGTTCTGAGAAACCTCGTGATCGGTGGGTGCTTTTCCTCACCAACAATATTATTAAAAACTGTTTTTCACAAACAGAGATCCATAAAGATTGGCATATTTGCTGAGGGGTTCATAGGTCACAAACAACGAAGTATATATATATATATATATATATATATATATAAAGTAATCTGCAGACGCGCGTTTCACCCCTCATCAGTACAGCTAGACTTATTTTTCAGCAGCTACCTCTGGTCGGGATCGAGACCCGAACGAACTTTCGCTCGTTAAGTCTCTTACCGATGGGTCCACAAGCAGCTGCCTAGAATAGAAGGCAGAATAATCGGTATATTTCCTAAACCGGAAATAAACTCACCAGAGGTCTCTAACTTATGTAAACAAGTGAGACTAGCATTTCGCCGAAGCGGTGAATTTTCGCAATTAGTCCCTTCTACACAGAGTGCTCAACCTGAAAATTGGGAAGCGTATATATATATATATATATATATATAATATATAGTGTGTGTGTACAATACATTTAAAGTGACATTGTTACCATTGGTTTCCAGGTAGCATATTAGTTACCCTTCACCAAAACAACACGTTGTCCTGATTAAGGGTAGCTAACATGCTGCCTGGAAACCAATAGTAACAATGGTATTCAAATGTATTGTACGCTATAATAAATATATACAGCTCTTACTCACGTAATCGAGCACTTTATTTTCAATTCTCTAATACTAACAAAGGACTACCTATATATATATATATATATATATTATATATATATATATATTATGGGTGCTATATTCATAAGTAAACAGTGCTCAATATCCTTGATAGAGCATTTACATTTAAGTTAAAGTATGCGGTCAACAGCGCCTGGTTACTGAGACTTTCTGGCCTATGTGATCTACGTACCAAACTTGGTCTGAAGCTTACATAGGCGAGAAACTGTCAGTTACCAGGCGCGGCTGACTCTATGCATAGGCAACCTTAACTTATCCTTACTGAGATGTATATGCTCTATAGATAGGCATGTGCAAACCAGTCGGCATTTTGAAAGTTTGTTTACTTATAAAAAATATCTTAAAACGTCAATAAAAATTGGAAAATTAACTTTTTACTGTTTTCTTTTACGTTTAATATAAAGAACAATTCCAAGTTTATGGGTTATAAAAAGAAAAAAAAACAAATTTCTCTCACATAAAACCTAAATTTTTGCATTTTTAAAGTAAATCGCTCAAGTCCGCGCAAAGAACGCGCAAGAACGCGCATTTGTTGACAAGTTATCCGATCTTGACGTGTGCACTTTTTCTTCGTATGGATGGGCAGACGAATAAAAAAAAATTTCTGAAGCAAAAAAACAAATTAATAATTTAGCATTTCCTTGATGCCTCACAATTTAACTCTTATTATTATTGAGTCTACTTCTTCGGCGAAAACTTTTTTTTTTGGTAAAATACAATACACAAATAAAGAAACAAAAAAATAAAATAAAAAGTTTATTTACCTTCAGAATTTTGACTGAACAGTAAAATCTGCTTTCTGTATATACACGGAGAATTATTTGTTTTCAAATAAAATAATAAATTTCTTCAAACACTGTTTGGTTTTCTCTTTCACGTCACAGAGTATAAATGTGTACGCGTCGGTATTTTGACTTGTTTACCATAACACATCAGTGAAAATGACAAATACGTTTTTTTTCCATTACAGGCTTCCGTAATCATTCTCACAACAACTTTTAATTCAAACATTATTTCAAAAATTCATAAAAATAAGAATAGACATATGTTATGTCATTATTTTTAGCGATATATGTTTTATACAATATTTTCTTTGATTAATGAATACGATTTTGTTATGCATTAAACAAAAGTATTATTTTTTACATTTTATAAAATTTTGAAAATCTCTGAAAATCTCTGAAAAATAAAATAAAAATGTACACAATACGAACTTTTAATATAAAATTCTTTTGAAAATAAATTAAATTAAAAAAAAAAAAAAAGATACATATTTTTTCTTATTACGAGATTTTAAGTTTCAATGTTTAAGATGCCCTATTTCCCAAACCGATTTATTAGCGAATTATCTTTTTTTTATATATGTTATGTCATTATATTGTCTTTATAAAGATGTAATTTTATTATATGCAAAAAAAAAAAAAAGAAGATTTGTTGGGGGATCAATACGCGAAACAAAAACTAACGAAAAAAATTATTAGTCTTTTCAATTTAGTAAAAATTTATTTACAATAAAGTTCATTCTTTTATTACTTCATAAACAGAAAAGTTTTATTAGAATCGGATCGTTAGTTTATTTTATATGATTTTTAGAAGAATTTCCTGTGATCACCCTTTTATATAGTAGGCGAGAATTTGCACATGGCTATCTATAGAGGATATCGTTCAATTAAATAGATAAAGCTATTCTACATTTCTAAGAGAGGCATATTAATATCAATTATATAGTTTGCAATATTTATGAAGAATAATGCTCAATATCAACGATAGAGAATATATATCAAAGTTAGAATAGCAAGGTGATCCGATGGTTGTATAATCGAAACTGGAATAATGGTTGCCTCTCAATCCCTCTTTCGTGGGGTCAAAGAGAGGCAAACATTATTCCCGTGACGAGGAAGTGAAATCTGTAGTGAAGAAGTGGCTCAAAGAACAGTCAACAGAATTTTACGGGGCAAGGATACATGCTCTCATTCGAATTTGGGAGATTGATACTGAGAGAAACGCTGACTATGTGGAGAAGTAGGGATGTGATCCACAGAGCACCAGTTTCATTTTGATGTATGATACATATTTCTGTGTTGGTAATTATACCTGTCCTAAACAAAATGGCCTTACTTTTGGACTCACCCTCGTGTATATATATATATAGAAATATAGATATATATATATATAGATAGATAGATGACTATATATGCTCCCCATCTCTCTTGGGTTAGGCACTCTGGTGGGGATTTCGCTGATGACCGTCAACTAAAGCGTAAACACAATCCTCTCTTATAAAAGGGATGGAGCACTCTATGGCAGCCTTTACACACACAACATATATATATATATATATATATATGTGTTGTGTGTGGTGTGTGTGTGTGTGTGTGTTATTAAAACAGTTAAAATCCCCTTCGTATTCTGTGGGTGACGATACGGCCGAGTGGTTAAGCAGTCCGACTGCTGCTGAATCGATCGGATTTCCATCCCGGCAGTAGGTATCTCATAAAATGTCTAGCTGCACTCAAAAGACTTGATAAGTCAGTCGAAACACGTGTCTGTGGATGACCCACGCACACACACACACACATATATAATATATATATGGTTGTATATTACTCGACTCTAGTTACTTTGACCGTAGTTATATATGTTAGAGATTTTTAAACAATACATTTTTTATTTATGTATTTTGGCAATATACATTATTTCGATGTCCTCCTGTTTGCGTTGTTGTGTTTGCTAACATCATGTGTTTCTTGTTCTCATAGAACGAACGTGCTTGACACTAGCAGTAGTTCACAATAACTAATAAGAGAATCGTCTGAAACATCTGTTGATATTTACCAGCAAGTATTTATTTATAGCAGGTGGTTACATGTATTAGACAGACTGCAAAAGAAAAGAGCTGTTACAACTCTGCAATGAAACGTGTTTTCTTCTTTACTAAAAACATGAATCAAATACCACCAACGAAAATCTGAAAAATGAAAAAAAGAGGGAACTTTTGGTGTTTATTTAGACACACGACCTATACAAACAAGTGTCAACAAAACAGCTGTTGGTCAATTGTTTGGTTCTTCTTCTTCTTCTTCTCCATTCTTCTTCTTTCTCCATTCTTCTTCTTCTTCTTTCTCCATTCTCTTCTTCTTCTTCTTCTTCTTCTTTTTCTTCTTTCTTCTTTCTTTCTTCTTTCTCCATTCTTCTTCTTCTTTCTCCATTCTTCTCTTCTTTCTTCTTTCTTTCTTCTTCTTCTTTTTCTTCTTTCTCCATTCTTCTTCTTCTTCTTTTTCTTCTTCTCCATTCTTCTTCTTCTTCTTCTTTTTCTTCTTCTCTTCTTCTTCTTCTCCTTCTCCTTCTTCTTCTTCTTCTTCTTCTTCTTCTTCTTCTTCTTCTTCTTCTTCTTCTTCTTCTTCTTCTCTCTTCTTCTTTTCTCATTCTTTTCTTCTTCTTTCTGCATTCTTCTCTTTTCTTCTTTCTCCATTCTTCTTTCTTCTTCTTCTTCTTTTTCTTCATTTTTCTTCTACTTTCTTCTCCATTCTTCTTCTTCTTCTTCTTCTTCTTCTTCTTCTTTCTTCATTTTTCTTCTACTTTTCTTTCTCCATTCTTCTTCTTCTTCTTCTTCTTTTCTCTTTTTCTTCTTCTTTTTTCTTCTACTTTTTCTTTCCTTCTTTTTTCTTCTTCTTCTTCTTCTTCTTCTTCTTCTTTCTTCTTCTTCTTCTTCTTCTTCTTCTTCTTCTTCTTTTCTTCTTCTTCTTCTTCTTCTTCTTCTTCTTCTTCTTCTTCTTATTATTATTATTATTATTTCTCCATTCTTCTTCTTCTCCATTCTTTCTTCTTTCTCCATTCTTCTTCTTCTTTCTTCTTCTTCTTCTTCTTCTTCTTCTTCTTCTTCTTCTTCTTCTTCTTCTTCTTCTTTCTCATTCTTCTTCTTCTTTCTTCTTCATTTTTCTTCTTCTACTTTTTCTCTCCATTCTTCTTCTTCTTTCTCCATTCTTCTTTCTTCTTCTTTCTTCATTTTTCTTCTTCACTTTTTCTTTCTCCATTCTTCTTCTTCATCTTCTTCTTCTTCTTCTTCTTCTTCTTATTATTATTATTATTATTATTATTATTCTTTCTCCATTCTTCTTCTTTCTCCATTCTTCTTCTTCTTCTTCTTCTTCTTCTTATTATTATTATTATTATTATTATTATTATTATTCTCAAAGTTTAACAGGTTTAAACTGAGATTTTTCCTTATTCTGTCCTAGTTACCTAAGCAAGGTTAAAGATACCTGTCTCCCACACTATTTACCATAGCTAAATGTAGAATAGTCGAATGCCTACCTTTCTCAAGTTTATTTGCACTATTTGAAATGCAGAGAGCCTCGTCCAGGATTTGAAATGATGACTTCTCAGTAAACAATCATTTTTTTAATGTATCAATATATAATCTCCATTATTACACTGATTAAGGGGCCGGGTTAGCTCAGTCGGTAGAGCGTTTGGCTAGAAACCACAAGGTTCCTTGTTCGATACCGGTCCTCGCCAACTCAGCGTATGAGTAGCACAGGGATCTGTGCGGTAAAGTAAGGAGCTGATGGTAGGTGTGGTGCTCCACCGCAGACGCCAAAACTATCTCCTTGGTCTAGCGCAATGGAAAAGGGGATAGACTCCCTTGCTGACTGGCTGATACCGACTTTAGGCCGCACCGACGACTTTACTTTTTTCTTATTACACTGACTAAAAAAAAATATTTGATTAACTTCCATCTCACAAACTGTCCAATTATGATGAGAAAGAGACGCTGGATATTACTGGAGAAGTAAGGAAAAACTCCTTAGCAACGTTCCGCTATGGACTCATACATATGGACGCACCAGTAAAGACCTACATTCATCAGCTCTGAGGACATTGGATGCAGTCTAAATCACTTACTAAGAACGATAGTCAAAAAGGGACGGATGGTAAGAGAAATTAAAGGGAATGCGTGCTGCCAACATGTCTTGATGATGATGATGATGATGATGAATTCTACTTGGAAGTTTTACCCCACACATTCATTAGGACAAATTTGTTTTTAAAATATTATTTAAAAAATGAATTTTTAACAGAAAATTGAATACCCATCAAGATCGAATAAAACAAAACGTCTTTGGCATAAAATAACCCATTAAGTGTTGACATGTCGTAAAATCCAATTAACTCACCAAATCATCGACGACCTATTCAGTAGTAATTGATCTAGTCAGTTAACCATTACAACACGATGGGACGCACTTATAAAAGGAGATCGCCCTGTCGGTGGGGCGTTAGAATGCACATCGACTGTACCTCTGCAGTGGGGTAAGACTCCCCCAATGGGCCGTGGGTGGCGACCCGTGATATTTAAGGATAGAGCCCAGGTGGATGAGCAGTTCATGACTTGCAATACTCCAATTGGCCCTATCTTGGGCTAGATAGGCGGTCGGAGAGGCCCCCTCCGACCAATCAGCTGGTCAAGTCAAGCCCTAGCACCTATATGATTTTCCCAACCCTATTGCCCTTATGGCAAGCCCCAACCCCTTTTTATCATATGGGTGCTAGAAGGCTTTCACTGAGGGTCTACATGTCCTAGGAATGACGTTAAACTCTATCTGATGGTGAGATTCCAGTTTTGGAGGTTTGGGGAATGTGGAGCACCTCTTCATCACCATTGCTCCCTGGTCCACTCTGATCCGGAGTAGTAGTGCCTGTTAGGATACCATCTATGGGTTAAATAGAAAAATGTATTTATAAAAAAAATTGTATTATCTATTAAGAATTGATTTGTTTCAAAACTTTATCGGCATTAAATGACCCACTGAGGTTGATATGCCGTAAAACCAAACCAAACCAAACCAACTAATAAAAAGAGATTACTATACATATAATAATAACTAAAAATATTGACACGGTGGTAGTTGCTCTATTCAGTAGAGAATACATTTTAAAAACAGTGTAGCAGGGAAGCTTACATTTTAAACGGAAGGTCTTATAGACGGATGAATACGCAAGAAAAACTTTGTAGAAAATATATATTTGACAACTAACACAAAGATTTAAAAAATATTCTGTTCAAATGTACAGTTATGACAAGAAAAATGTATTAATGCAAAAATTATATATATATATATATATATATTATATATATATGTGTGTGTGTGTGTGTGTGTGTGTGTGTGTGTGTGTGTGAGCGTGTGTGTGCGTGGGTATGACTGGATTGGAAGCAAGAATAAGTTTATTGCTGTGTCTAAAAAAAGTATGAGATAAGCACAGAAATATACATAAACATTATTCTATATTACAATATCTCTCTCTCTCTCTCTCTCTCTCTCTCTCTCTCTATATATATATATATATATATATATATATATATATATATATATATATATATATATTCATGATATGAGAGCATCTTTGCCAGACTATGAAACTTTCTATGAACCAAATGAGTTTTTTAACCCTTCTCCTTTGCATTACACGCAGTTCTATCTTTGGTATTCGTGTGCTTTGGATCCTATAGCTAAAAAAATATCAACAGCACATATGACGTCACTACATGATTTTTTTAGCTAAATATATATATATACATATATATATATGTGTGTGTGTGTGTGTGTGTGTGTGTGCGTGTACAATAAGTACTGACTGAGAAAATGGAATTGTTGCAATGGCGTGCATAAGATATTACAAGCACAGAAACGTACGTTTATACACTTCTCCATAACAATTTATATTTCTATCTACCCGTATTTTCTCTCTCTCTCTCTCTCTCTCTCTCTCTCTCTCTCTCTCTCTCTCTCTCTCTCTCTCTCTCCGCCCCTCTCTCCCCTTTTCTCTCGCTCTTTCTTCTCCCCCCCTCTCTCTCTTATCAAACTTTTTTATTTTTCATTGCGACACTCTTAGAACAAGGATTTGCGCTGTAACCCATTAAACCTAAGATTGATGATAGGAAATGCCTAAATCAAAGACGAACACTGTTCACAACTTTATTTTATTTAACATCGACAAAATTAAATAAATTTCTCATAATTCATTTATATTTGAATTATATATATCCAAGTGTATGAAAATTTAAAAAATATTACTGCTCTCCATGTAGTCGCTTCCTAGACTGGGGTGTACATTAAAAAATATCATTATTATATATTTACCAACCCCTCCACACGAGCAGGATGTGACACAAGGTCAATTTCTTAAGTGATCAACGGATTTGAATTGAGAGTTTTCCTTCTCCTAGACCGGTTGCCTAACCAGGTTAAAGAACTCATTCTGCCCTACTATTTATCCATAGCTGGAGGGAGAGTAGGATTCATACCTTTCCCAAGCGTATTAGCGCTAAGTGAAATGCAATTACCACATCCAGGATTTGAACTCGAGGAGACGAGTCCATTTCTCATGACTTTAACCATTACACCACGCGCTTCCATTATTATTAGATTATAGTCTATTTATTCTTATTCATTATCCATTTTTATTTTTCGACCCAACTTATCTATTTCACGACATACATAGTTTGAAAATATCTCGTCTTAATAGACGAGAGATTTTCAAACTATGTATTGGTCGAAGAATGAAAACAAAACCGAAATTTTATTGACATGGAGATAAATAAACTTTTAGCTGACAACATGATCCAACAAAGTATTTACCCAGTTCTCCACGGGTAGAATGTGACACAAGACCGCAAGTTTGGTATAGCCATTGAAGATTGAACTCGCTCGCAAATATGGGCCATCCAACGAAGATCGACCTCATTACCAAATAGTAATGCATCTGATTGACTAGCTTGCTAAACATTACACTACAAACATTATCAATACATGAATTTTGCTATATATACAAGGTGGGTTAAAAAAGTATCGAGATTTTTTGTACTTTTGACACACTTTGTATTCTGAAAAATATAACATTCCATTCATTCTTCATTTCTATCTTGGGGAAATACTGCTTTAAACTTGGTATTCTTTTGACACACCTTGTATTCTGAACAAAAATTAATGAATGGAACGTTACTTTTTTTAGAATACAAGGTGTGTCACAAGTACAAAAATATCGATACTTTTTGACACACTTTGGATATATAATCAATTCATGGTGACAACCCGGTTTCCCATAACTCTCTCTCTCTCTCTCTCCTCCCCTCTCTCTCTCTCTCTCTCTTCTCTCTCTCTCTCTCTCTCTCTCTTGTCATACGTATCTATTGGTTACAGCTCCTGGAAAGTCCTCCCTATGGCATCGAGTATCTGTATATAGCTGATAAATGTAAGTTTTTGCTGATCGTCCAATACTAATGTGTATATGCGTAGAAAACCGATATTATCTTCGTACCCTACTTGTACAACGTCAGACACAAGGCCCTATTAACGTAGGACCACCCACAAGCCGAGACTCCTGGGTGGCAGGTGGAAGAATTGCGTCGATCCCGTCGGCATTCCCCCTCAAAGGAGGGGGCTCAGGCTCTGGGCAGTAAACACAGCCCAGTCCCTTTAAATCAAGGGGGCAGTCATTGCTTGGGGAGATAGCCCCCTGGGATCGACGCTATTAATTTAATCTCTGGCAGGTCCAGCGGCCGAAGAGAAAACCATTTGTAAACCATTGCTTTTGAGTTTGTCCTTACTTCCCATCAGTTTCAAGCTCATCTTATTAATTTTGTTTGAAATGCTTGTGAAATGAAAGGTAAATTCCCGTAGAGTTGCGGTTTTGTAGGGCACTGCTTCCAGAATTTGGTCAAAATAGCAGGTAGCATTCTTTTGTAGTTTTTATCTGAAATTTTTCCCTATTGTTTCGTCAGAGTCTAAGTTATGCAACCATAGAGTAGTACTGAAACGATTAAAACCTTTGAAAATTCCTGTGAACTTTTATCAGAGGAAAATCAGATTTCCTTATGCTCGATGACATGTCAATAGTAGTTCAAGTTTTCACTATACTTATATCGACATCACTTTCAGTAGATGAGATACAGTGATGCTGATTGCGTTCTGGTTTAGTGCGTCCTGGGACGCAAATTTTTCCTTTGAATGAGTCCCCGGAAAATTAGATGGGTCCGAACTAAAGTTTCTTAATAAATTGTAGGGTTTTTATCTATGAACTGTGGAAACAACTAAAGGCGTTTAACCCCTACCTTGTAACCTATCAAGAGTAATTCGTTTCTAAGAAACTATTGAATGTATTTATAGTTAGATTGAAATGGTGAGGAAGAAAAAAGAAAAACACTGGGACGCATGGATATGATTTTATTGCCTCCTTTTAGATTGTATGCATCATGGACTCAGTGCGCGTACCTATAAGCATCTCTGAGATACTAATATACATGAACTACTAATTTCAGCTGGTTGACATTCAATGGGAAGATGGTGTCATCCGCATTAAAACACATGAACTTTGTTTTCTCTGAGTTCACGTAGATGACTCAAAAATGACTCTTGATTGCTCCAGGCTCTACGGCAAAGATTTGAAAAGAGCAGGTGTATTTAAATGTGACACTATACTCGAATGAAAGTAACATGAAATAACATTACTAGAGTATGTCTACTTCAATAACATCCTCTTTATGTGAAATCTGGTAAAACATTTGCAAAGGATCAGCCAATCTCGGTCAAAACACCAGATATCTATTAATAATGAAGATTCGCTTCCGGTTTTTGTCTGTAACAAAAATTACGCCACTGCTTACGTCACTATACCCGAAATCGTCATAACATAAAATAAATACACTCAAAATTTGAACATGCAACATTAGACAGTCCTCATGTTTTTTTTTTAAAACAAGTTTTAATAAATACATGACTGGTATTATATATCTATATATAGTTTGTTTTATTTTGATACATATTTAAAGTTTACATTTCAAATTGTTTTATTTTATAATCCTTTAATGAATTTGATGATTTTACTTACTTAGGGTACAAACTCGCTGACATTGAATTTTTTACTCCCACCCTTCAGGCAATATGTTTCAAAAATCTATTTTTACATCGCCCGGAGGGTGTTTTTTATTTTGTACTAGTACTTATAATTATACTTATAGAGGCGCGTGGTCTAATAGTTAGAGTCGTAGGAAATGAACTCGTCGACTCCGAGTTCATAATCCTGGTCGAAGCTACAGTTCACATAGCGCTAATATGCTTGGGAAAGGTACGAATGCAACTACTCATCCTCCAGCTATGGGTAAATAGTAGGGCAGTCTGTGTCCTTTAACCTTGGTTAGGCAACCAGTCTATGAGAAGGAAAACTCTGAATTCAAACCAGAGGGCGTTTTTTATTTTGTACTAGTATTATTAATTAACAAGAAGAAAGAAATTGTTAACTAGTGGATTTTTCCATCCCAGCAGACAACTGAGTGAAAATGAAAGAAAACAAAAAGTTTGACAAATACTTGTATCACGCTAGAGAACTGGAGAAAGCTGTGAAATATGAAGGTTACGGTAATACCAATTGTAGTTGGTGCACTTGGAATAGTCCCCAAAGCTGTGAAAAAAGACTGGAGGAATTGGAAATCGGTGACCATCTAGACCATAGCCTTGTTAAGGATGGCTAAATTTTGCCTAGCGTTATAAAATCATTGTAAAAAATGTTGATTCTCCCCAGTAGAAAAGAATATCCTATAAAATCATTTGTTTTCCGGCACGGTTTCCTCCTTTTGCAATGCGTTCAATTCGATGATGCATAACATTCACGTAGTTTGAATATTATATAGTTTCATCCTGTCGGATTGTGCCGTAGACCACACCAACTGCTGCGCTAGAGAGACCCCCCCTCATATGGCTACTTGTTGGTCGTAGGTGGCGACCCAAGATGCTTAAAGACGGAATGCGCCCCTGTGGTACTTACTTGGGTAAACGGTTGACCAGAGAGTCCTTTTCCGATCAATCGGCTGGTTACGTCAAACCTGAACACATATATGATTGTCCCGACCGTATTGTTCTCAGTAAAAACCCACAACAGTTTTTATCATATATCTGCTAGAAGGCGGTGGCTGAGGGTCTTAGTATTCTGGGTAAGATATTAAACTTCATCTAGATGTTGTTTAATCGAGATTGTTAGTACCTTTTACGGTCCCATCTATGGGTTACATTGATAATATGATTATTAAAAAGCCGGGTTTAAAAAAGAAATTGATTTAGACCAAAAGTGAGTTAAAATATGTTTAAAAATGAATGAGTTTAAAAAACTGAGTTTAAAAAAAATTAGATATCCAACAAGAATAAATTAAATAAAATCTTCGCCATGAAATATCCAAAGAGCTGACATGCTGTAAAATCCAACAAGCTAACCAACTACCATAATATAGTAAAATTTTCAAACCAATACATAGATAATCACGGCATTTTAGGCTACAGAATTATTGATCCACCTTGTGAAATGATTTTTTTTTTATTTTTTTTTTTTTTTTTTTTTTTGACCCAGAGGAAATTTATGTCGAGTGAATGCTGAGACCTGAAATTTGACGTTACTGCATATATATATATAGATGCAGTGCCCAGATATACCACATATGATTTGACTATGCAACAACCCCTGAAGTAATAGCAACTATACAACAACTCGCGTTACCAAATTATTTTTAAAAAAAATTTTGATTCAGCCAATTAATAAATCATATTCTATTATCTTTATAAAACAATTGCTTATTTTCCAGCACGCTTTCTTTTGTTTTTCAATGTGTTCAGTTCGGGGATGCATACCATTCACATAGATTGAATATTACTTAGTTAAATTTTTAGATCAATACATAACTAATCACTACATGTTAGGCTACCGATTTATTGATCCACCTTGAAAATGATTCTTTTTTTCCTACTTTTATTATTTAATGTTTCAACAGTAATGGATTTCTCAAATATCTTCTCTACTGGCCCAGTTTTCAGTTTTTTTAATATTGCTGTTATAAAAATATAAAACAATGTTTATTTTAGTTTTACTATTTTATTATTTTTCTTTGGTTAAAATTCATATATATATTTATTTAATTCTACGCTCGAATATCTTTTCTTTATTATTTTTTTTCTTTTTTATTTCAATTTATCTTTCATCTGAACGTGTCACATTAAAAGAAATACAGTGAAACCAGAAATATTCTTCAATCATGAACTAAAATATAAAATGAACTATTAAAAATATTTCAAATCAATAATAGAAAAAATAATATTTTTTGCAATAGAAATGCGTGCTATGGGAGGCTTCAAAACAGTACAAAAAGGACATTTGGAATTTACGTGTCTTCAGTGTTATACAGCTACATATAATTTAAAATGAGGACCTAAAAGCAAATAAATACATCTCGTTTCGTTCTTTTATGATTCTCACATAAATACACAACTTATATTGTAAACGTTTATGCCTGTATACAAATAAAAACAAACAAACAAACCCAATATAAAAACAGAGAAGTTTTACTGCAATATTATTTTGTCTAAAATGTGTATTTCTTTTTTTCATTTTTAATCCCTGCAAATATATTTTTCTTGTTGTTCAGCAATTTTTAATATCATTTTATGAATGTTATTATAGGTTTTATCATCGAGCCGAGCAGACCTTTTCGTTGAAAAATTTTTTTTTTGAATTGCATTACTCGAAATGTAATCGAGTTGTTCTATAAGAGAAGGTAGATTTTCATTGATTTCTTTTTTTAATGTTTTTATTTCAATAAACATATATCTATCTGGGTATCTAGCTATCGAGTGGTGTGTGAAACTATTTTTTATTTGTATATCTAAGCGTGTTTACATGCTCTCATACACGAAAAGTTTTGATCGTGTGAATATCTTCTGGCAAGTTAGTGTAAACCAGCGCTTCGATATGTAACGTATTTAAAAATGACATACGCATGTGTGATTGCTGTAGATTTAAAAAAGGTCTCCTCTAACACACATATCACCCTCTATAGCATGAATACTACTGAATCATATATATATATATATATATATATATATATATATATATATATATATATATATATTGTTTGAAAATCACGTAGGCCAGAAACAGCCGGGAACCAAGCGCCATTGATTTCATGTTTCCGCTAGTCTAACACACGCACACACATACACACAGACACAGACACAGACACACACACACACACACACACACACACACACACATATATATATATATATATATATATATATATATATATATATATATATATATAAAAATATATAACATTCTTGGATTTTGTTTCATGTAATAATTCATTTCAACTACAATAACCTTAGCTCGTAACACCCTCTTCAGCCACAGAGCAAAAAAAGGGTTAGTACTGATGTTTTACAACTTTTAAAATATATAGCCATAATCCTTTCTTCTTTCTTGTGGAAGTATGTGGATGTGGGATCACTTGGAGAGTGCGAGGAGGATAAAACGTATTATAGGTAAAAGAGAGAATGGATTCGGAGAGTTTGTTAGGTTATTAACATATCTAGGGGTAGGGGTCCCCATTCTGAAATTCTAAGCTGGTTATTATAATTCAAGAAATAGATTGAAGTAAAAATGAAAACAAATATATATTAAATGGATGTTTATTCATCAGACCAACTGTTGTCTATTTTTTCTGATATCCTGTGTTTTCTGTGTTCATGGCACTGTTTGAATACGTAGAATTAAGACTATATTGTACGTTCATCTGTTTGGTTTTCAAAACACACACAAAGTGAAGCAATGCACAATGTGTCAGCGCACCAAATACCGTGATACTATCGACCACAGCGAGTATCTATCACGAATCATACTAGTAATATTTTGTTCTTGTGTGTAATGTATAGGCTTGATTTTAGACTAAAAAGGTTGGGAAAAGACGAATAAGTATGGTATAACCATATAAGGAATTGCATAAAAAAACAATAAAGTAAAACTTTTTATAGGTGTCCGTACACTGTTCTGGGGGAATATGCATCAATGATTTAGATGAGTGTGTATTAAAGAATATTTATGTAAATTCTTTGTGTGTGAATGTTTAAGAGAGAGAGAGAGAGAGAGAGAGAGAGAGAGAGAGAGAGAGAGAGAGAGAGAGAGAGAGAGAGAGAGATGAGTGAGAGTTAAGGATAATAGCAGAGAGAGCGGGAGAGGGAGAGAGAGAGAGAGAGAGAGAGAGAGAGAGAGAGACCAACGCAATGAATAAACAAAATTCATAAGAGAAATGGACGAAAGGCTGCCTCCTCCCATTTCCGACTTCGGAATCACTAACAACTACAGAGTTATAATTCTTACTGCCATAGCTGCTAAGGGTCGTAATGCTTTTCTTTTCAATCGCATCTGATCTGAAATTCTTAGAAAATTTCATGGTCTTCCTAAATTAACTATTACCGCTATATTGATACTAAACAAAGGTACAAAAGCAATGGTTCTTTCACCTGATGGGGACACGTTACGTTGTCATCGTCTTTAGAGTTCTACGAGAAGATATATTAGCTTCATTTGTATTTATATGCCCAAAATAGGTACTACGAACTTCATTAGATCTAATTAAAGAAAATGGCTTGATACTAAAAAAACGGTAATTGTTTCCTAACAACACACACACACACACACACACCACACACACACACACGCACACACACACACACCGCACACACACACACACACATATATATATATATATATATATATATATATATAATGTTGATATTATGATTTCACACTCATAACTTCAAGTTTCTTGGTAGTCCAATCATCAGATGAGAAGTGGTTGAGATGTCAAAAACCAGTCGAATATATATATATATTATATATAATATATTCTTCCAAGCTGTAGTCAACCACGGCCAACCGGTGTCACCATTGAGGGAATTTTACCTCTTTTCAGAGGTGCTGTCGATGTATTCTACAGCCGTAGCAAACAGGGTAGAATCAAGATGGAGAAGAAATATTAATGGAATAATAGTAATAATGAAAACTGTATCCAACTAGACCGTTGTAATATAAAGCAACAATGATAAGATAGAATAAACCTAGTAATAATATAAGAGTAATAACTAAGAGTGTATCATCCCTGAGTGTTGCGAAGAATGCTAAGATGGGGTAAAACTAATAATAATATAATAGTAATAATCAAGAGTGTATCAACCCAGAATGCTTTGATACAAAGCAACAATAATAAGAGGGTCATGAAATAATATTGATATCACCAGCTATATAAACAATATCATTATCTGATATCAGCAGGTATGGTTTTGCATTAGCATCAGTTTGCAAACTCAAAATTTATGTTCGTCATAATTATAACCATCATTATCACCATCATTGTCATCATTCTAAGTATGCCCTCTTATTTTCTCAAAACTTGATAGTGAAGGGCTTCTCTCTTCATCACATTTTTCGTCGCCGAACACTTTTTCCAATTTTTGCGTGCTATTTTCTTTTTAATTTTTCTATGTTTTTTCCCCGCCAATTTGTTTTACATTCATCGTTTCACACATTTTACTCTCTGTCGCTTTGGAAAGTGTTTGTTTAAGTGCCAAATAAAATCTAGTCGAGTCTCCTACATGTGTTTCCATTAAATTTTTGTGCAAACATATTTCAATGCTTATCGAAAATAAAAATGACTGTTGAAAAAGTTTCGATCTGGTGAATATCGTCTGGAAAACTAGTGTATGATGTGGAGCGTATCTGGAAATTTATAATTACATTCACGATTGCAACCTGTGCAATTGCAATATGCAAGACTTACGCACTTCTAACTATTTATCTATCTATCTATATCAATCTCTCTTTCTCTCTCTCTCTCTCTC
>CM042138.1:130922734-130935234 GCA_023376005.1 Doryteuthis pealeii | reverse complement strand
AGCGTTCAAATATTTCAGGGAATATCTGTTTCCTATTTTATTTGCAAATTAAGGATTATAGTGCTGGTTCTTTCTTGAAAAATATAACGAATTTGGTGAGCGGGATCGAACATGCCGCTCTCTACATTCGTTATATCTTTCAAGAAAGTTAACTATAAAATGCTAGAGGGTTACTATTTACTTGGAAGCTATGTTATGTGCGACTTAACTAACCAAATATCTATCTATAAATACCTCAAACAATATAGGTCTCCTCGGTCTGACACTAAACTACATCTAATGGTGATGGACCAGTTCTAAAAGTCTGGGGAATGTGGAGTACCCTTTCATTACCACTGCTTAAAAACAACTACACCAACAATATATATATATAAACACACAATGAAAGCAATTCTCTAACGTCTAGGCATAAAATAACACTAGTCTGGTTTACATACCGTAGAAATTAACAAGCATCATAATCAAACAACCTAATCTCCATCATACATCCATGAAATTCTCATATTTATTAACGAGACCCGTGGATATTCCAATGTATAATAATTTAACTATTACAATGTTTGATAAGAGTATAGATAAAAGGATATGAAAACACCACAAAATGCTGATAAGTGAAAACATTTTATAACATATTCATAGCTGATATTGAACAATATTTCGATTTTATAAAAATCATCTTCAGAGCTTATTTATACTTCGTGTTGTCAAGAGCGGAAACAAAAGTCATATGAGTTCTAACAAAAAACCCTTGATGCTGCAAAAAAAAAAGTTATACAATAGTTTCGAATGTGAGCACTTCCGCCGCATTTTTCTCGGTCATCAGATTATGTATATCTTATTGTAACAGTTTTTAAAAAAGAAAACATATTAACAAGATTGACACTAGACGAATTTTCTTATTCAAAACGGGATGAGTATTAGCCTGTTGACCGTTGGCCTTCAACAGATTTTTAGAAAAGGAATTTTTATTTTTGTAATTAATTTTGTAAATTTTTATTTTTCTATTTTTTGTTTTTCTTATATATAAAGTAAAAAAGTATGAACGGTTGTAAGATTTTTATTCTTATTTTTGGATAATGTGAAAATTTAAATTTAAATGTTTGATATTTATACTTAAGACATAGTTCAAACTAGTTTAATATGTAAAAAGCATAATAGTTTCGATTAAAAAACTTAGAAGTAACTCAGCTGGCAATGAACTATCACAAATTGCTGAAGCAATCTTCATTATGGCCAGATAGCTCTCTAATAAAATTTTCTATGGTACGGGAGTAAATATTTGCAATATGAGCAGTAAGTAAGTAAGTAAGTCGTCGGGGTGGCATAATGTCGGAATCAGCCAGACAGCGAGGAAGTCTATCCCCCTTTCACTAGTGCTAGACAAAAAGTGCCTATGCATCTGACGTGGAGCAACACTCCTACTATCAGCAATAGAACAAGGAGAATATTTTAGCGTCTAAGGTGGGCGTCACACCTACCATCAGCTCCTCACTTTACCGCACAGATCCCTGTACTACTCATACGCTGAGTTGGTGAGGGCTGGTATCGAACCAGGAACCTTGTGGTTCCTAGCCAAACGCTCTACCGACTGACCTAAACCGTATAATTAACTCAGCTTAAGGATGGAATCCTGGTGACTGAGTAATCCATGACTTTCAACTCTCCACTTTGGTCCCGTGAAGCCCTAGCACCTAGATGATTGTCCCGACCGTATTGTTCTTATGACAAGCAACCGATCCTTTTCATCACATGCCAGAAGGCGGTGGTTGAGGATCTTATGCAGGATGTTAAACTGTATTTTGATTCTCTGAGAGTGAAGACTAGCCATTTATCGCCATTACTCCCTAGTTCAACCTCACCTGGAGTGTTCACACCCGTTAGGGTCCAATATGCAGGTTGAATAGAGCAAAAATTAGTTTTAAAAAACGTGTTTAAAGAAATATTAGTTAAAAAAAACTATTGGGCATGAATAACCTAAGGGCTGACATTCCATGAAATCCAACCACTAATCAAGCAACCAACCTATGCATTATACAGGAACCCCATTCACAAACTATGAAAAAATGTTTAACCCCACCCGTAACCTGGTTTGGTCGAGAAGTTCAAATCATGCAACGTGTCGTGGATAGAAATAGCCTGGCGTATACCATCCTGGCTTCTTTCAAATTTAGACTATCACTTTTCCTAGAACGGTTGCCATAAAAAAAACATTAAAGAGTATGAAATATATGGAAAAAAACAACAACAATAAACAAATATTCAATGGATGTGTTAATGAATCTATTAATAGTTCTGCCTATGTTCGAAGATTTCAGTTTTTTTTAATAAATTGGATATATCAACCATCATCAGGGAAAATTAAGAAGTGATGTTGTGAGGTCCCTTGTGAGAGATAAAAAGAAAATGTAAAAAAATTATTTGGTAATGATGTTTGTTAATATATCTAATATATTTAAAATCAAAACTGTAGGAGTTTTCCTGAAGATCCCTCTCAATGAAACCCGTACTTTTCATTATTCGTTGTTATTCGAACTCATACTGTCTCGTTTTCCAACAGTCAAAATTGTGACTCGCTTGGTTTTTTTGGGTTTTTTTTTTTCGTTTCTGTACGTCTGGTATTGTACGTCGTTTTATAAAGGAAAACTGGCGAAGACAAGAACGTTTCGTTATGTCTGTATGTATGTTTGTTTGTATAAGAATGTGTGTATAAGAGAGTGTGTTTGTGTTTGGTCATGACGATTTGACTAGCTTTCTTCATACGTCTGTCTTATCTGATTCTCTCACTGGTCTTCAACATCTTTCAGTGCTTTCTGCCTATTTTCTTAATAGGCAGTTTTAAATGATGGAAGCTCTTCAGATATTCGTTAAAAATGATAAAAGATGATATTTATGAAAAGAATAAAAAAAAATAATACAGGAATGAAAAGGCTATATAAAACAATGAAAAAAATAAAGAAAACTTCTCGAAGAATTTTGACAAACGTAAATATCAAACGTAAAGAATAAAAAAAGACGCCTTCCTAAAAAAAAAAAAAAAATCCCTGAAAAGTGCGTAAAATAAAATAAAACATGGAGAATAAAGAATCGGATTGAAGAGTCCTATTGAAAAAGGGAGAGTCGCAAAAGAAAATGGAAAGACAACGTAAAGAATAATTACAACCAGTGGGAGAAGAAGAGCGAGTTGAGGGGGAGACGGGTATGAGTCGGGGATACACGTCTATGATAAGAAAGACGAATACAGATTTTAGAGTTGCGATGGGTGTTGTGTTTTCTGAATGAAGAAAAAACAGTCGATGATGGAGGGGATGCCAAAGTCACGATCGATATTGAACTGATGGGAGACATTGACAAAATCAATAAAATACTAAAGGAAAAAGGAGAGCCAAAAAGAATTATTTGAAAGAGATTATAATAGTATTCTTGTCTATTATTGTTAGTTATAGTAGTAATAGTTTTATTAATACAAACAAAAAGGATTTATATTTATTTCAGTTATCATCAGTCTCATGGTTAGCTTTGCTGGGTAATATAACTGAGTATTTCCCAATGACATCGATATTTGGTGTTTGAGCCACAGAAAATGAATCTAATGACGATTTCCAAAGTAATCAGGTAGGCTATGTAGTTCGGAGAGGCATATTAAATCTACTTAGATATTTCATAGAAGTACGTGTTGTAATGGCTAGAGTCGTAGGAAATGAACTCCTCGGCCCAAGTTCAAATCCTAGACGAGGCTGTCTATATTTCACATAGCACTAATACCCTAGGAAAGATATGAATCCACTTGCTCTTCCTCCAGCTATGTGTAAATAGCAGGGCAGACTGGGTCCTTTAACCTTGGTTAGGCAACCCATTTAGAAGGAAAAATCTTAATTCAAACCTGCTAAACTCCGCCTAGAAATTGGCCTTTTGTCACATCCTGCTCGTGTGGAGAGGTTGGTAAATATGTATTGAGGCACACAAACTCTTCACCAAAGACGCTTTAAAAGATTAGTAACCTTATGGACAGTACTTTTATGAATATATGTGAGATGTCTTAATAATGACAATATTCTGGGCAGCGGGTATATTGCTCTTGCATGGGATACGCATAATATTTTTTCTGTTTTTTATGAGTCCTGATGATCACTGGTATTATCCGGGTTTTCATCCAAAAATCTTGTTGATTTCGATTTTCAAGTAATCTTCACAGAGATATTTATCTCAGATGATATTAGCATACGTTGATTTTCCTTCTTGTCATTGATGATTAGGTCAGGTTTATTGGTTGTTATATCTCTACCAATGTGGATGGGTGTGTCTCAGCAGATAGTGTCAATCTTGTCTTTCCCAATTCCTGACTGCGTGGGACAATGTGACAGATAGTATCTTCATATTTTACATAGTTCTATTCCGTAGTGTTGTGGGATAAACCAGTATCTAGTTGGCTTATAGATGCAGCTTGTGGCTGGACAGATTCAGATGAAATGACCGACTTCGTCTAGAAAAAAAACACGTGAGAAGAAGAGATCTCGGACGACACGTAATACTGAATATTATTTTGTCTGATAGCAACAGCTCCGAGTTAAGATGAACATTTAAGATAGATAAAGAGAGAGACAGAGACAGAGAGACTGACAGACAGACAGACAGAGAGAGTGAATGAGAGAGAGACGGGGGGGGGAGAGTGAACAAGAGAGAGAAGAGAGAGAGAGGGGGGAGCAGTGAATTTTCTCGGCAGTGACCCTAGCTAGCCTGAACGCTTTGGGTGACTGTCCAACTACGGTCTGCCGGATGAAAAAGTTTCAGAGAACGAAAACTCTGAATTCAAAACTGTTTTATTCTGCTTTAAAAAAACTGACCTTGAGTTACATCCTGCTCGTGACGGAGGTGTTGGGTAAATTACGTACCTGAGGTGTTTTCATAATAAGAAAAAATAGAAATTATATTCTTGTGTATTCTTTTCAATTCGTATGAAAACTGTGCTACAAATATCAACTGGCATTTTGAATTGACTACTGATGCTATGTAAACCATACTTAGTGCATACTCATTGTTTGTTTGTTTACGTTTTCTGCTTGTTTGTTTGTTCTTTTTTTTTTTTAATGGCATATCAACTTCATGGGTTATTTCATGCCAAAGCCATTCTTGTAGAAGCAGCGTCCAGAATTTGAACTTGATCGCGAAATCAACTTCCTACGATCATAACCGTTACACCACGCGCCACCAAGGATATTAGCCGGAAAGTGAATCTAATAGCGTGACTGGAGTTCGAAACCCCTTAATACAATGTCACAGTCCAACACGGTAGCCACTGCACCACGGGTAGTCCCTCATCCTCGCTGTTTAAGTCAAATCGCCTTTCAGCGACCACTGTAAAACTATCGTAACTAGATCTGTGTATATTACCATATCAACGTACTGCAAACGTTGATGATAGAAGCAAATGCGTCAGTGAGGAATTAAAAACAGGACACTTAAAACGCGCCTTCATTATAAGATCCTGCCTACTGCATGAAATTCCTGACCGAACGCTCATTTTGAAGAAGCGTCTCACTGGAACGTCATAAAAATGACATGCATCACTTCTCTTGTTAATCACGTGTCAAAGCATGACGCAGAAGAGTCTTTGCAGAGATGTCACTCAATTTAGATTCTTGTTGAATGAAAGGCATAATGGCGTCTCTTCGTTGTTAAAGTAGCTTCGTTTCCTTAAACTCTTCCATGATCGTATTTTAAAACTTTTATCCCTCGTTCTACATTTTGAATTTTAATATTGTTTATGGTAGAGGGCATTTATTTTATCTGAAATTTATGCGACACATTTTGATTTTTGCATATATAATATTGCCAATAAATAAGTGCACCCGTAATATTTTTTTTAAAGAAAAGAAAATTCTCTTCTAAACTAAAAATACAAGAATGTTATTGGTGGTTGAATATCATACGTCAAAAATAGGTATTGGTAGTTATCTATTACCAAATTCTACAGCATTGAAACTATGGCCACAAAATCATGAATATATACAAAAATGAGTACACCTCTTATATATATATATATATATATATATATAATATATATATATATATATATATATTATTGGTTTGTTGGTTGGTTTTGAAGGCTGTCACAATGCGAGTGTAAAGAAAAAAGAAGGTAACTATGATGTTTTTTGTTAACCTGTCATTTATTTCTCAATATTTCGGGAAGAAATTCCATCCTCAGAAGAATACTGGAACTGAAGTTGTCTTAGCGGCTGCTACATTCAGGAATGTATGACAGGTTAACAAAAAACATCATAGTTACTTTTTTTTTCTTTACACTCGCATCGTGACAGCCTTCAAAACCAACCAACAAACCAATATATACACAATGCTTCAAGCAAATTACAAAACCCTTTTATATATATATATATATATATATATATATATATATATATATAGTTTTTTCCGTAGTTAGGGTCTTCCCATGAGTGGTTTAACCAAGCTGATGCAGGTAGACCATAAGGAGAGCTCAATGTGCCTAATACCAGTGAGTAAAAGGACAGAGCAAGATATTTAGTAAATGAAGAAAAACTCTAAACTTGCTTCATTACAATAATTTATTTCAACCGTATTAATACGGCATCTTCAGGTAATCACAAGAACATGACTCTTACTGAGAATTTCCCAAAGTAACATCTCTTTTAAATCTACCAATTTAGGGGAGGGAGGGTTGGTGTCTTATTTTGGAATGGGTAGGGTTAGTTTCTTTGGATGAGGCGGGGAGGTCTATGTTTTGGATGAGGTGTGGCTTAGATGGGGGCAGATTCCTTGGGGAAATAGTTGTAAGAGTGTATATACAAAATGAGCAGAATTTAAAGGCTAAAAATAAGAAAAAGAAAGAGAAAAATAAAGATAACAAAACAATATAGAAATAAAAGTAAAGAAATAAAAATTTAAAATAAAAATAAAGTAAAGGAATAAAACATAAAAAATAAAAATTAATAAGATATAATAAAATAAAATAAAATAAAATAAAAAAAAACAATAAAAGATAAAAAAATAAAAATCTAATAAAAATAAAATAAGTAAGGTTATGATTAAATCAAAAGCTAAAAAGTCTAAGAGATAATAACTAATAGTAGTAAAATTAATAATGATGATAATGCTAATGCTAATGCTAATAATAATAATAATAATAATAATAATAATAATAATAATAATAATAATAATATAGTGATGATAATGATAATGATAAAACAATAATAAAAAACCATAGTAATCAAATTAATAACATTATATCATAAATTTCGTAATAATAATAATAATAATAATAATAATAATAATAATAATAATAATAATTTGTTTAATGGCACATCAACCTCTGTGGATTATATAATGACAAATTCATCCTTATAAAAGAACAATAGATGTACTATTTAACTCATCAGTGGGGATAAGGATAACCATAGACTTTCTAATGGTATCAGTCCCAAAGTGAACGTTATAGCACGATTGAAGGTCGATCTTCTTTCGATGTCACAGTCCAGCACTTAGTCACAAGGCCATGGGTAATCCCCACCCCGACACTTGTAAAGATAAATCATTGAGTTGTAACGATATACACATAATATGAAACTAATTATTTAATTATAGTGAATTGATAATTTGGTGATTTGGTATTTACTTAATGGTCAAAAATTTGAAAGTCCTTTATAATTTCAAAAGGGATCTAGCGCGAATTGACGGAGGAGAGAAATATAACCAATTGTTTTCTAGAATTAAGAACATAGAATTGAAATTGCTACAAATAAATATGGCAACACTATATTCACTATACTTACAATACCTGAACGTGTCCTTGGTATCTTGATAAACTGGATCTAGTGGTGAGGTTCAATTCCGGAGATCTGGGGAGTGTGGAGTATACATTTATTGTCATTACACCAAATCAACTCTGATCCGGAATGGTTGTACTTATTAGAGACCGACTATCGCTCAAATAGATCTATTAGCAAGTTAAAGAAAATCATTAATACCCATCTTATTATAATAGAGATTCAGTATCAGTCAATCTGTACCAGAAACTACGTCACTGTTTATGTCACAATATCACCAGAAATTGGGTAAGTTTATCAATGATTATTTAAGTTATAATCAAAATCATTAATAAATAGAATAAATTTATTTATTATCAATGTCTCACTGAAATTCTGTGAAAGATTTGCCCCAAAACAGTCCATGTTATAGAATTTGCGTCTCATGAGGGCGTGAAACGATGTAATTTTTATTACACCCACAAGCCGAAGCTCATTGGTGGTAGACACAAAAATGTGTTGATCCCGTCGGCATTCCCCCTCAAGGGGCGCCACAGGCACTGGGCAATAAACCCAGCCCTGCCACGTTAAATCGAGGCGGTAGGTGTTGCCTGGGGGAATAGCCCCCTGGGATCAACGCTGTTGATTTACATTAACAAACGCAGGCCCCGAAAGGCCCATGTTATTAGTGCTTTTAAAGTTATACCATTTACATACCACTAAGACATGAGTTTACATACTATATGGTGTGGCTAATTTGTATACTGGTTTTAACAAAACCGGTTTTTTTAATAATTACTAGGTGTTATTGATCTCTAATGTTATTGTTTCATTCTCTAACGTTTTAAAATAAAACCTACAAATGTTTTTTTTATATAGAAACCAATTAAGATATAATTAAAATAAGTGTAATCGTTTTATATTCGTTCTTATTTAATTTTATTAGTCTTTCTAATTTGATAAATTTCATTACATTAAAACTTGAATACTTACGACGGGGGGGGGTCATGTTATTTCTAATGAAGGTAATAACGTATTTCTACGAGTTTATAAAACCAAACAAAAACATTAACCTACAACGTACTTGCTTAGAAATCATATGTACAAAAAGAAAAAATCAGGATTTGGCATTAAATAGCCCTCAACTGTTGATATGTCATTAAACAAAATTTAAAAAGAAAACACTATCTGGCCATATTCCCATAGATATGTGTAATTTATATTTCTTATCGCAGGTGCAATTTGGTTTGATATCTCAGCGAATTCTAAGTATTTACAAAGGTATAATTCATAGATATTTGCTTACGATCTGCTTGAAGAGACTGAAACGAATAAAAAGGCCCCGAGGCTTATTTCTTAGGAAGAAGTTTTCCCGTTGAAAATAATTCAGTTTACAATCTAAAAAAATATAAACATAGGAAACCTGGACGCTAAGTGTTATTATTATCAGTCTCCCATGACCTCACGGAACCAGGTGCGTCGGAATCTGGGGAATTAGGAGGAATGTTTATTTTTGAATGACACATAAGAATTGGCTATCAGCAGAATAGATTTATCATAAGCATACACAAACACATATCGATTAACAAACACACACACACACACACATATATATATATATATATATATATATATATATATATATATATATATATATATATAGGTGAAATTTACAAAGTATTTCCGTTATAGGTTTAAACAAGAATTGAGAACTCAAAAGTACATATAAAAACTTTGGTATACACATAAATATCAGTGAATATCCATATATATATATATATATATATATATATATATATATATATATATATATATATATATATATATATATATATATATATGAAGAGAGAGATTGGGGGCCGGGGGTCCAGTCGATAGAACATTTGTCAAGAATCCAAGGTACCGGGTTCGTGCCACTCCCTGCCAACTCAACGTATCAGTAGTTAAATGCAGACAGACAACGAATCACCATCATGATAATATATATATATATATATATATATGTGTGTGTGTGTGTGTGTGTGTGTGTGTGTGTCTGCCTTCTCTTTTTAATGGCATATAAATCTTCGTGGGTTATTTAATGCCAAAGTAATCCTTTCAGAAGATAGAGAGTGTTACTATTTAACAATTGCTGGGAGCGGAGAGGGTTAATAACTTTTCCAATGTTATTAGACCGAAACAATACCGCAACTGGTTTACAAACCCGCTTACTTTGATGTTCAGTCCGTTTGCCTCTATGCCATGTGGACTCTCTCATAATATATATATATATATATATATATATATATATATATATAAAGGGTAGCTTACCGGTGAATATGGGTACGATCGTTAGAGCTGCACAGGATCCAGGGTTTAAGTCCGTGATAAAACAAATACAAAGTGCTCAATGCAAAGTAGAGCAAATTTATTGAAGAAATGGATACAATAGAAACCTACTCGAGTTTCATCGCTAGAATCATCAGGGTTAAATCCACTGAATTAATCGAGTTACCGATTAATTTCATTGAATAAAATTTCGTAACGTAAAATTTTATTCAATGAACATACGTGTGATCAGCTGCAATTAATCGTAACTCGATAATTCAGTGGATTTAACCCTGATGATTCTAGCGATGAAACTCGAGTAGGTTTCTATTGTATCCATTTCAACAATATATATATATATATATATATATATATATATATATAATGAGTAATGTATATGTCGCATAAATAGTTGCATCAATGTGCATGAACGTGTCTACGTGTTCAACACTAAATCTAGCATTATGATTTTTCCCATTCGAAGAGCAACGTCACAATAGAACTACCATAATCCGCCCTCCGTAAGTGACGTTTATAATTAAATATTCTTGATAGGTGTTAGTGGAGCAACAGTCTCGCTTTGGATAAAACTGTTGCGGCCGAGCAGCTCATATCAGTTCACAGAACTATTTCCATAGCCCTATCTTTATTAAAGACTGTCAGTCAAATTTCCAAACCGTTGCCAAGTTTTACTTGTGTGTCCGAAAAATCCTGCCAAATCTAATAATATAATGATAAAACCGAGGCTAGAAAATCCCTGACCACACACACACACACACACAAACACACACACACAGAGACACACAGATACACACACACACACACACACACACACACACACACACACACACACATATATATATATATATATATATATATATATATATATGTATTATTTACTCTTAATTCGTTCTATGTCTTCTTTCATATCAACCTCTTCTGAAAACCTTACTATAATGATTTTTCGGCTTTCCAATATCTATGCAAGCCCAATACAAACAGATTGTATTTTTTCAATTAATTCAACAAGCGATTCTCCCTCTATGAGGAAACATGTTCATCTTGCTGTATATCTACATATGTATCTAAAGGTACTCGTCGTGTAATAGGTATCGTTGTTGGAAATGGGCACGAATCGAGTTCAAATACTGCACAAGGCTGTTTGCATTTCATAAAGCCCTAATTCCTTAAGAAATGAGGGTATTCATCCAACCTGTTCGTCACGAGTAGGATATAAAATAAGATTGCAAATATGGAACATCAGGAAAGGATTGAACTCGCTATTCAACCGTAGTACCACGATAGGTCACCCAACTCTTGGAACGTTATGACTATACTTCCTCCAGCTAGGAGTCAATAGTGGGGTAGACTGGGCTCTTTAACCTTGGTATGGTAACTGGTCTAGGTGAACAAAAACTCTGAATTCAAACCTGTTGAACTCCGCTTAAAATTAACCTGGTGTCAGATACTGTTCTGCTTCGGGATTGCGTAAATGCATATGTATATATGCGTGCAATTTCACAGGTGTATATAGACCAGGAGTATCAAACTCAAAGGCTCAAAAAGTCCAGTACGTCTTGGGGAGAGGCAAATCTGGTCAAAGGTGACATGGGCCTCTATATTTCCACTAATGTTAATTTGTATTACTGATGGTAGGTTGCTATTTATAGGTCGATATTTATTCATTCTGGGTGACTCCATTATAGTCAAGAATCAACGGCTTTTGGTGTATTTGTCCCTAGGTCTTTGGATAATTTGCAACAAACAGGTGAATCTCCTTCCCCAGATCGGGATATACATACGAGGGTTGGGGACCGCTTGTGAATTTCCTATTCCCTAGTTAGTCTTTTCATGAGTTCACTATCTCGTTCATTCTGGATACGGTGAATTGGTTAGATGGATCCGGCTCAACAAACCCAGGGTGAATGGTGTCACAACAATACATAAATTGGTTAGCCGATTGGATTTTACGGCATGTCAACCTTTTTTGTTTTTTTATGCCGAGGACATTTTGTTTTATTCATTCTTGATGCTAATTAAATTGTTTTTTCAAACTCAGTTTTTTAAACACATACTTTAAACTCATTTTTTCTATTTAGCCCATAGATGGGATTCTAACAGCTACTACTATTTCAGGTCTGAGTGGACGAGAGTAATGTCGATGAAGAGGGACTCCACACTCCCCAGAGCCCTAAAAATGAAACTTCACCATTAGAGGCAGTATAACGTCATACCCAGGACAAACAATATATATATATATATATATATATAATATATATATATATATGTGTGTGTGTGTGTGTGTGTGTGTGTGTGTGTATTTCATAACATGGAATATCATAGCAATATTTCTTGGTTTTTCTTACATAAATTTAATTAAATTCATAATTTGATTCGCGACTTCGCCCCGTTTCT
>CM042138.1:130900234-130917734 GCA_023376005.1 Doryteuthis pealeii | reverse complement strand
TATCTACGGATCGGGAGCCTTTTACTAATTCGCCATACAATACCCAAGCCAGCGAAGGCGCCTCTCCATCCTCTATGAGAGGATGGAAAATGGCTGCATCGCAGAAAGATCTTTTGTATGGCGAATTAGTAGAAAAAATAATCAGCTGAGTAATATATATAATAAAGTATGGATTTCTAGATCTATCGACCTCTACACTCTTGTCTTGACGAGCGAGTGCTAATTCTAATTACTTTTTGATAATAAATCTCGATAATTTTTATCTTCATTATTCCTTGTGATTCTCAGGAGTATATAAGTGTATTGTCTAACCCTAAACCCTAACCCTAACCCTAACCCACCTATTTGAGTAACATAATATTATAGGGTGACCAAGAAAAAACAGAACCCAAAAATTTGGTAATAAAACTGTTAATTTTAATTTTATATTTTAGAGTTTAAGTCCAACAATGGTTAGGGTTAGGGTTTAGGGTTTAGGGTTTAGGGTTAGGGTTAGGGTTGGGGTTTAGGGTCAGTTTAATGGGAAAATAAATAAATAATTTGGGTTCTGTTTTTTCTGGGTCACTCATGTTACTCAACTAGGAAATAACCCACCCGATTATTTCCTAGTTGAGTAACATGATAGTACAGGGTGACCCAGAAAAAACAGAACCCAAACAAAACAGCAGCTGTTCAATCATTTTCCTCCCACCTCGCAAACCACCAAAGAAAGGTGGGCAATTCCTACTGGTATACTTATTGATTGCCTGTATTGCCAAATTGCTTTTCTACAGCTATGTTTCTGCTTGTGTAATGCACAGCTAGACTGTTTTCAACAATATATGCTTAAATACACTAAAAACTTTTTTTCTGAATCTGACCTGCTGAAATGTGGGTGCGTCTTATATGCCCATGCATCTTATATGCCGTCAAATACGGTAAGTTCATAGAAGGAGGTGAACTTATCACAAGCAGAATCAGTGGAAAGTAAATTAGACTGAAACCGGGAAGAACAGATTATTCCATTATATATTAGTAGTAGGGGTCATGGACTTTTTCATTGGCTCACACTGACTGTTGGTTTCTCGATTTAACAGGTTGAGTTTTTCTTGTGTAGTTTTATTCATAGCAAAAAATGTCAATACCAGCAGCACATAGCTTACAGGGTGGTAACATAAAGATGCGTGATTCAAAAAGGGGGTTGCTATCAGAGCCGATATGGTGCACAAGAACCCTTAATTAGCAATGAAGATGGTGAGACTTTTTCTTGTTTTATGAATTGGAAAATCCAATATTTGAAGACGTAGATGAGATTTTTATATAGTAGAACAGGCTGGGCACTTTAACACTGATATTGAAACTGTTTTAAGTGACCGAAAACTCCGAAAACAATTCTACTCTACTTAAAAACTGAACTTGTTTCGAATCCTGCTCGTAGCGGGTGGATTGGGTAAATACATACTTATCATCATATTTTTATTTAAACGCGAAATCATTTTTGTTTTTTAGATTGTGTTGGTATGAAAATCATTAGGTCCTACGTGAACACAGATAAAACAGAGTTCATGTGTTTTAACCAAGATGGTGTCATATCCTGATTAAATGACACGCATCTGTATTTAATAGACCAGTTCATATCTCTCTATTGGAATTTCTCATCTACTAAAAGCAATGTCAACATACACAGAAGTAACGCTTGAATAACAAATGACAGGTTAACGGCCACATGGAAATCTGATCTCTCTCATAAAATATAACGGGGATTTTCCATACTGTAGCCGTTGAAATACTACTGTATGGTTGAATAACTTAGACTCTGACGAATCACTCTTAGAAAAAGCCAGGTTGGAACTACACAACGATGTTGTGCCCTGTTTTGAAAAAATCCGGGAAGCATCACCTTAATAAACAGTAGCTGTACGACTACTTACGTCCCGTCTAGCAAACTACCAAAATAAGATGAACAAGACACTCTGAGTCTTGTTAGAGAAGTAAGGATGAACACGTAAGTGAGATTTACCTATGAAAAGGATTGACTCACCAGTTTTGGCTGACCGAGTAAAACGTATATTTATAATTTCTGCACGAACATTGAATGCCGTCAAGAGGAGTGAAGGATAGTAGCCACAAATGGTGAAAGAAAATGAGCTGTATATATATATATATATATATATATATATAGCTCACCATTTTTCTTTCTTTCTCTCTCTCTCTCTCTCTCTCTCTCTCTCTCTATATATATATATATATATATATATATATATATATATATATATATCGCCAATCTCAGGATTGACAATCGTATAGGTGAGAAACTGTCAGTAACAAAGCGCTGTTGACTTAATGTCCACGCTAACGTAACTTAGATATACATGCTCCGTTCACGATACTGAGCACTATTTACTTATAAATATAGCACACTAGATTATAAATAGATATAATATCTGTATAATGATATATATGTACGTGTACAGGTACACACTCACACACACACACACACACATATATATATATACATATATATATATATATATATATATCAACGTGTATATAAATCGACATTTTATCTTTACTCTCTATATGTATTCTGTGGCATGTGTTTCAACTACCCACACGGCTCTATTGTCAAACATTTGTGGATGACGAGCGAGGAATCATCGATGACCCAGGCACATGACCCACTCTATCGTTCTACTTTGTTCCCATTGACTGACTACTAAACGTATGAGTCCACGCAACAGCGTTATCCGATGTCGCGTTTTGTGGACTCTTCCATGATTGATCAGCACTGGTCCCTATCTTTACGCCTCAATTACGACCGATATGTCGGCCATAAGTCGACTGAAAAGATGATCTCGGATACCCGTTTCCGTGCGCATGTAATGTATCTCGCCCCGGACACAGTCATTCACAAGAGAATATAAACAGCAGGGTGGAAAGAGAGACAGAGAAGCAGAGAGAAAGGGGGGATGAGAGACAGAGAAGAAAGAGAGGCATAGAGAGGGAGGGAGGGCTGAGCGAGAGAGAGAAAGAGAGGCCTAGTTTTGACATATACACCAATCTACTTACTAACGTGAGGCACACTGGTATGCCCACTCAGAGACAAAAACAACGAAGGCTCTAACATTCATAATCATAAAGTCTTGTACAAATAATGATGCGCTCATATCGACATACATGAACACATACATAGATATATACTCATACATTCGATATGAATTCATCTTAATCACATGCACATGCAAACACACACACACAAATAGCCCCCCCCCATATATATATATACGTATATATATATATGTGTGTGTGTGTGTGTGTGTGTGTGTGTGCGCGTGATGCCATCAAGTGTTTCCGTGATAGGATTTAACCAAAATTGACAACTCAAACGTACATATAAAGATTTTGCATATATACATATGAATATCAGTGTATGTGCATATTTTCATAAATAGAATTAGCAGTTATAATTATCTATTTCAACAAATATTTATTATATATCGACTTCATCAGACTGCAAATATTAAGGAAAAATGTCTTTCCTTCAGATCCGCAGTCGGATGATACACACACACACATACACACACATACACACACACACACATATATATATATATTATTGCTTGTATCCTTCCGTCTATTTTAGACGATGGCGTAGTTCTTTGTTTATTGTTTATTTGTGTTTATTGTTTATTTGTGTTTTTTTTTTGGTTTATTATAAATAAATATATGAAAACCTTAATTCATCAGTGTAATTTAGTGTAAATATGTCTGTAAGCTGATATTTTAAAGAAATAATCGCTGAAAGGGATCTTAAAAACAAAATCTTTCAGAAGAGATAATCATATTTAAATAGACCTTTTAGACCATTTAAGTATTTTCCATAATAAAATCCGACTTCAAGAGGCAAAGGTAGCCGAAATAAATTTGTTTTTGATGAATTAAGGATTTCATATATATGTGACACAAGGGCAATTTCTTAAGCGGGGTTTAACAGGTTTGAATTCAGAGTTTTCTTCTCCTAGACTGGTGCCTAAATCAATGTTAAAGAGCCCAGTCATCCCTACTATTTATCCATAGCTGGAGGGAGGATAGTTGGATCCATACCCTTCCCAAGTGTATTAGCACAATGTGAAATTCAAACAGCCTTGTCCAGAATTTGAACTCGTCTCGTCTTGTCCATTTCCTATGATGGTAACCATTACACAACACGCCTCTATACATACACACACACGCACACACACACATATATATATATATATATATGTGTGTGTGTGTGTGTGTGTGTGTATGTGTGTGTGTGTGTGTGTGTCTGTTTGTGTCTACGTTTGTGCCACTCTCCGTGTTGTATTTATAATTGTTGGAATATTTTGGAATATAATGTGTGCTCCGATTCCTCACCTGGATTTATAGCCTAGCCAAGGTCACGTGCTTTATTCCTCCGGCCAATCACTAGTCATACTGCGTTGCTGATACACTACTTAAACAACCACAATGGCCATAATTCTAATTGCACTCATTGAGGCGGGACTTACAATACTCAGGATGACCAGACGAATACCAATACTCAAGACTCTTTAACAAGGGATTACCAAGGATCCAATTCCACTGGACAAGCGCTCTGGTTTAAGGCCTACAGGATGGCCCAACAGATTGTAACAATAATAGATAGAAATGTAGACTGGGCTCTCTATCATTGAGAAGAGAAACTTCTCTGGAAGGAAAACTCTGATAATCACCTTGCAGCATATCGATTTAATTTGCCGCCTATTTATTAGGCAGTCCGACATTGTGATCAACCTCGTTCTGCCATATGTGTCTCGAAGAGGCAAAACCTGCAGCACAAGGAACCACCAGTTTACAATAAAACCTTAACTGGAGTTTTATAAAGAAAGAGTCAAGGACACGAGACAATGGCATGAACTTCTATAGAGAGATAATCAGCCATATTGAAATTTTTATATCTTTATATTTATTATATCATTATCTTATCAAAGATAATGCGGATAAATCTTACTTAATGAATATAAATTCCACCATCGTATGTCACCCCACCTAAAGAAAAAATACTAAAAATCAACAATCGAATTTAATGAAATTTTCAGTGTTGACAAATTAATAAATAAACAATATAATGCACTAGTTATTTTATTTGAAAACTGTTACATTTTTTCAGGTCAGTTAACTTTGAACCACGTATCTTTGAGGCATAACACATATTCATAAACATACGTGGTTCAAAGCTAATTGACCTGACAAAATGTAAAAGTTTTTAAATAAAAAACTCGTGAATTATATCTTTTATTCATTAATGTATCAACTGAAAATGTCATTAAATTCGGTTCACTCCTTGATTTTTAGTATTTTTTTCTTTCAACGGAGTGAATTTTAACCGATAATGCTATAATTCTTCCAAGTTACAGCCGTGTCAGTGCTACTGTATGGCTGCAACACTTGGATTCTAACGAAACACTTGGAGAAAATGCTAGACAGGAACTACACAAGGATTCTGCGTACTGCCTTTCATCTAAGAGTAGCTGTACGATCACTTGCGTCCTATCGCACAAATAACCCAGATAACATGAATATTATATGTTGTACCCTGCTTGACACAAATCCCCAACTGCCTTTCATGGAAAGGCTAGGGGGTAAACCCTGAAAACAAATCAGGAGCCGGAGTCCCTAAAGTGGTGTGATGCTGAAATCCAGTGCTACCCATTAACTCCTGTAACACTACTGTTGCCTAACTGCATTGGTTTCTTACCTTTCCTTTGGATCTCAGCGCAGTGTGGAGAGAAGGGGGTTTGCTGCTTTGGCAACAGATCATCCTCCATACGAACCCACCCAGGCTATGTAGTTAAAAAAAAGAAGTTTAGACACTACTCCATCGTCTCCCCGTAGACGAAAGGGTGCCAACAACAACACCACTGCTTGAGAAGCAAGGAAGAGTTAAATACTGACGTTCTCCTAGAGTGTTGTGTTGGTAGGCGAGAGAAAAAAATTACACCGATCAGCTTTGTGCAGGTAGTAGACGGATGGCGAAGAAGAGTCATGGAGATCTGTACTGTGGGCACGACTTGATGAAGATGATGATGATGAGGAGGAAGATGACGAAGCAATAATACTATATTACATTTACATCTCTATCAGGCAAAACTGTCAATAAACTTTACTAATAATGTTTGGATAGATATCTATATATTAATACTCGTGTTCCTTAATTGTGCGACCGTTATCATCTTGCAACACACTCGGCTTAAAAATGATACCGTCCAAATCGTCCAAGATTAAAAGCAAATCCTGATTATCTAGTGTTGCTTATCCGCCGAATTTTTAGTCCTTATGAGTGTCGTCATCTCAGTTGAATAATGGACCATTGCGTTTTTATCATAAAGAAGAGGAAGGAGAAGAACATGCTACCCAGAAAAATATAATAATAAAGGAAGAAAGAATGAAAAATAGAAGGGGAAAATAGGGAGAGGAGTGAGCGCGCAGAAGGGATAACGCTAATCTGTTTGAATCGAACAAAATGAAAAGATGAAAAGAAGGAAAGAAAGAAAAAAGAACGATAGAGTGTTAAATCAAGATTGTTATACTTTTTAAATATTGAATAATTTCGTAATAGCTCTTTAGAAAACATATCAAAGGTTGTTATAATTAACTTATCATACTGTGGTATATCCTCAGATCCAGCCTGTGAATCATTATTTTTGTAATAAAAATAATTACTATTTTTCTTAATGTTTGAGATGAGGTTTGATAATTTGTATTATACCCCCGTGGTTGAATAAAGGGTTGGGTTCAAAGTTCCGCGGGAGCTCCCGATTACGACAAGAAATTTCCCGAGTTCGAAAGAAGGTTCCCGAGTTCGAAAGAAGGTTCCCGAGTTCGAGAAGTCTCCCGAATCCGACAAGAGATACCTGAAGAAGGTCGGAGGGCATATCGACTGAAACGTTGTACAGATAACAATAAAGATGAGGAAAATTGTCCGAATAATCCAACTAATACAAAAATAATTTGTTAATTCTTTTCTTTTAATGATTGGAAACTTCAATGATGTACAGATCTTCAACAACATGGCTTCTAGCTGATGAGGTTTTTTTTGTTGTTTTTTAACGACACTTTTTAATAAAAACATAGCTTTCCACAGGGAATATGTAAATAAACAAAAGAAAATCCTTCTAGCTTCACGGACTATCTACGGATGAAAACTAATCTATGGCCAATATAGACAATCACCGATTATTTCCTTGTTGAGTAACATGAGTGACCCAGAAAAAACAGAACCCAAATTATTTATTTATTTTCCCATTAAACTAACCCTAAATCCCAACCCTAACCCTAACCCTAACCCTTGTTGGACTTAAACTTAGAAAAAAAATTAAAATTAACAGTTTTATTACAAAATTTGTGGGTTCTGTTTTTTCTGGGTCATCCTGTAATATTATGTTACTCAACTAGGGGGGTTAGGGTAAGGGTTTAGGGTTAGGGTTAATTTAATGGGAAAATAAATAATATGGGTTCTGTTTTTTCTGGGTCACCCTGAAATATCATGTTACTCAACTAAGAAATAACCCAATCACCTTACAAAACAGCAGCTGTTTAGTCATTTACCTCCCACCTCGCAAACAATCCAAGAAAGATGAGCAATGCATGTTGGTCACTGCTGAAGTGCGTACTTACCAAACCCTCCACTCGAGTAGGATGTGTTTCAAGATAAATTTCTAAGCGGAGTTTAACAGGTCTCAATTCAGAGTTTTACTTCTCCTAGAGTGGTTGCCATACCAAGGTTTAAGAGCTTAGGCTAATCTACTATTTATCCATAGCTGGAGTGTTAATAGTGGGATGTCTACCTTTCCCAGGGATATCATCGCTATGTGAAATGCAACCAGCTGCGTCTAGGATTTGAACTCGTATTGCCGTGTCAATTTCCTACGACGATAACTATTAAATTACTGCGGAAGTACTGACAAATGCATACACTGACTTAGCAAGTTCAATGGCCGATAACGACAGGTGGTGAGTGAGATAGATAGATCGATAGATAGATCGAGAGAGAGAGAGAGAGAGAGAGAAGGGGAGAGAGGAGATAGAGAGAGAGAGAAGGGGAGAGAGGAGATAGAGAGAGAAAGAAAAAGAGAATGGGAGAGGGGAGATAGATAGATAGATACATAGATAGATAGATAGATGGAGAGAAAGGGGATACATGCTACCAGCACGCTTTGATAACCATGATGATGATGATCATCATCATCATCATCATCATCATTCTCATCATTGTTTTAGAAAATAAATCAGATTGCATATCAGGACATAACATCATCATCAAATCGTGCTGTCAGCAAGGATATCCATGGCAACTGCCAAACATCCCTATTTGTTATCGCCACCGGAGGTCCTCTGCACAGCATACAGAATATGCGCAGAGCTGATCGATGTAGTTCCTTACTGGGCAGCTCACAATGGCGTTCTCATATGTACATTTTGAGAATATCACTTATGAGTTCGTCCTTGCTTCTCCAGTAGTGTCCAGCATGCCTTGTTCGTCTTATTTGGATAGTTTGTGTGATAGTGGGGGTATAGTCGTATAGCGGCTTTTTTCTGGGATGCTTTTTTCTACGATTTGTGGATGCAGCATTCTTGTACAACTCCCATCTAGCATATTCTTTAGTCGCTTCGTTAAGGACAAATATAACTTAATAACTACTGAAAAGACTCGGATAGACGCGAAAAGACTCGGATAGATAGATAGATAGATAGATAGATAGATAGATGCAAAAAGACTCGGTTAGATAGATAGATAGATAGATAGATGCAAAGAGACTCGAATAGATAAATAGATGCCAAAAGACTCGGTTAGATAGATAGATAGATAGATAGATAGATAGATGCCAAAAGACTCGGTTAGATAGATAGATAGATAGATAGATAAATAGATGCCAAAAGACTCGGTTAGATAGATAGATAGATAGATAGATAGATAGATAGATGCAAAGAGACTCGAATAGATAAATGGATGCCAAAAGACTCGGTTAGATAGATAGATAGATAGATAGATAGATAGATGCAAAGAGACTCGAATAGATAAATAGATGCCAAAAGACTCGGTTAGATAGATAGATAGATAGATAGATAAATAGATGCCAAAAGACTCGGTTAGATAGATAGATAGATAGATAGATAGATAGATAGATGCCAAAAGACTCGTTAGATAGATAGATAGATAGATAGATAGATAGATAGATAGATAAATAGATGCCAAAAGACTCGGTTAGATAGATAGATAGATAGATAGATAGATGCAAATCGAATAGATAAATGGATGCCAAAAGACTCGTTAGATAGATAGATAGATAGATAGATAGATAGATAGATGCCAAAAGACTCGGTTAGATAGATAGATAGATAGATAGATAAATAGATGCCAAAGACTCGTTAGATAGATAGATAGATAGATAGATAGATAGATAGATGCAAAGAGACTCGAATAGATAATAGATGCCAAAAGACTCGGTTAGATAGATAGATAGATAGATAGATAGATAAATAGATGCCAAAAGACTCGGTTAGATAGATAGATAGATAGATAGATAGATAGATGCAAAGAGACTCGGTTAGATAGATAGATAGATAGATAGATAGATAAATAGATGCCAAAAAGACTCGGTTAGATAGATAGATAGATAGATAGATAGATGCAAAGAGACTCGAATAGATAAATGGATGCCAAAAGACTCGGTTAGATAGATAGATAGATAGATAGATAGATAGATGCAAAGAGACTCGGTTAGATAGATAGATAGATAGATAGATAAATAGATGCCAAAAGACTCGGTTAGATAGATAGATAGATAGATAGATAGATGCAAAGAGACTCGAATAGATAAATGGATGCCAAAAGACTCGTTAGATAGATAGATAGATAGATAGATAGATAGATAAAGACTCGGTTAGATAGATAGATAGATGCAAGAATAGAGATAGATAGATAGATAGATAGATAGATAGATAGATAGATAAAAGACTCTCTAGATAGATAGATAGATACAAAAAGACTCGTTAGATAGATAGATAGATAGATAGATAGATAGATAGATAGATAGATACAAAAAGACTCGGTTAGATAGATAGATAGATAGATAGATACGAAAAGACTCAGGTTAAGTAGTTAATAAAGCCTATGTTCAGTTTAGCATATATTCGTCCATATATGTGTCGTTTATAGTGTTTACGTTTAACTACAGAGGAGGCCAAAAAAAATCTGTTTCAAATTCGTCATGAAATCAACAATTCAATACAGACAATGAAGAATAGTTGTGCTTTGTATCCATGTATGGTCACTGAGCGTAAATGACAGTGATGGTTGAGCAAGTTTTTAAAGGGTGAGTGTGACGTTGTTGATAAGCCTTACTCCAAATGACAAAGCACTTTGGATAATGGGCATTTCAAAGCATTTATTGAAGCAGATCCTCGTCAAAACGCCAGAGATATTGCCATTTCTTTAAAAATAATACCTACTACATTATGCCCAGCTACACACGACGAATCTCTCGGACAAACTGGAACGAAATGTAAGGAACTAATTTATTTTCCTCGCAAAATTTCAATAGAGATTAGTGTACGACGTTCTGTCAGTGGCTGACCAGGAATGATGTCTTCCTATTTCTATGCTGGCTTGTTGTAGATAAGAAATGATATTAGATATTAATAACAAACATAGAATGGTTATCAAACTATATCCAGTGGAGACAAATGGACGAAACCAGGGTTTCACCTAGTAATCTTGCTGGATCTACTTGCACATTTCAGATATGTTATAATATGAATAAGTGGATCCTGAAGAAACTATCATAGCGAACATTTTTAACACTTATACACTAATTGCTATATATATATATATATATATATATATATATATATATATATATGTGTGTGTGTGTGTGTGTGTGTGTGTGTGTGTGTGTGTGTGTGTGTGTGAAGAAAGGTAGACAAACACGGGATGTTATGGAAACTGGATGTTTATTGTCGACGGTGCAACGTTTCGGTCTCTTATTAGACCATCTTCAGGACCTGGATACAGTACTCGCTTCAATGATGAACATTGTATCCAGGTCCTGAAGATGGTCTAATAAGAGACCGAAACGTTGTACTGTCGACAATAAACATCCAGTTTCCATAACATCCCGTGTTTGTCTACCTTTCTTCACATACTGTCGGATTAACCTCCTCACATTTCTCCCACATATATATATATATATATATATATATATATATTAGGAGAATATGTGCTTAATTGAAGTCGTACCTAGTTTTGAAAATTAATTAATTGATAATTAATGAATTAGGCGGGAATACCTGTTCAAATGTTAGGCTAAACAAATCGAGAAAAAAATCAATCTCTGTATGTAAATTTCAGCCCATTAGGCCTCATCAGCAGAGCTATAGACAGGAATACTGCTTTGTGTGTGATTCGAAACCTGACTGTCAAGCTGACAGGCGGGGACCCTAACCCTTACACCAGCTGGCCCTTCTAGATTTTTCGTTTGTTTTGAACTCAATTATATTCCACTTTTAGTGACGTCTACACGACAGTATGAGAAGTAAACCAACAATGTGTTTGATATGGCTTTTAGCCGACAATTTTTGGAGAATATGCGCTTAATTGAAGTCGTACCTAATGAAGCTTCAATTAAGCATGAATAATTTCTTAAGCGAAATTAAACAGGTTCGAATTCAGAATTTTCCATCTCCTAGTCTGGTTGCCATACCGATGTTAAAGAGACCTGACTGACCTTCTATCAACCCATAGCTTGAATAGTTGGATAGCTTGAGAATAGTTGGATACATTCTCAATCCAGAATTTGAAATCGAGTTCACGAGTCTATTTCTAAGTACGAGGTCCATTATACCTCCATATATATATATATATATATATATATATATATATATATATAGTCATCCACTGACACCGTGTTTCGATGAATCACGTCTTTTCATTGTGGCTAGACATTTGTAAGCTATCTAGAGCCGGGATAAAAACCCGATCGATTCAGCATCAGTCAGACACCTTAACCGCTCGGCTATCGTCACCTACAGAATGGGAAGGTTTTTTTAAAACTGTTTTAATACATACATATGTATGTATGTAAAGGCCACATAGAGTGGTCCGTCCTTTTTATAGGAGAGCGTTGCGTGTACGCTTTAATCGGTGATCATCAGCAAAATCTCCAAAGTACTCAATCCCCCTGGGGGATGGGGGGCATACATATAGTCATCCACAGACACCTTGTTTCGGCGTATCACGTCTCTTCAGTGTGGATAGACATTTGCACGCTACACACAGCCGGGATAGAAACCGGATTGATTCAGATTTAAACAACTACATATATATATATATATATATATATATATATATATATATATATATATATATAATCCATGTCCAGAGAAGAAATCTTCCTTACGACACAAAAGTTTTAGTTAAAAAACCTGTTGCAGTTTGAGAGCTCAATGTGTGCTCTTAATGTTAGAGTCACAGAGCAAATATATAAGTAAAGAAATAACAAAAGATTTAGAGATTTAGCATTATAGTCTAAGCTCCTGAAATAGACTATAAAGCTAAATCTCTAAGTCTTTTGTTATTTCTTTACTTATATATATATATATATATATATATATAATATATATATATATATATATAACAACCTCTCCCCATTAGTAGGATGTGACACATGGTCATTCTTAAGTGGAATTTAACAGGTTTGAATTCAGAGTTTTCCTTCTTCTACGCTGGTTGCCATATCAAAATCCCAGAGGAGAGCCTAGTTCGCCCTACTATTTACTCATAGCTGGATGGGAGAATAGTTGGATACGTACCCTTCAACACGGGTATTAGCGCCAAATAAAATGCAAACAGCCTTGTACAGGAATCGAACTCTCGTCACCGAGTCTATTTCCTACAACTACAACTATGTCAACACGCTGTTTCACCCCCCCTCATTTATATATATATACATAGGTATATGTATGTATGTATGTGTGTGTGTGTGTGTGTGTTGTGTTTGTGTGTACAACTTTAAAAATAAATATGAATATTCAAGCACACACACACACACACACACACACATATATATATATATATATATATATATATATATGGATTATAAATTTAACTATGGCAAACCACGAGTCATTTTTATATCTGATTTGTTTTATATCTGATTTGTTTTCAAGGCAAGATAATAAATTGTAGTTTTTAAGTCAATCACCTGCAGAACGTGTTTAGTCTCTCATGTAAACATCAACCATATACTAGAATCACCATTTGTAGATACAGACAACACTGTTTTAAATTTTCTTCATCCTCTGTAACGAAAAGTCTCCTTTAAACCACTAGCAGTCTGACAAGTTACAATATACACCAAGACAGGTGTTCGACATTTCAACGTTCGGATACTTTTTTGCATTTCACAACTTTGCAATGTATCTCGCCTGCTAAGACTCTATAGATACTGTTGATAAAGTCACTTGGTGTACATTTAAAATGGTTTATCAAATACTTATTTTTTGGTTTTAGCTTGTGTAGTTCTACGATTGCGAGGATTTTCTTGTATATTCTTTTCAAAAGTGTTCCTCCACGGCATTTCCAGAAATGAGAGTTGAAGCAATGTTTCCTGTTCCGTATACAATTTCACTACTTGCCTCTTATTTCTCTTGGTTTCATTTGTTATTCACAGATGCTTGAATATATAAACGAGGAAAAACTGAATTGATTTAACTTAACTTATAGAAACACAATTTTCTTTTTGATACCGTTTTTGTTATATCATTGAAATGTAATTATCTCTATATTAATTTGAATTTGTATTTCTTTGCAGACGTGTGTAGTATATGTATATATATATATATATATAAATATATATATATATATATATATAGTTGTAGAAAAAGTTATATCCCGATCGCGGTTTCATCTGGCCTTCATCTGGGGGACTGAGTCAGTCGGGATATAACTTTTTCTACAACTATTAATGCTCTATGTTTACAATATATTGAGCCCTATAGAATTAACTACTTACGCTATGTTTACATAGTAGTAACTCATCAATGAATATATATATATTTTTTTTGCGGGGGGAGAATATGTGCTTAATTGAAGTCGTACCTAATTTTGAAAGTTAATTAATTAATAATTAATTAATTAGGTGGGCATACCTATTAAATGTAAGGCTAAACAAATCGAGAAAAATCAATCTCTGTATGTACATTTCGGCTTATTAGGCCTCATCAGCAGAGCTATAGATAGGAAGACCGCCTTGTACGTGATTCGAAACCTGACTGTCAAGCTGATATATATAATTTATATAATTATATATATATGTGTGTGTGTGTGTGTGTGTGTGTGTGTGTGTGTGTGTGTGAAGAGAAATTGAAGTGAATCCGACGGTATGTAGTATAGTGAGAAGTTTGAATAAACGCAGGTTTAAATAAAATGAGTGGTAAGTTTATTGGCCAATGCTGCAGTGTTTCGATCTGTTAAGTGGATCTTCTTCAGGGATTTTGTTGATATAAGGAAGAGTAAAAAACAATTTTTTTACACTTCCTAATATCAACAAAAGCCCTGAAGAAGATCTACTTAACATATCGAAACACTGCTGTGTCGGCTAATAAACTTACAATTCATCTTATTTAAACCTATATTTATACATACAATGACTGCTGGTTAAACAATAGGATTGCATCCAACAAAGCTTTCATCAGATGGTGACTCTTCGTTCAGGCATGGTTTCGGTACCGAAGCATCATTACCACTAGTCTCATCTGTCGATTTCTATCGGTGTGAAATTGTAAGTATACATCGCTGATGAGACTTAATAAAGTTGAAACGGCTGCTCTACGATGTTCTACGTAGTGTGCAATGTTTGTCGAGTTCGCTTGTCATGATTATTTTCATTAATTATCGAATTGTATACGATATACGCATTGTAACTGCCTTCAAGTAAAAATATAAATAATAATATATTTACTCAACAATGCTTCTAAAGCAAATTACCTTAATCTCATATATATATATATATATATATATAATGGTCTTTTTAAATTGGGCGTTATTACGAAGCATCTAAAAATAAATGAATGAACTCGATGTTATGGAGTATTGGATTAACTTATTTTTTATTATTATTTTTTATCATAAATTTTCGGTTTCGTTAGATACCCTTTATCAAATGACTGTTGTTCCTGTTCAACGAATCTTTTGTCTCTGTAAAAACTTTATAATAACGGAGTATTCCGATGTCAGTGTTCAGTCCCCTCGCGTGAGTTTGTAATTTTAGAATCCGTTTAGTTTCTGCTTGTTTTCGAGATTGTGTTGTTGGAAATGCGTGTTCTATTAAAATGCATTTGAGGTGTGTAAGGTTGTGTGGTAGGGTGTTAAAGTGAAGTGCTATTGTACTATGCGGGGATTTGAGTTTTATTGTGGATTTGTGGTTATTTAATCTTAGTCTAAAAGATGATGATGTTTCTCCCACATATCCGCTATTTGTGCATTGTGTGCAGTATTATGTAGTATATGATGTTATATATATATATATATATATATATATATATATATATATATAATATATATATATATACATGTATTCGCGCTAGTACGTTTACGTTCTGATTATTACTCTTGCGAAAGATATGAATCTCTTTATTCCGCCTGCTATTGGTTAAATATTACCAGTACTATTTTTCGAAAAGGATAGCTTTGGTATTAAATAAACCACAGAGATTTATATACCATTAAACAAGGAAATCAAACCAAACAAAAAAAAAACTTTTTAAATATATATTGATATTAACTTATTAAAATGCAATTTTCTTTATGTTAGGGTAAAATTATAATTATCTCTATGAAGATTTACAAAAAATATTAGACGTCTGTCTTTTTTTTTTTCTTGAAAAATATAATTGGTTTACAAAAAACTACTATCTTTTGTGGTGTAATGGTTATCGTCGTAAGAATTGGACTCGTTTATCAGAGTCCAAGCCCTAAACGAGGTAAGTCTGCATTTCACATAGCACTATGCTGGGAAGGGTATGGATCTAGTTACACTTTCTTTCGGCTATGAGTAAGGCAGACGGGTTTGTTTAACTTTGATACAATAATCGGTCTAGGAAAATAAAAACTCTTAATTCAAACTAGATATAGAGCAGGAGAGGGGTGGTCCCCGTTTGTTTATTTCTGCCTAAGACACGCTACATGAGTAGCACCCCTATGATCAAACCAGATTACGGGATTTATCTTTCAATTTAAAATTCAGTGAGAAACATAATTGTCTTTATTTAGTAAAAAAATATAATTCTATTCATATAGAGAAATGAGAAAGAGTGATTTTTTTTAATAATGAGGATGTTTTCTTGATATTTGACAAAATGTACTGACACTAGGTGTTTCGATTAAGATTCACAGAATTGAAACAAAAACATTTTTTTTTAGTATGTATTAGGTATGAGTTTTTAATCTTCGCTAGGGTAACAAATATCATCTGTTGATTTCAGTTTCTTTTTAGCGAATAATACGAGGAGGAAATATACGTTTGAAAGAGTTTACGTCATAACAATGTTTTTTTTTTTGTGTGTTTTTTTATTTTTTTATTTTTTTGTTCTTTTTTAGAAAATGGTGGTTTAGAATTTTTTTTTTTAGAAAATGGTGGTTTAAAATTTTTTTTTAGAAAATGGTGGTTTAATATTTATTTTTTTTAGAAAATGGTGGTTTAAATTTTTATTTTTAGAAAATGGTGGTTTAGAATTAGAAAACAATTATTGCCTACAATTCTCTTTAAGTAAACTCATCAAATAAATACAATTGTGTTACCTTATTTCTGTTAATCCATTGGTATGTCACCTCTTAGTATAAAATCTAATCACTTTTTGTGAACACGCTATTTATGATATAAAATATTTTGTCACAAATGGCAAAGTCCTACATTAATGGTTGATTCAGATTCAATGAATTCACGTCTACAGCTAGACTCAACTCTTGAAGTGTTATATAGAAAATATAAATAAATAGATAGATAGATACAGATAAATTAGGCGTCAGTCAGGAATTAGAGCAATTAGAATAAACTCTGGCTTTATATTGTGCCTGTCATACGTTCAAAGAAAAACATTTTAGGCTCATTTTGACGAATTTTACAACTGCTCAGTGGGTGTCTTTTTTCACGGCCTTCCTGTTACGGGTAACCAAGCATTTGACTCATTTTCTTTGTAAATGACTCGGAGAAATAAGATTGTGGAAACAGAAGAGAAGGCTGGAACGTACTCTAGGCGAACAAAGAAAGTTGTAAACCATTTCCTGTGTAATGGCACTTCGTTTTATATTCTTATTTCATTCATTTTATGTCTGCGCCTTTTTATAATAATGACGGAAGTATTTTGGGGGAAGTCACTGGTCATTCAGAAAACAATTTAGTTTCAAACAATCCAGGAAATGGCTTTTATTCTCAGTACAAAAATGAATAGAAATGTTATG
>CM042138.1:130872734-130895234 GCA_023376005.1 Doryteuthis pealeii | reverse complement strand
CTACTGTAATTATTCGTATATATCACGCTCTGGTGTATGATACCAACCACAAAGATTGAACCGCCCTGTCGGCTAGGGCGTTAGAATGCACCGACTGCACCTCTGCAGAGGGATAAGATTCACCCAATGGGGCCACCTGTTAGCCGTTGGTGGCGACCCGTGATGCTTAAGGATACAACCCAGGTGGATGAGCAGTCCATGACTTGCAAAACTCCACTTTGGCCCTTTCTTGGGCTAGACGGGCGGTAGGAGAGGCATCTTCCGATCAATCGGCTAGTCACGTCAAGCCCTAGCACCTATATGATGGTCCCAATTCTATTACTTTTATGGCAAACCCCAAGTTCTTTTTTATCATATAGGTGCTAGAAGGCGGTGGCTGAGGGTCTACATGTCCTGGGAATGACGTTAAACTCTATCTGATAGTGAGGTCCCAGTTCTTGAGATTTCGGGAATGTGGAGCACCCTTTCATCTCCTTTGCTCCCTGGTCCACTTTGACCCGGAGTGGTAGAACAAGTTAGGGTCCCATCTATGTGTTAAATAGTAAAACATGTTTATAAACAAAATTGATTATCCATTAAGAAGGAATTTATTTCAAAACTTTATCGGCATTAAATGACCCACCGAAGTTGATATGCCGTAAAACAAAACAAACAAACCAAACCAAAAATTGAGCTAAAAGATTCTGAAAAAAGAAAAGTATCTTGTGAATACTAAGCTCTGAATTTTTGTACCAACTAAATTTCAAATGTATTTCATTTTCTATAGTAGAGTACTACTGTAATTATTCGTGTATGTCAGGCTCTGGTGAATGACACTAACCGCAAAGTTTGAGCTAAATGATTCTGAAAAGAGAAATGTTGTAATTACTAAGAAAGAAAGAAAGAAAGAAAGAAAGAAAGGGTAAAAATAGTATGAAAAGAAAACCCAAAACAATGAAACAAATAAAAAGAAGAAACTAAACAAAGAAATAAGAAGGGAACGAAAGAAAGAAAGAGAGAATGAAATATCAAAAAAAAAAAGAAGGAAAGAAATGAAAGTGTTAAAGAGAGGAAGAAATGAAAAAAATGAAGTAAAGAAGAAACAAAAGAAGCAAAAGTGAGTAAACGAAATAAAGAAAAGGAAGATAGGTAGAAAGATAGAAGAAAAAAGAAAGAAAGTAAAAGAAAAAGAATAAGAAAGAAAGAAAGAAAGAAAGAGTCAGAAAGAATGTAAAAAAGAAGAAAGAAAGAAAGAAAGAAAAGTTGTAATTACTAAGCGCTGATTTTTTGTACCAACTAAATTTAAAATCTGTTTAACTTTCTATTCCTTTTTATATAGGCTCATCATCCTCATCATCAGATCACGCTAGTAGCACAGATATTCATGACAATCTCTCGCCAATCGTCCCTATCATTCATTGCCCCCGCGTAGTCTTCTGCGCAACATATAGTATCCGTGAAGCGCTGGTTAATATAGGTATTTGCTGGATGACCAACACTGACGTGCCCATGTGCTGGTTTCCACAGGTGAACATCACTTATGAGTTCGTCCCCGCTTCTCTAGCAGAGTCCAGCTTGTCTTGCTCGTCTCACTCGGATGGTTTATAAGATAGGGTGCATGTGGCCGTTCAGCTGCTTTCTTGTGGGTGTCGTTTCCGCGATTTTGTACAGAGAATTATTGCGCAACTCCCATCTAGTCTATTCATTAGGCACCTCGTTAGGGTCCAAGTGACGCAGCCATACAGTGACACTGATATAAATAAGGCTTGGAAGAATTGATTGATAATCTGTCTATAATATATCCATGTATACCCTATTTATAGTTCGCTTATGTTTTGAAATAAAGCACTTACGTTGTATTTAGAGCAAACACAGGAATATGTGCACACAAAAATACAAGTGTGTTTCAAAAGTAAGATAACACAAGGAGAAAAAAGTACTGTATATATAACTTACAGTAGAGTATACCATCCAGAATATGGTGATGAACTTAACCAGTTTGGTTTGGTTGGTTAGATTTTACGGCATGTCAATCCTTGTTGGCTTATTTTATACCAAATACGTTTTATTCTATTCATGGTTTATGGGTATTCAGAATTTTCTTTTAAACTCAATTTTAACACATTTTTTAAAAAAACTTTTCCTTTTCTTTATAATCCATAGATTGGATCGTAAAAGTTCAGAGTGGAACTGGAAGTAATTTGTTGGCGTCAACTGATTTTTGAAGGAAAGAGGAAAAGTGTATAAATTATTTTTATTTTTCACAGGAGATGGTTTTGTTAAAATGGGAAACATTAAAATCAAATTATTGTATAAAGTTTTATAAGATTTCGTGTGTGGTTCTTATAATACGTTAGAACGCTTAGAGTAACCTCCCAACGTAGGTGAATATATATATATATATATGAATCCGAAGAAAGAAGTTCAACATAACAACAATACAGACTTTATTGTCTGAGCACGTTGAACATGACATACATGACATTATACAAATTAGATAGGACGAAAGTCCTTTGGAGGTACGAAAGAGTTTATAAAGAATATGAGTCACTTACTGATGGGTGCAAGGTCTCTCGCTCAAGGAACAGAGATACTACGCGTCTAGTCCATCTTTTGTAGGCCAAGGCCAGGGAATAGCACTGGTTACACTTGTTGATCATAGCAAAACAGCTACGAAATTCTCATATAAAGTATGGTTTAGCTTTTAATAAGGTCTGTCAGATCGCAGTGCCAGAGTGAAGCTTGTCAGGGGAACTTCAATTTACTGAAATAAGAAATCTTGCCACTAGAAGAAATAGACCTTGCCGCCAAGAAATACTCGGATAAAAAAAGTGACGCAGTACAGCCCATCTTTGCTGAATTACTCAATGCTAATTAACATAGAACAAAGCGCCAGACAAAGCTCCTCGCCATGCCTTTTCTTTCCGACCTAGTGTGCAAAACATATTCCTCTCCGTTATATGCAATAATAAAACCGTTGTTATTGTTAACGGTCAGTTGTCTCGTTTTTAGATTTGCCAACAACTACGGCTGCTCATTTCCCTTAATCTCCCGACCTGTAACAAAGACGCTCCCACCAAGCTGTGTCGATCCCAGTTCTGAGGATCAATAGAACACAACGTGGGCGCAGAAAGCATCGACAGAACAACTATCCGGATACATATTTGCTCATCAAATACTGTGATTGGATTAAGACCACAAATTTACGTGTTTAATTTCAACCTCTGCTGTTGCACTATTTATCAAATTACATAACCACTTCATCCAGTATTTGAATTTGGTTTGTCAAGTCCATTTCCTTCGACAATAACCACTACATCACGAACATCCACGTCTCCAGTAGTAACTTTATTCTTCTTGGCAGGTTTATGCCTAGACTATTTTTGTAACTAAATCCAAATAGTTTGCACAGTTCCTTATAGATCCATATCGCTAACCAATCATGTCTGCTAGTAGTACTTATCAATATTACACTGATGTAAAAGGTTTTTCAGCGGAACTTTAATATATTTAGATTCAGGGTTTTTCTACTCCTAGATAAATTGCTATATCGAGATTAAAGAGGTCAGTCTGCTCTTCTATTCACCAATAACTGGAAGGATAATACTTGGATTAATACATTTTCGTTGTGGTATTGGTGTTATGTGAAATGCAACAAGCCTCCTCCAGTATTAATAACGTCTAGGTTGTGTCGGTGCTGTTATATGGCTGCACCACCTGGACCCTAACTAAACGTCTTGAGAATAAGCTAGATGGGAGCTGCACAAGGATGCTGCGAGCAGTGTTGAACAAGTCATGGAAACAGCACCCCACAAGGAAACAGCTGTACGGTCACCTGCCCCCCATCTCATAAACTATCCGAGTGAGAAGGACAAGGCATGCAGGACACTGCTGGAGAAGTAAGGATGAACTCATAAGCGACGTTCTCCTGTGGAAGCCAACACATGGTCATGCAAGTGTGGGGCGCCCAGCAAGGACCTACATTGACCAGTTATGTGAAGATGCTGGCTGTTCCGCAGAGGAGCTTCCAGGTGCAATGAATGATAGGGAGGGTTGGCATAAGATTGTTGTCGATACCCGTGCTGCATGCGCGACATGATGATGATAATCCATTTTCTACGATGATAATGATTATAATATGGGTGCCATGTCCAGGATTTAAACGCGTGACGCATTCTATTTCATACGATAATAAACATTATAGCACGAGTTCTTCCGGCTTAATTTACCGTTGAACAAAATTTTTAAAATGAAAATGCAAAATTCACAGTATATTTTTACCAATCCCTCCACTGACACAACTCTAATTTTAACGTTAATTTTAATTCAACGTTAATTTTATGCGGAATTTTAACAGGTTTGAATGAATAGTTGTTGTTTTTTTCAGAACCGCTTGCTGTACCAAATTTAAACACTCAAGACTCCCCTACTATTTACACATAGCTGGAGGGAGAATAATTGGGTGCAAAACTTTCCGAATGTTATTAGCGTTATGTGAAATAAAACGTTGCCCAGGACTTGAACTCTATTCGCTGTATTTGTTTATTACGACGATAACCATTACAAACGGGTGCATCCGGCTTATTTCACTGTTGAACGGAATCGATTGTGGACTTTTTGATTAATAGAAAATCATACGTTTGAACTTACGAGCTGATCGAGATAATGACCTGGGCTCGGCGTTTTATTCTGGAGATCGCACCAAGACCAATTCCGTTTTGAGACTCTTGCTACTAATTAGATTGCAAAGAAAAATAAAATCATTTTTCAAAAAAAAAAAAAAAAAAACAGAAATAATAATAATGTAACTGAAAATAATAAAGAACTGAATAAAAGAACTAATAAGATTTTTGAGGCGAGTAGTTTAGAGAAAAAAGGAATCAAAAGACATTTTATTAATGCAACAGAAGAGAAATTCAAAGAAAGCAAACTTCAGAGAAAGATAAGAAATTCGAATCAAAGCATGTTGATGTGGAGAAAAGAGAGATAAGAGAAAACGTGTAATATCATCATAAATGTGTCTCTTTTATATCATGATAGGAATGATAACAAATAACCATATGTAACAAGTGAAGACAGTATGTCACATATTTTGTTCTTTTTCACGATGGTTCTTTATCTTCTGTGGAAAATGCATGTGACAAGATTAGGTCTAGAACGAGAAAGCTTCAAGATAAGCCAGGACTAAGAGAATAATTAACTTGGACAGCTACTCTTATTTGAAAGTTTTCTCTGTATAATAAAGAAGTCGGCGTGAACGTAACTGACAAAGTGAACGTTGCATAAATAAACGTTCGTGCTTTTGAAGACAAGTGTCTCGTGCACGTGAATCGACAAAATGCGCTTTGAAGTGTCTACTTTCCTCACATAATTCATTTAAGTTGAAACTGATAAAAATGCGTTGTGTGGCGTAAAACCTCAGGTATGACGTTAGCGGGAGATATCAATTAAAACAATCTTGAAAACACACGAAGCCTCGAAAATGCAGAATTTAAAAAAAAAAAATTCTTGGCTTGTTTCTTAAAATCACAGCGTTCAATGACATTGTGGTGAAGTCAAACATAGTTGTCTTCCCCTGAAGTAGTCCACTATAAATAAATAATCTGGACCACAGTTAAATTTTATTGAATGAAGCTTAAGTAAAGCAATTTAGCTTGTTAGTCTTTTTTATATAACCCGTTATTTAGATTTATTCCGTACTGTGGTGAAGTCAAACGTAGTTGTCTTCCCCTGAATTTGTTCATTATAATTAATAAAGAATATTCACCTAAATTGGACCATAGTTAAGTAACAATTAAATAAAACTATTGCCTTGTAGTATTTTCTTATGATTTCTTCAGTATAATTATGGACAGATAAAAAAATTTTTTAGTGAAATAGATCACTAATTAGGACTAAGACTATTCTAGTGGTGACCACCCCAGGCGGATTTAACAGGTTTGAATTCAGAGTTTTCCATCTCCTACATCGGTTGCCTAACCAAGGTTAAAGAGTCTAGTCTGCCCTACTATTTATCCATAACTGAAGGGGGAAAAGTTGGATTCCTAGCTTTCCCAAGGGTATTAGCGCTATGTAAACTGTAGCTTCGTCCGGGATTTGAACCCGGGTAGATGCGTTCATTTCCTACGACTGTAACCATTACATCACGCGCACCCAACTAAGATATTTGAAACCAGAACGCCTGGATTCCGACGCATCTAACTCAGACACTACTCATAGGTGGTACCATTGGAATGGTTTATTCGAAAGTTTGCTATCAGCTCTAAAGACTTCCTCTCCCATAGGAATATCTCCGACAGAAAATCTAACCATATCATTCCATAATGTATCCACTTTGTTAGTTGGTAAGTTATTTTATTTAATGTCATATCAAAAAGTGTGAGCTATTTAATGCCAATTTTATTGTGTATATGATTTTTAAGCGAATAGTTTATAGGTAAATATTGGTTTGGTTTTATAAACTGGTAGAAATAATTTTAATTAACATAAAAATATGTATATTAATAAATTGATAAAATTAATAAACTGGTGGGTGACTTGTCTTTTATTACAATCTATTCAATATGTATTTATCCAACTCCTCTGCCCGAGCAGGATGTGACCCAATGTCAATTTTAAACGGAGTTTAACAGATTTGTATTCAAGGTTTTCCTTTTCCTAGACCGGTTCCAATACCAACGTTAATGACCCCAGTCTGCCCACTATTTACCCATAGTAGGAAGGAGAATAAATGGATACATACATTGCTCGGTAGTATTAGCACGATGTAAAATTAAAATAGTCTAGTACAGGATTTGAACTCGTCTCGCCGTGTCTATTTCCTACAATGATAACGATTGCCCCACAAACAATTTACTCAATATAACTAAGGACAGATATTAGAAACCCCAACGCCTGGATTGCAACAAATCTGACTCAGACTCTACGAATATGTTGTATTAATGGAGAACATTAATCGGAAGGTTTCTCGCAGTTCTAGAGTCTTCCTCTTCCATAGAAATATCAGGGACAGAAAATCTAACCCTATTATCCCATCGTGTCTATCCTCGGGTTTACGTTAATACTGCGTCATGCGAGGACTACGATATTGCTGTTGGCACCCTAGAAGGAATGCCATTTTCGCTCACCATCTGCTCTCCACAACTGTCTGGAGCAATAAAGATCCTAAATCGGGATTGCGACTTAAAGACATTGACAACAGAACAACTTTGATATCAATTTATACGGGAAACCTTTATTAACGGAATGCCAACTCACCTGATAAAACCACAAACGTTAACTATCAGATTTTCTAACGAGCAATACAAAGAAAAACGTTAGTATTTTTTTAAATGATTAATAAATTTACTTTTTAATGTTTCGTGTTGACATTAAAAAAAAAGAAGTAAATTGTGTTCAAAGATTTTCAAGATTGCTGATTACGTATATTGCGTACGGTCGTATTTGCATTTTTGTATGGTTACAAAACCATTTTTTGCACACGGTCATATGATAACAAGGATTCCTATCAAAATGCTAACAGATCTGTTTTGCCCACAAATAGGACACAAACATCTACTACCACTCTGGCTCTGAGTAAACGTGAATGTATTGGCACTGATAACGTACTCCAAACCCACTGGAGCTACAGAACAGGAACCTCACCACCAGATGCAATTTAGTGTCATATCAGGACAGCCTATACTTCAACGTATTCTAAACTCCACTGACAGAGACTACATAATTATGTAGTTTATATTTCAGATGTTATTTTGAATATACAGCTAGTGTCTCTATATATATATATATATATTATATATATATATATGTGTGTGTGTGTGTGTGTGTGTGTGTGTGTGTGTGTGTAAAAGGAAAATAGAAGTGAATCCGACGGTATGTTGAAAAGAGAAATAAAGGAAAGAAAGTATCGAATGGATAAAATAGGATATTTTAATCAATTTAAATTACACATGTTTCGATCAGGAGTTTATCCATGTGTACATTATTCAATCTATTATTATTTTTAAATAACAAAATGAAATGAAATAATAATAATAGAAAAAATGTAGAAATGTTCCGCAAACGAAGAAATATCGACCTTCCTCAGAGTAAATCCTTATTTTTTTAAATAAAATTCCTTGGAACGCGGATATATATATATATATATATATATATATATATATATATATATATATATATATATATATCATGGGTTTCTAGAATTGATATGATATTTCAAAAAAAAAATTATAATCTTTTTTTATTATAGTGAGCAGAACCCATAAATAAATACACTCGTATCCTTTCTTTAATAAAATGTTTATTTTCCTCCATCTATAATAGATAATAGATATAAGGATTTTATTTTTTAACAATATCGGACAGTATTTTTCGTATTTGTTTGTTGGCATTAATTTGAGTTCGCGCTCAGGCAAAACTATTTGGAATGCTTATTTTCATGGCAATGCCTTTGTCTTGCTGTCGTGATAAAACTAAGCTTAATAAATATGTGTAAAAGAATATATCAAATACTTCTACAAAAGGCGGATAATCCGACCTCTTGTCTACAGTAATAATTAAGACACCATCTGTCAAAAGACATGTCGAGAATTATGGCCCTTACTCCATTAACATGTGTCGTTGTACCTGTCACAGAAAGCATATCACCAAGTAATATCTTTTAATCCTCAAGGATAGACTAAACATGATTTCTTTTATGGCTTCCTGACACGACCATGGGTGGGATAAGAGCAATATTTGAAAATCCTTTTCTGTTCAGTTGTTGAATAGTGAAAAAATTATAAATAGAAAATAAAATAAAAATGAACAAAAACAGTTACCTCGATATATTATTCAATGAGTCATGTCTATTTTTAAAAAATCAGTTGATTTGAAAAAAAAATCTTTTTCGAAAAATACTTGTATATTGCCTTTGTTTGAATAGACTTGCATATGTTCATGAGGGATATTCAAACAAAACTTAAATGAGTGATATATAGGGATCTCAAGTAGGTATACAAAAACAGATAATTTCAGCAGAAAATGTATTTCAACCAGTTCGTTAGGCCATTGTCAGTAGAATGTTTATTTTAATACTGTTTTCAATTTAAGACAAACAGACTAACACTATGTATTTAGCATTCGTGTGTGCATAAGAATCTATCACCCTTTTTTTAACGGTATTTCATTTGATTGTTTATTTTATAAGAATAAGTAATCTAATTTAAAAGAAATAAAAAATGATTAAAATTAAGACCGTATTAAATAACCCAATTAATCATGTCTAGAAAAAATCATATTTTCTTTTAGAAAAATGCTTGTATATTGTTTTTTTACTTAAATTGCATATGTTCATGAGAGATATTAAAACAAATGATTAAATAAGAAAGATAGGGGACTCGTCTAAGTATCATAACTCCAATAGATAAAATGTTTATCAACCAGTTTCAGCTTTAAGCTGTCATGAAACGTGTTTATTTCAACACTGTTTCCATTTAGAGACTGATAAATCGTTGCCAACCTAATCCCCCCCCCCACAACTGCACCAAATTCTCGGTATTTTTACCTGTATTATATGATATTTCAAAGTTCATTATCTGTTCACCTCAGAACTAATTCTATTTAAATAAAGTGATTTTATAGTGTAATAAAGTGATTTTCCAGCGTAAATAAGTGACACGTAGGAGAGCTGCTGTTGGCAGATTGTGGTAGGATTGCAATGGCGTGAGAACCACTCTAAGCGGTTTAAAGTAGGCGAAAAGTTAAGAATGGTAGGTGTGAATCTAGAGTGTGATGATAAATAATAGCTAGTAATATCTGTTTTGATTGTATAATGTTTCACTAGAAATTATAAAATCCTGGTGTCTTTAGTTTAAATGAAAAGTAACTTTTTATTAAAAAAAAGTGTGTGTTTATTATTATTGCATAGTAAAGTCTAACTGTAGATAGATAACCGATTATAATTTTCTTTTAGCCTTTCTCTATTTACCTATCCTTGTGTGCAGTATCGCCCATAGTTAAGCAACCAATTTTGAATTTTAAAGAAAATCGTGCATATCGCTTGAATGCATCCGGGCTTCCGGCTCTAAAAAAACGCTAGGCGGTGCCTGCTGAAAATCCAACCTGCGCTACGATTAAACTTCCTAGCTGACTGAAGGCGTTTTCCCGAAAAGTAAATGCGATACGAAAGCTCCACAAGGAAATGTAAATATTTTAACCCGCGCCACCCCTCTTCAAAATATTTTTAGTGGTTTGAAGGAGTTTAGAGGTTTGAATTTAGCGGTAAATTAGACTGAAACCGGAAGGAATAAATTATCCCATTATATAGTAGTAGTAGGGTGGATGGACTTTTTCATTAGTCCACACTGACTGTGGTTTCTCGATTCAAAGAGGTCGAGTTTTGTAGTTTCATTCATATCAAAATGTCAATACTACCAGTACAAAGCTTGCAGGGTGGCAACTTTGTGGATGTAATGAAAATGACATACCTCGAGGCTCAAAGCGTGCGCGAACGAGTCTGGCTTGCATGGTAATCGTGGGAAGGAAATATGGCTGCTGTAAGCACTATATTTAACGAAGGGCGATCTCGAACCAGCGAGAGTGGGATTGCACGTATGAAAATTCTCTCGAGATCGGGCGTGCATATAAGCATACGGCAACGGCTAGATGGGGTGACAATATTACGCCCGATCTCGAGAAAATTGTAACAGCTAGCAGTAGTATTTTGGCTCTTGCGACGGGTGGACGACTCAGTTGGGAGAACGTTATTACAAGAAACTTGAAGATGCCGGATTGAAGGTGAGGTTGCTATCAGAGCCGATATGATGCACAATATCTCGTAATCGGCGATGAAGATAGCGCATCACTGACGACCACCCGGTGCGCATTCAAAAGAAATATCTCACAACTATATTCATGGGTTTCTAGAATTGATATAATATTTCCAACAAATTGTCTAATCTTTTTTATTATAGTGATTATCACCCATAAATAAATACACTCTTATCCTTTCTTTAATAAAATGTTTATTTTCCTCCAAACAAAAGATATCAGGATATTATTATTCCTAGTAAATGATGTTATTGGAACGGATATCGATAGATATTATTTATTAGAAAGCTCTACAGCAATAACACTATGTAACCATGTGGTGTAATTTTGAAAAAAGATGAAAACAAATATTGTCTAGAAAAATAAAACAATTGTAAGGATAAGTTATCTTTCTCTAATAGTCTCTCATGTGTAATGATCCAAGCCTCAACCTCTTACACGGCGTCTACAGGTACATCAGCTAGTACATTCTGGTCTTCACTCACTCATAACAAAGTTAACTTGAAGATTGTATTGCCAAAATCTTCTAAGTAAATACATTTTTTATGTACAACAAACACTGAACGCTAAAGCATTCCAGTTTTTTAAAAGATACCGCCAACTCTCCTAATATTGAAGATTATTACGATTTTAGTACCGGGATTACAATCAGATCAGCCACCAAAATCTTGTTTTGAGTTTTTATGGGTCGCAACTTAAGGCCAAAAAATAATTTCATTGAGTGGGGTCTTACCCCACTACAGCGGGGGAGTTGGGGCATTTTACAACCCCAGCCAACAGGCCGGATAGTGCTCAGGAATCGGAATAGAATGGTAAGGGAAATACTACATTTTGCTATTTTTGTTTGTTTTAAATACCTTATTATCCAAAAATGTAGTTCTTGCAATAATTATTTTATTTTATGTGTTTAAATATTCAAAACGGTAGTTTTCACAAAAACATTTTTTTTAACTGTTGGCATTGAGAATTTAATGGTAGACCCCTTCAGAGGGTATCTTGGGGTAAAATAACTGGCGGGAATTTACTTAAATCTGGTGAAACTCCTTCTAAGATAATGGGTAGTATCTAAGACACAATTGCTTCAATGAGAAACACACACACACACACACACACACACACACACGCATATATATATATATATATATATATATATATATATATATATATATATATATATGTGTGTGTGTGTGTGTGTATATATATATATATGTAGAGAGAGAGAGAGAGAGAGAGAGAGAGAGAGAGAGAGAGAAGCAGGCGGGCAGCTGAAGGTCTGAACAGTATTTCATGGCATTGTGTTGTGGTTCTTCCCCTGTGTCTTTTGTCCTTGAAGACGGTCCTGTGGTTGTTTTCAAAGAACCCTCAATAATGGTGAGACGCCTGTCGTCACAGTTCTTAGCTAGGATGGGCCATCAGCAATGGTTGACGTGGCAGACCCCAACGGATTTGTTTCTGCAAGGCAGTCATTGAATCACTTTTTGGTGCCCCTTTGTCACGATGGCCGGTAGATAATTCAACAGACACGAGTTCAAATCCTGAAAGAAGCTGGTTGCAATTTACATAGTGCTAGTACATTACGGAACGTTAAGAACCCAACTATTATTCCTCCAGCTATGGGTAAATGGTATGGCAGACATGGCTCTTTAAACTGGATACTGGCATAGGAGAAGGAAAGGTCTGAATTCAAACCTGTTTAATTCCGTATACAAATTATCCTTGTGTTAAATCCAGCTCGTGCAGAAGGGTTGGTAATTACATACAGTGTGATCTTGGGTAGAAGATGATTCCTAGACTTAGAGACTTTTCCAAAAATGTTTAGATGGGTCTCCAATAGCATGGCCTCAATGCTGGTGTTCTTCTCCAATCTATAATGCACTTAGCCACCATATATGAAAAGGAAAGCTTGTAAAGTGTAGAGTAAAATTAATTTGTATGTTATCTTTACGAAAGCATAGTTGATGGGTGTGTCTTATTAAAAAGCAGCGGGTCGCTTGTTCTGAAACTTACTTGATCTAATTGCTGACTGTCTGGTGCACTGTGCAGTCGGTCGTGGGTGTTTTGCGGTTGATGAACAATTTATTTTGGGCGAAATGTGCACCTTTTCCCTTCTCAGAACATTACATTCGAACTTCTTTCCCTGTTGTACACGGTGTTCCGAAAGTCTTATAACCCATACATATTTCTTTGAGAGGCAAAGTTTTTACATAGAATTTTAGAAAATAATTTAATTTTTGGAGTTTTTTTTAGAGGTGAAATAAATACAACTTATAATATTATTAAAACAAAAAATACTGAGAGTAAAAAAAAACATGCATGGGTGACATGTCTTTTGGACCATCCAGTAGATTCTCATTTTCTTTCTTCATGTTTTCTTCTGACATATGCATTTACACATGAAGAAAAAAGATCCTTGAGGTCATATAAAATTCTAACTGAATTTCTTTATAATTGAACATGTTTTACACATTAACAAAATCTACAGTTAAGTAAATTAATATACAAAAATTAAAACATATTTAATGAAAATATTGAATTTATATAGTAAACGGATATATTGAGGAGTGTTATTTGCTTACCCCTGTAAATTTCCCAGGACATTGTACTGAAAAATATGCACTGATATTTATGTATATATATATATATATATATATATATATATATATATATATATATATATATATCCAATAGATCAGATGATTTGGTTGTGGGAATGTTTCTATATAGGACCGTTTTTATCCACCATACAATTAAAATGAATATATATATATATATTATATATATATATATATGTGTGTGTGTGTGTGTGTGTGTGTGTGTGTGTGTGTGTGTGTGTGTGTGTGTGAAGATTATTTCGGGTTATCAGGAGTCCCTTCTAGTTGGGAAAATTTGGCACAAGACCGCCCTCGGTGGCGGCAGAATCTCCATAGAGGACTGTACATGTCAGAAGTCACCCTGATAGAACATCATGAAACTAAGAGGTCCATAAGAAAGCAACGGCAACAAAGCATCGGAACATCATCATCTACAGGGACAACCTACAAATGCAAAATCTGTGGTCGAGAATGTTTCTCAAACATAGGACTTCATAGTCACAGGAGGCGCTGCAACTCCATGGGCACACAAAAACTTTTATCATAGTCTTTCGAGACTGAATTGCCAATGATGATGATGATGATATATATATATATATATATATTATATATATGTGTGTGTGTGTGTGTGTGTGTGTGTGTGTGTGTGATGATTATTTCGGGTTATCAGGAGAGCTCAATGCATGACAATTATATTATTACATAGCAATATTTACAATTCTATATAAAGAAAAAAACTTAAAAATGGCTGGTTGTTATGTTTTCCTTTATATGGAATTGTCTTTATATATATATATATATATATATTATATATATATATATATGCACACACAAGATATAAAAGACTTACCTTCCGACGGTAATTTTAATGAAAAATCAGAAAGACTATTCACCATTTCGGTAATGCACACGAACTGATATACCCAATAGGGACGGATGACGAGAGAGAGAGAGAGGGGGGGAGAGAGAGAGAGAAAGTCAAAGGAATCAGTGCTGCCGGCACGTTTTGATGATGATGATGAGGAGGAGAAGGAGGAGGATTGATTATTAAAATTTTGAAAGAGGAATCATCATTATCAAGCCTTACTGAAAGTACGCATTTATCTCTCTCTCTCTCTCTCTCTCTCTCTCTCTCTCTCTCTCTCTCTCCTCTCTCTCTCTTGTCATCCGTCCCTATTGGGTATGTCACTTTGTATGCTTTACCGAAATGGTAATCGGTCGTCATGCCTAGCAGGTCCTTATTCGCAGTGAGTGGACTAATGTAAGTTTTTACTGGTGTGTTCATATGAAGGAATCAATTATAGGTTCTTCCTTACTTTTACAGAAGTGCCCAGCCTGTTCTGTTTGTCTTATTTGAGTGCTTTGCCATATAGGAGGTAAATTGCGGTACACATGCTTTTTATGTTCCCCTTATGAAACAGAAATAGAAAGTAACAACAATTTATTTCAAAATTATTTATAGTCTAAATTTGGGGAATACGTGCATTTTGTAGAATTTCTACTAGTACATCTACTGCAATTGTTGCATAAATGATAGGTAGCCAATCAATTATGTACGATAGCGTAGTAATTTAAATTAACGTTTTGTGGAAAAACTCAAGAAATTTGATGGACAGATTTTAACCTGTGTTCGGTCTCTCATCTGATTTGCCAGGACGAACGTAAAAAAATGTAGTTTATAAAAGTCAGATTTTGGCAATGAACAGGACGAATGGCAATGGCAATCTTTTCGTTGAAACTAAAATCTATGGATCTTAAATAATAAAGAGTATAACAAACAGAATGTCTTGTGTTCATTACTTAGCAAAAACAACGGGTCCAGACACAGAACAAGATCCAACAGAACTCCAGCCCAGATTCAGAATAACATGTACAAGCCCAGATCTAGCCCAGTTCCCCAGTGTAACCCAGAGGAAGAAATACAAGATAAGTATAGAAGATTAATATACAACCACGGGTATACTTTACAAGTAATTAAAAGATTAGTAAACGTCTCGATTTAAAGAAGAGGAATATGCAACACAATCACAAAATCAAATTTTCGTACACACACACACACACACACACACACACACACAATATATATATATATATATATATAATATATATATATATATATATATATATATATATATACATTAAAACATGTCAAAATGTTTCGAGATTTTTTGTACTTTTGGACACACCTTATATTCTCAAAAAAATAATGTTCCATTCATTCTTCATTTCTATATTGGTAAATACAGCTTTACGCTGCTACTTTTTTGACACACCTTGTATTGTAAAAAAAATTAATGAATCGAACGTCATCTCTTTTTTCAAAATATAAGGTGTGTCAAAATGTACAAAAAATCTCGCTACTTTTTTGACAAACCTTGGATATATATATATATATATATATATATATATATATATATATATATATATATTGGTTTGGAGATTGATTTTGAAGGCTATCACAATGCAGGTGTAAAGAAAAAAAAGTTAACAATGGTGTTGTTTGTTAACCTCTGTTTTATTCTTAATATTAATATTTCGAGCTAAAATCTCTTCTTCAGAAAAACACTGGAACTGAAGTAGTTGTCGTTTATTATATATATATATATATATATATATATATATATATATATATATATATATATATATATATATATATATATATTTTCCCAAAATATATATATATATATATATATATATATTTTTCCCAACGAATTTTTTCATAAAAATAAATATTCACTCTGATGAAGGTCGATTCTTGTATGTGTGCGAAATATTTTCACACACATAAACTGACCGAAACACATGTGTAAGGGATTGATTAAATTCATTTCATCCATTTACTTTTCTTTTTTTTTTACTCATTTTTCCTCATATATATATATATATATATATATATATATATATATATATATATATATATATATCCACTTTTTCACTCTATTCTTTACCACATCCGTCGGATTTAGTCCAATCCTCATATATATATATATATATATATATATATATATATATATATATATATATATATTATATATATATATATATATATATATATATATATATATATATATATATATATATCGAAATGATATTTAAACCATTAATAGTTTTTTTACTACCCAATATGCAATGGTTCTTTTTACTAACTTCGCATGGTAAATAACAAATTAGGGGAAGCAACAACAAACAAATGAAGTGATTTTTAAACCATGATAGATTTTTTTAATGCACAATATGCAATGATTCTTTTAACTAACGACACATGGTAAATAAAAAAAAATTAGGAAAAACAGCAACGAACAAATTCGAATGGAAGAAAGCGATGAACTTGTCTGTTCATCCGTACAACGAGCTTATTTATCTATTTGTTTATTTATTCAAATATTTACATTGGCTTCTTCGATGTGACCATCTCAATTAAATGCTGAAAGGCTTACGGCTATGTCGTCTGCAATGAAAACACTATCCAGTGATCTCTGAAACGGTTAATTATTTTTATTTTTCGAAACAATTTCCTCGCGTGCATTTTTGTGTGTGGTTGAGGTTTGTGTTCAAGAAAATAATAAATAAAAATAAGAATAAAAACGATAGAAAACAAAAACTAAATTAGAAAACAAAGACTAAATTAGAAAGGAAAGAAAGAAGAAAAAAAGGAATAATGACATAGGGAAAAGTTAATTCAGAAAGAAAAGAAAAGAAAAAGAAAAAGAGATAGAAAAGCTAAATTGGAAACGGAAAAGAAAAAAAGAAAGGAAAAAGATAGAAAAAAGGTAACTTGAAAAAGGAAAGAAAAGGAAAACAAAGTGATAAAAAGCTATATTAGCAAAGACATAAAGAAAAGAAAAAGAAATAAAAACATAGGGAAAAGTTAATTCAGAAAGAAAAAAAAGAAAAAGAAAAAAAAGATAGAAAAGCTAAATTGGAAACGGAAAAGAAAAAGAAAGAAAAGAAAGAAGATAGATAAAAGGTAAGTTGAAAAGGGAAAGAAAAGAAAAACAAAGGGGTGAAAAATACTATATTAGAAAAGAAAAGAAAGGAAAGAAAGAAAGGTAAAAGGAAAAATTATAGAAAAAGCTAAATTGGAAAAGAAATGATAGAAAAGACAGAAAAGAAGAAAAAGAAAGAAAAAGATAAAAGTGACAGAAAAAAAGGTAAAGTAGAAAAGAAAAGAAAGAAAAAAAAGAGAAGGAAAATAAATACGAAAAAATGAATAAATAAGAAAAGTACAGAAACAAACAAAACAAAACAGAAAGAAGTTGAAAAGGTGCAAAGAAAGAAAAGGGAAAGGGAAAGTAGAACAGGGATAGACTGGCAGAGAGAGAGAGAGAGAGAGAGAGAGAGAGAGAGAGAGAGAGAGAGAGAGAGAGAGGAGGGGAGTAGGGAGAGAGAGAAAGAGAGAGTGAGAGAAAGTAAAACTAGATCCCTCACACACACTCTCTCTCTCTCTCTCTCTCTCTCTCTCTCTCTCTCTCTCTATCTATCTCTCTCTCTCTCTCTCTCTGTACCTTTCTCGTTCCGTGATCAGCCATTTATATCGTTAGTAGCTGTACCACGTGACTTTTAAGCACTATATTCCCCCTTGCCAATAGTAATGCCCTTTGTCCCCCTCCTTCTGCTTCTATTTCTTCTGTCCTCTTCCAAATGCCAAAAGCTGCAATGAAATTCCGGTAAGGACTTCGATGCTCGACAGTTTAGTAAGAAACATCACCATTTTGTTTAGAAGCTTCGTTTTTCCCCCTCTGTCTCAATTAAGACATTTACTCTTCCAGGGGTTTTCTAAACAACGCTGGAAATGAGCCAATCTCTGTAAGCTTATTAAGTGCGCGTGTGTGTGTGTGTATGCATGTATGTATGTATGTATGTATGTATGCGTGTGAATGTCTACTTATGCCTTATTTCTTAAATTCAGATATTTGTATTGTTACGAGATAGCATGTTTTTGGCGGTGTGGTTTTATCAATGTATTTACTTTATGGTCACTGTGTGCAATCCAGCGGACAGACAGATTTTTTTAAAAAAGTATTTAACTAAGGATAAATGAGAAATTACCCGTTTCTACATTTTATGTTACAATATTAAACACATGGTAATAAAAGATATTAAACACAATATCACACAGTATGAAGCAAATGTTAATACTGCATTGTCGGAGGCGATCTAACGTAACGGTTATCGTCGTAGGAAGTAGACTCAGCTAGCCGAGTTCAGATCCTGAACGAGGCGGTTTGCGTTTCACATTGCGCTAATACCCTCAGGAAATGTATGCATTCAACTATTCTCCCTTAGCTATTAGTAAATAATAGGGTAGATTAGGATTTTTAATCTTGGTACTTGGAGAAAGAATATTCTGAATTCAAACCATCAATGGACCTTTCGAGGGACGGTTTCTGCCAGGCTATTTTTTCCTAAAACACACTACATTATTTGTGCCCCCAACGACCAAACCAGCTTATAGGATCAGTAAAGAATAATAATATTCTATTCACAGAGAGCCATAATGAGTCAGAGAATATCCGCTATGAGAAATCTAGGTAGATATTCCCGGACTTATTAGGATTACTGCATTATCTATTGGCTCTACTTATTGTATTGAGCAATTTAGAATATTTAACTTTGACAATATTGTTCTCTTTTGCCATTTTTGATTTTTGCCATTCTGATTATTTTCTTGAGGTGCTGTCGTTTTTTTTAATACTGTCAGTGTTTATATATATATATATATATATATATATATATATATATATATATATATATATATATATATATATATATAGTAAAAATAACAAAAGACTTGGAGATTTAGCATTATAGTCTATTTCAGGGAGCTTAGACAAATAGTCTAATCTCCCGACTCATCAGATGAGTCGGGAGCCATCTGATGAGTCGGGAGATTTAGACAATTTGTCTAAGCTCCCTGAAATAGACTATAATGCTAAATCTCTAAGTCTGTTGTTATTTCTTTACTTATATATTTGCTCTGTGACTCTAACATTAAGAGCACACATTGAGCTCTCAAACTGCGACTTGTTTTTGTTTAAATAAAACTCTTGTGTCGTAAGGAAGATTTCTTCTCTGGACTTTTGAATTATATATATATATATATATATATATATATATATATATATATATATATATATATATATATATATATATATTATGTGTATGTGTGTAATGAAAAATAAAAATGAAAAAAAAACAAACGTTTTTTGTATTTTTTTTTGTAGCATGATTGGGTGGTGAATATTAGTGTTAAATAGTCTAATATTCAAGATTATAGAAAAACGGTTGACTTGCCGTTTGACTATGGAAATATTTATACTCGTTATTGTCAGATTAAAAAGCGATTGATGTAATTTTTTAAGTGAGTAGATTTTTATTGGAAGATTCTTTATAAGTTGTAACATAATTGTTTTCTTGTGCATATTCAATAACCGATTGTTGGTTTTCAACGATTTTTGAAATATTTTTTGTCGTAGGTTCAGAATAACTCCGGAATATTTTTTACTTGAACTTATAGTGTAACCGAAGCAAAGAAAAGACAATAAGTATTACAAATATTGTCAGTTTTTCTATTCCGTATATTATAAGAATCAAACATTACTAGTCAAAAATAAAAATTACAAGTACTTTTTAAAATATCAATATATCGTGGATCGGACAAATTTTTAGTTCACATGAATTCTAAAATTTATATATTTAAATATTAGTGAAAAATTTGATTTGTACACACAAAAAAGATTTTAAACATTAAAAAAACAAAAGATTTTAAATCTCTTAATTAATTTCTTTAAAAATATTTTTTTCTTGACAATTTAATAGAATATAGTACATATCAATTAAAAAAGAAAAAAAAGGGTTTTCAAATAATAATATTATGACATTTTTTTGCACTTTTTATTTCAGAAAATCATGATTTTTTTCTAAAAAAAACTACTGTCTTGAGTATTATACACATTTTTCATCTAGTTATTCAGACTCTTATCTTTATAGACAAAAAAAGTAAAAATCGTTTTTTGACGGTTTTTTTTTTAATATCTCATAAAATAAAATAATGTGGGGTAGACCTCGTAAAAAATATATTTCCCCTAATATATTTTAGGAAAAATATTTCAGACATATTTACATCCAAAGGTAAATAATTATGGAAATGTTCGTGAAAATCGGAACATTAATTGATTTTTCATAGATTTTTTTAAAAATCCACTTGTCGTAAGTTGTTTTTGGCTACGTTAAATTTCAGTTGATTTAACGGTGCAAAAATGAAAACATTGTTTTTCAATCATAATTTTCATTATTTCTGTAAGCTGAGAAATTTTTAAAAAATCATTAGTTTAATGTTTCTTCTTTCGAAAGCTAATATTAATTTTTATGCAAGATTCATTGTGTTAATATAGGTGTGTGTGTGTGGGGGGGGGTAATTTCACAGGGAAAATTGGTGGTAACTAATAAGAGATAATGATTTATCAATTTTTTTAAAAATCGCCGAGAAATGTCTAATGAATAAACGGTCGAAATAAACGTTAATATTCGATACGCCACTAATATGAATGAATTAAAGTAACTTCTAAAGTTTTTAAAAAAAAGTTTATAAATGATTAAAAGAATTATCGAGATATGTTCGAAAGACCATTTATCTTGACGGTTTTTAGTAAAAAAGAAGGGAAAAAAAAAAAAAGTGGTGATTAAATTTTAAAAAACTCTGCCAATTTATTTATTATTAGAATTATAATAAATTAAATAAAAAATTTTCTTTTTCAAGTTACGTATCTTAGAATCATTTTTATTTTATGTTTGTTTAGTGTTTAATAAACACGAAAAAAACATAAAGCTTAACTTAACATTTCAAACACTGTTTATATACGATATGTTAAGCTTCTTCATATAATCTATTCAACTACATCGTATTTTTATTTTTAAAATTTTGTTATTGTTATTATTATCATAACACATTTAAATGTTAAGCTGGGTGTTACTACTGAAAAAAAAATGTTAAGATGAATAAACTTTCGGCAACTATATGTATGTATTTATTTACTGCTTGTTGTTTATTTACGAAATATAAGTTAAGTTACTTCAAATAAGTAGTTATATAACTTAACTACCTATTTTTGTAATAGGCTTTTTTTCTAAAACCCTTTTGTATATACGAAAAAAATTAAATACTGATTAAAAACAAAGTTGAATTATTATTAATCGGTAAATTAAATGTTTTCGCTTATTATTGTTATTTTTACTTCGCTGTAAAAATAATTCAATCGATAAAACCATATCTTTCTTACCAAATAAATATTTGTAAAATATTTCATTTCATTTCTAACTAAATGAATATTTTTAAGAAAGATTGCGATAAATAAGATTTGATTTTTTGTTAAAACATACTTTTGCTGTCCAAAGTAAAAAAAAAAATTTTCTAACTCGCTGTAAAAAATAATTCAATGGATGAAAAGTCATACACATTTTATATTTAGAATGATTATTTTCTCTTCATTTTAACCATATAAATATTTTAAAGATAATAAAATAACATGGACTGCCATGCTGATATCGCTATAATAGCAGGCAGCGTGGCTATCCGAAGCCATTTTTTATTTTTTAACTCGCTGTAAAAAATGATTCAATTGATAAAAACTCATACGAATTATATATTTGGAAAGATTATTTTCTTTTCTTTCCAACCATATAAATAGGCGATAAATTCCAAGCTGAATAGCTTAAGACTGCAAAATTTATTCACTAAAATTGAATTTCACTGCTGGTAATTGCTGTAACAAAAAGCAGGCAGAAAACAATATTTTATCATCAGCAGGAGTTGGTATACGGACAGCTTCGCGAATTGGGTGATTTTGGCTTAATTAATTAATTATATCCCTTAATCAGTAAAAATAAATAACCAAATTTGGCGTGTTTCTTAGTTAGAAGAATATTAATGTGTATGCAAGATTTCGAATCAGATTGACCTCCCGTTTTGAATTTTTACGTCGACACGTACATACCAAACTTCCTTTTATATATATATATATATATATATATATATATATATATATATATATATATATATATATATATATATACGTAGATGGGTCACCAGGTAAGATGGTATTAGGATGATTGAATGTTGGCC
>CM042138.1:130847734-130867734 GCA_023376005.1 Doryteuthis pealeii | reverse complement strand
ATGTCCAGCGAGGATCGAACTCACTATTTATTAGTAATAGATCTACAAGACTAGTTTGCTAACTATTATACAACAATGAGACTTTCTTCATGCTCAACCCGTTCGCTACGAGTAGGATGTGACACAAGTTCACAAGTATATGGTATGCAGTGAGATTTGAAAATGCCATTCAGTAGAAATAGATCTGCGAGACTAGTTTGCTAATTATTACACGATGAAGCACTTGGTGTAATGGTTAAAGTCATGGGAAATGGACTCGTCGCCCCGAGTTCAAATCCTGGATGTGGTAATTGCATTTCACTTAGCGCTAATACCCTTGGGAAAGGTGTGAATCCTACTCTCCCTCCAGCTATGGATAAATAGTAGGGAAGACTGGGCTCTTTAACAATGGCTAGGTAACCAGTCTAGGAGAAGAAAAACTGTGAATTCAAACCTGTTAAACTCCGCTTAAGAAATTGACCTTGTGTCACATCCTGCTCGTGCGGAGGGGTTGGTAAATATATATTACACCATGATGGGACGAACTCATTCAACCTGTAGTCTTTGTAGAAATAAATTGAAGTCATTACGGTCATAATGTCTCTTGCTCATTTCTGACTGACTGGCTTTGAAAATAATGGATTTATTATTGTTTTTTTTTTCAATAGTATTCTTTTTTTATTTTATCTTTCATTTGTAACATTACATCTTTCTTACTCTGTTTTTTTTTCTTTCCCCGTTTTTTTTTCTTTTCTTCCTTCTTTCTTCTTCCTTCCTTTTTTTTCTGTCTTTAATTTATCCCAATCTTTACTTTATCTAATTCGCTTTTTTTATTTATATTTCTCTTACCTTTATATATTTCTTTAATAATGGATTTCTCTTTACTCTTTCTTTTCTACTCCATTTCTCTTCCATTCTTTATTTAATTCCCTCTGCCCCCTCTCTCTCTATCTCTCTCTCTCTCTCTCTTTCACACTCACACACACACACACTCTCTCTTTCTCTTTATCTTTCTCTCTCTCTTTCACACACATACACACACTCTCTCTCTTCCTCTCTCTTTCTCTTTATCTCTCTATTTCTTTCTTTCTTTCTCTTTCCAATTATTTCTTTTTCATTTTTTTTTTTTTTACATTTTCTTTATTTTTTACATTTTCTTTTATTTTTTACATTTTCTTTTATTTTTCATTTTCTGTTTTTGCATATTTTTTTTTTTTTTGATTTCCGCTTTTATTAACTTTTTGTTCATTCCCGTCTTCTTTCTTAATTCCGCCTATTCCCCGTTCGAAATTCACTGTTTACCTCCCACTTCTTCCATCCAATTCCATCTGAGATTCTGGCAATGATCTTGAGTAAATAGCCGAAGTTTCGCCAGAAGGGAAGAAAAATGTGGCAGAGGAAAAACGTGAGACAGCCAAACAGGTTGCTTTCCAAGATGGCGGAATACATACAGGAGATTGCATGTTCACTGCTTAATAACATTACAACATAAAGATACACCCACAGAAGCGCAGTTATGTTCACACATCCTGATATAGAATCTAAATATACATTGAACTAAAACACTCAGTCAAACGTCTACATATACTAGAAACATGTTTAAAGCATTCAACAAGTAGTCTACCTAAAAACATACAATCTCGCTTTTAAACATATAAATCTGTACAGTTAAAATGACAAGTTTGTGTATATCCATTTCCTGGAACAATACATAATACAGAAGATATAAAAAGCATATACATGCATCTGATATTAGTCCAAAAAGAAATCGAATGCTTGAAATATATGCGCCAATTGAATGTTTTAGCGTGCTCAATATGAAAATTGTGCGCAGCAATGACGTTGACGCTGACCTGTATAAAACAACTGCATTACGCCACGTTGGTTAGTAATTAAGTTGTGAACTCAGATAAAATAGAGTTCATGTGTTACAAGCAAGAGGGAGACACCTCCACACTATACGTTTTGTCCCTGAAATTAGTAAACTAGAAATACCTCGGTAGCAATATTTCATCTACAGAAATCAATGTCAATAACCGCGTAGATTATTGACAGATTATCGTTATATCGAAATCTGATAGAAAGCGCGTGGTGTAATGGTTAAAGTCATGTGAAATGGACTCGTCGTCCCGAGTTCAAATCCTGGACATGGTAATTGCATTTCACTTAGTGCTAATACCCTTGGGAAAGCTATGAATCCTACTCTCCCTCCAGCTATGGGTAAATAGCAGGGCAGACTGGGCTTTTTAGCCCATGTTAGGCAACCGGTCTAGGAGAAGGAAAACTCTGAATTTAAACCTGTTAAACTCCGCTTAAGAAATTGACCTTGTGTCACATCCTGCTCGGGCGGAGGGGTTGATAAATATATATATATCGAAATCTGATCTCTCTGATAAGAAGAAACGAAAAATCTTCAAAGCTGAATCCGTGTCAGTGTTACTGTATAGATTCATGACTCTAGAGAAACGTTTGGAGAAAATATTAGATGGGAACTTTTCAAGGATCCTGTGTACTGCCTGAATTGGAAGCAGCCACCCACTCAAAAGCTGTTGTATGGCCAACTGCCTTCTATCACACAAATAAAATATAGAATTCCTGAAGTATATACCACAAAAATCCGACCCTGATACACTCATGGTAACATTTCATGTTATCAGTTTGTATAGCAATATCCACCTGAATTAGGATTGATAAATACCCAGAAACACTACACCACTACATCAACAAAAAATCATCACATGCAACATTAGACTAGCTTGCAACAAAAACCTTTATGTATCAAAACATCTGCATGAATTCAGTAACGGTGATTTCAAAGTGATGCTCTTTTACCAAACATATAATTATAAACTACTTGCACTATTTCTAATTAAAGAAAAATACTTCATAGACAAATACAGACCACCAGTAAACAGAACTTAACCACATACAAACACACGCGCGCGCACACAGACCAACACAATTACATACGCATATATGATTTACATAATAGAATACACAAACTATAGTCCTATGAACAAAAATTATTCGTAATATATATATATATATATATATATATATATATATATATATATATATATATGCAAGTATACATGAGTGTGCACTCATGTACACACATATATGCACACTATTTAAAAAAAATACAACAACAGAATACTAGCCAATGCACACAAAATGACATACACACATCTAAACATAGAACAAATACACATACAAACAGATGTAGAAACACAAAACACAACATGATAGGGAAACAGCACAAAGACAACCACGCATGCACAAACACGAACTAACAAAAATCAACTCATAACACGCACGTACGTACAAACAATCTGAAAGTGATATAACTATATATAAACACATACACACAAAGCAACAAACATACACATACATGTAGACATTCCCATCACAAGGAGTAAATACACAAAGTCTGAAAGATTAAAAGAAACACAATGAACCGTCCAACATGATCAAGAGAAGACCAAGAAATAATATATACACACACACGCACACACACACATTCATACACACACATTCACACACACACACACACACACATATATATATATATATATATATATATATATATATGTGTGTGTGTGTGTGTGTGTGTGTGTGTGTGCGTGTGCGTGTATGTAGTAAAGAATAGAGGGAGAAATGTGGACAAAAGAACAAAACTCAGGCAAGTATATGTTGGAGATATATTTCGCCGTGCATTGAGCTCAGCCTCATCAGTCGTTTGAAGCGGAGCTCAATGCACAGCAAAATATATCTGCTACATATACTTGCCTGAGGAATTTTGTTCCTTTGTCCATCTTTTCCCTCTATTCTTTACTACATTCCGTCGGATTCACTCCAATCCTCCTATCCTCATATATATATATATATATGGAATCACAACGTTAAATTCATAAAGACGACCACAAGATCTGAAACTTGTAGCAAGTAAAGTAAAATAAAAAACTTTTTTGAAAAGACAAAATTCAAACCATTTTGTGGACCTTCCTTATTATAACACACACACACACACACACACACACACATATATATTATATATATATATATATATATATATACGAGACTCTAAAATTTAGATTGTTGCCAACAATCTTTGTGAACAGATGCACTTTAACTGTTAAATATGCACTTCTGTCAATGAACATATTTCAATCAACAATCTCATAAAAAAACGATTTGAAAGTTTTAACAGAAGATTGAGTTTCACAACAACGTAAACTAAAAAGTTTATTTGTGTATATTTTGAACACAATTAGCGCTGATATAATCAGTTATTTTTCACTTAAAATTTGTTTAGCGTATTTTGGGGGAAAACAATATTTTTTAATGTTCTTTATTATTTTTTTAAAAATGTAGCTGTTAAATACTCAGATTGGTTGGCACACGCGTTAATAATAAGTCACGTATTCATACATTCATACCTATTTGCGCATGCTCCATTGAAATTAAAATACACCAATGAAAGTCCTGTATATAGGTTTAACGAAAATAAAGTGTTCTGGTGATAATAATGTCGGACATATATAAATACACACACATTCCTGCACACTCACATGTGATGCATGTGCACGTTTTCACACATATGCATACACAGTTTTACTAATCATTAATCTTTAAATAATAAACATGTACTTGCATAGCTTAAAGGTATCATATTCTAACTGTGTAAACCTTTCAGCATGTATTTAAGATGTTACGATATCACGTCTATTAAACAATGTATATTTATATAAGATAAACTCTGCTCAAATATCGTGTTACACTCACGGAAACTCACGTAGCTGCACATATATCAATTGGTATCAGTTTTAGATTATGATTTACCTCACATTTCTGTACGTTTAAACAAACAACATCCTTTGCAAATAATTACTTATACATAAGGGAAAATAAGTATACGTAGACCTGCCTGGTTCTGCGAGAGATCAAATGATATTGAAATTAAATTAGTGATATTCACAAGAGCAAAAACATTTCATATAAACATGAGAACACATATAGAATTCCAAATGTAATTGGGAAAAAGATGTTAAAAGAGAAAATATTGAGCATTTTGAAAAGGAATATTTTTACAAATTCATTTAGAAAGAACCGAACCTGCTAGGAAGTAATATCAAAAAGGAATTATCACATATAACATCTACCTCAAGTCTTTTTATTTAACAAAGAGACGTACAGAAAATTAATGACGAAGTATTCACAGGATGATTTTATTATTGTTAAAGGAAATTTGCTAAATTTATAGAGTGCTATATCTATAAGTAAATGGTGCTCAATATCATTGTTAGAGCATATATATCTAAGTTGAGGTAGCCTGTAAATGAAGTTAAACGTGCTTGGTAACTGTCAGTTTCTCGCCTATGATATTTTCAAATCACGTATTTAGTTTCAAAATTGTATAGGCGAGAACTGTCAGTTACCAAGCGCCGTTGATTTCATGTTCTCGCTAACCAAACCTATATCTATCTACCAAGCTCTCTCTGTCTCTCTCTGTCTCTGTCTCTGTCTCTCTCTCTCTATCTATCTATCCTTCTATTTCTCTCTCTCTCTCTCTCTCTCTCTATATATATATATATATATATATATATATATATATATATATATATATTATATATACATATATAATATATATAACATATATATGTGTCTGTGTGTGTGTGTGTGTGTGTGTGTGTAGAGGCACGTGGTGTAATGGTCACAGTCGTAGGAAATGGACACGACGAGACGAATTCAAATCCTGGACAAGGCTTTTTGCATTTCACACTGCTAATTCCTTTGGGAAAGGTATGAATCCAACTACTCTCTCCCCAGCTATGATTAAATAGTAAGGCAGACTGGGCTATTTTATCTTGGTTAGGCAACTGGTCTAGGAGAAGGACAATTCTAAAACCCCACTAAGAAATTGTCATTTTGTCACATCCTGTTCGTTTGAAGGGGTTGGTATGTATATATATTATATATATATATATATATATATATATATGTGTGTGTGTGTGTGTGTGTGTGTGTATGTTTTATGTGTGTGGATGTTAGGTAGATAGATCTTTTTACGAATATTTTCATTAAAATGTTTTTACATATTACTGCTTAGCATTAAAAACAGTCGAATATATCTTATTTACAGGCTATCAGGACGGAGAGGCACAAAATAAATGATACAAGAACTGCTTGAAAATCCCTTGTTGCCTGTTAACCATCGCCATTTGGTCCGCTCTAGCTGAGAACTGGGACGTCTGGCATCTTACCCCTAACCATGCTATCTCCTCCTTTGAAAGCATCCACAGGGTCTCTCTCAAGGACAAAAGGTATAAGAGTAAGAACCACAGCATAATGACATCAAATCCTAACCAGGCCATCAGCTGCAGCTGCTGCAACTGTGCCTGTCTGTACCGCATAGGCCTTATCAGCCACTAGAATGCTTGCAGTCAACATGATCTCCACATCCTTCGTACATGAGCCTATTCAATGTTTAATTGGGTAACCATTTGATCAAATTCAGGTACCATAAGCAACCCGAGTCATTTGCTTAATATGTAGGGATTAAAATAAATTTAAAATAAGAAAATAACAAACTCCCATGAGCCTTCACACCGGAAGAACCCTGAGCATGTGCAGGAAAAAAGGACCCACTTCCAACCCCCCAAGATAATCTCTTGTCCATTTGAACTTAGGCCTTAACTGTGTCTAGACACTACTACTGGTCAGGAAGGAATTTCCTTAGCACGTGGTGGCTCTGACCCGTAAATAAAGCCTAAATTCTTAAACTACATTTTGTATTTGTCTCTTCCTTTTCTTTTTTTTTATAATTCTTTTTCAGCGCGACCACCAAATAAGATAAGGTTAAAAGCGAACCCTAGGAAGCACACAAAGAATAACCAGCTACCTTGTAAACCTAAAAAGATTAAACCACTTGCCAACCCACAATCAAACTGGCTTGATTCGGCATTAAATGACCCAAAACGGGTTTATATGCCGTAAAATGAACAGGCTCATACTAATTTTCTCGTTTATCCCTAAAAATGAGCACGCATGAGTCAAGGTCAAATCTACAATCCAGCCCAGTTCGTAATTTCCTCAATCTCTTTCTGATCGTCAGGAATAGTAACATAAATGATGAACCACTCTCGTTTGATCTTAACTCTGAGCAAATCAGGTCGACAATAATGCATCAAATGACCTACTCTGCCCTGTGAGGTCGTACAAGATGTTTCTCGTTCTCGTAATCTAGCACTGGTATTGGCGTCCCATCGTGGTGCAATTGCTAGCAAGCTAGTGTCCCAATATCCATAACTACTGAATAGTTAGTCCGATCTTTGCTAGATGCCCCATACTTGTTACTTTGTGTCATACCTTACCAATGGTGAAAGGGTTGGGTAAAAAAGGGCGTCCAATCATGGTGTAATGTTTAGCATGCTTGTCTCGTAGATGCATTACTACTGAATAGCGAGTTTATTCATCGTAGGATGTTCCATACTTACGACCTCATATATATAGTGGTGACATGGCATATCCATTTCTGGAATAAAATCACTTACTTCATATTACACAAACCATCCAAGTAAGATGCACAACACCCACTGGACACTGCTGGAGAAGAAAGGATAAACTCATAGGTGACGTTCCTCTGTGGACACTTACACATGGACACACCAGAGGGGACCGACTAGTAAAGGCTTACATTTATCATCTCTGTGCGGACACTGGATATTTCTCACTGCACATCCCTATCATACTCCTGTTAGGTCTTACCAGGAGCAATATAGGGATGGTAGTGAGTGAGAGAGAGAGAGGAGAGAGAGAGAGAGAGAGAGAGAGAGAGAATCCGTGCTGTTAGCGCGAATTCATGATGACTATAACTTTCCAGAATTTGTTCGTGTTTTTTGAGTCGGGAAAATTTGTGTTGATAAAATAGAGTAATCAGTTTTTGATTCAAAACTGTATTTTTCATTCTTGATGCATGGTCAGCCACAAACAAATTATCAGTCATATGTAAATCCAATCTCACTGACCAGTTAAAGTGACGATTCTTCCAGGCTGTGGTTATCTCAGTACTACTGTATGGCTGCACCACATGAACCTTAACGAAGCGCCTTGAGAATAAGCTAGATGGGAGCTGCACAATAATGCTGCGTGTAGTCTTGAGCAAGTCGTGGAAACAGCACCCCAAAAGGATGCATCTGTATGGCCACCTGTCCCCCATCTCACAAACTATCCGAGTCAGGCGGACTAGGCATGCAGGACACTGTTGGAGGAGCTCATAAGCGACGTTCTCCTGTGGAAGCCAACATATGGACATGCTAATGTGGGCCGCCCACCAAGGACATACATTGACCAACTATGCGAGGATGCTGGTTACTGCGCAGAAGACTTCCCAGGGGCAATGAGTGATAGAGAAGGTTGGCGAGAGATTGTCATGGATATCCGTGCTACTTGCACGACATGATGATGATGATGATGATCTCTGTTAATCATTAAAGTAAGTTAGCTTTTCTTTATCATCAATGATATTATTTCAACATAGAATATTATCGCAAGTTGCACGAATGTTTCAAAGCCGCAGAAAATATTAACCACAGATAAATACGTCCTCGATTGACTTTGAAATATTTCAACAAGCCAACCGCCAGGAAAAGGAAACGAACATTCCGCCCGTGTAACTTCGGCCATAACATTTGCTATGACTGCAAAAATAACTTAGTTATTTTTGCCACAATATTTTCCATTCTTCGCGTGAAAGAGTAAAAGAAAATTACGTTCTAAAGTACATTTTGTTTATGTTTAAAATATATCTTCCAATTTTATTTCAAAGTTGAAATGAAAATATTTTGATGAAAAATAGTCATTGTCCTTTTTAGACTTCGAAGGAGTGTCCTATTGAAGAGTCGCTCTTGGGTTGTATATTTCATTAATATCACAGCTGGATTTTCAATGCAAGTAAACGCAAGACAGATGTCAACGGAGAGAGGGAGATCGAGTACTGAATTTAAGGAACATTTTTTTAGATAAGATTGTTAAAATTTTGGAATACATTTTTTTTTACATTATTTATATAATTATTTATTATTGATCTATTTTCGAGATGCCCACCAACATATTCAAAAGAAGTGAATTCGAGGTAGAAAACTATAAAACCGTAAAAAAAAGTTACTGATTTTTAAAAAAATGGATGGCTTAAGAAATTGAAAAAAGGAATTGAAAATTGATTTTAAGTGGAATATAGAATAACAATTTTAGAATATATATATATATATATATATATATATTATATATATATATATATATATATATATATATGTGTGTGTGTGTGTGTGTGTGTGTGTGTGTGTGTTCTATTAAAAGTTGATTTCTGTTTTTTCCTTTTTTTCCGATTTTCTTTCTTAATTTCTTTTTTCTTACATTCTTTTTTCTTTTTCTTTCGTTCCCTTACTTCTTGATTTGTTTCTTTCTCTTTCCTTCATTTTTTCGTTCTCTTTTCTTTAGATTTTCCTTCTTAATTTCTTAAATTCTTTCTTTTTTCTTTCTTTCAGTCGTTTGTCCTCCCTTACTTCTTGGTTTCTTTCTTTCTTTTTTCCTTCTTCCTTTCTCCCCCCTCTTTAGATTTTCGCTCTTAATGTCTTTGTTTCTTACATTCTTTCTGTCTTTTCTTTCTCTCAGATGTCTTTCATCCTTTAGTTCTTTGTCCCTCTCTTTCTCTTTTTTTCATTATTTCTTCTTTTCTTCTTCAGATTTTCACTCTTGATTTCATTGATTCTTACATTCTTCTTTCTTTTTTTCTTTCGTTCATTCGTTTTTCTTCTTTGTTTTCTTTTTTCTTCTTTAATAATTTTTTTCTTTTGCAGATTTTCGTTGTTAATTTCTTTGTTTCTTACATTTTCTTTTTCCTTCACTCGTCTTTCCTCTCTTACTGCTTTCTTTCTTTCTTTCTTCTTTTTCTCTCTCTCTTTCACTCTCAATCTTTCTTTCTTTCTTTCTCTCTTTCTCTCTTCTCTTCTTTCTCTCTCTCTCTCTATTTTCTTGTTCTTAACTTCTTCATCTCTTATATTATCTCTTACTTTTTTCTTACTATCGGCCTTCTTTCCTCCATTACTTCTTTTCTTTCTATCTATCTTTCTTCCTTTCTTTCTTTTTTCTTTTTCTAACGTTATTTTTTTTCATGACTTATTTCCTCTAATTCATTCATTTTTATTCTTTCTTTCTTTTCTTTTTCTTTTTTTCTTTCTTACGTTATTTTTTTTTTCGTGACTTATTTCCTCTAATTCATTCTTAGTTTTATTTCTTTCTTTCTTTCTTTCTTTCTTTCTTTTTCTTACTTTTTTTTTTTCTTTTTTACATTATTTTCTTTATTTTTTCTACCTTTGTCTTCTGTCTTTCTGTCTTTTCTTCTTCTAGTTTTCAATGTATTACTTTCTTTTTCTTTCTCTTCTCTCTCCTTTTTTTTTCTTTTTCTAGCAGTATTGCTTTCTTTATATTTATTCTTTCTTTCGTTCTCGTCTGCTCATCCTTTCTTTTTTTTATTTGTTAATTTTATTCTGACTTTATCATACTTTACTTCTTTTTATTTTCTTCTTTCTTTTCTCTTTATAATTTTGTGCATACTTTGAAAAAGGGTCTTTATATTGATTCAATTAAACATCTGATAACAAATTAAACGTATTACAATTTAGCATTGTTTTCTCTCTCTCTCTCTCTCTCTCTCTCTCTCTCTCTCTCTCTCTCTCTCTCTCTCTCTCTCTCTCTCTCTCTCTCTCTCTCTCTTCTCTTTAAATTTATATCTTTCTGTCTCACTCGCATGTATTTACGCAATTTTCTATCATGCAATATTCTATCACACACAAGCCCTTATTTATACATTTATGAACAGTAAGAGATATAGTAAAATATTATTATCGAATTTAATCTATCATTATCATTTGGTTCTGCATTTTACGTCGTCTGGAACGAGACAATTGCTATAAAATTGTATGAGGATTTTTTTTTTAATTCTTTTCCTCTAAGAAAATCCTTGTTTATCTGACCATCTAGTGTGGCCATTCTTGGGCTTATTTTTTCAAAAGTTCTGAAAATCGATCGTGACTTCACGGCATGAAGAGATTGCACTCTTTAGCAGTAGAGGGGGGAATGGTCTGGGAGGATTTGATAACCCTGCTGACTTTTTTCTTTATAATAGGGAGAGGTTCTTTTCCTTTTTACTTTTCAATTTAAAAAAAAATGAAACATTTTAACCATTCCTTTTTTGTATGATTTTTAGTTTTAATAGTTTGAAAGTATCAAAAGAAAATAATATTATTTTTAGAGATTATACAGTTTTGGTGTCTGACGGGGGTTCTGTTATTTTTAGTAGCTGGCTTGTTTGCCATATTTGAAAAAAAAAAAAAAAGAAACGAAAAAAGCGTGATATACAGAAGAAGAGGAGTGTGAAGGCAAACCACAAACAGGAAAACGAAGGAAAAGTTTATAAGGAAAGAAAGAAAAAAAGAAAGAAAAAAAGAAAAAAGGGTAAACAGATGAAAATGAATGAAATTAATATAAAGAAACCAAGTAGAATTGTTTAAATAAATCAATGAATATATTAATGAATGAATGAGGATAGACGAAAGAAAAGAAAGAAAGAAAGAAAGAAAGAAAAGAAAGAAAGAAACCATGAAAGAATGAATCAAATAATGTACTGACGAGAAATGAATGAAATTAAAATGAAGAAACTGAATGTAATTTGTTGAATAAACGAGTGAACAGATTATTAAATAACTAACTATTGAAATAAAGAAAGAAAGAAGGAAAGAAGGAAAGAAGAAGAAACAGACTAAATTAGAATACTGGATTTTGGAATAAAAAATCAACGAAGGATTAAATAAATAAATTAATTAATTAATTAAGAAAGAAAGAAAAAAAGAAGAAAGAAGAGAAGAAGAAAAGAAAGAAAGAAAAAATTAACAGATTGAAATTTATAACGTGAAAAATTAGGTTGAAATAAAAGTACTGATGAAAAACAATTAATGGACGAAGAAAGAAAGAAGAAAGAAAGAAGAAAGAAAAAAAGAAGAAAATGAAAATACGAATGAAATAAATAAACTGAAATAAGAACCAACGAAAGAATTGAAAGAATGCTCAACAAAAAAAGAACGAAATTAAAGAAAGAAGGAAGAAATGAAGAAGAATTAACGAAGTGAATGAATAAGAACAAATGAACTGAATTAGAGTAAGGAAACAAATCAGAATTGAATAAATGAATTAACAAAAGAAAGAAAGAAAGAAAGAAAGAAAGAAAGAAAGAAAAAGTAAAGAAAGAAAAAGTAAAGAAAGAAAGAAAGAAAGAAAGAAAGAATGAATGAAATAGGAAGGAATAAACGAAATTAGAATAAAGAACCAACATATGAATTGAATGAATGAGTCGACGAAAAACAGCAAAAAACAACAACAAAGAAACATATAGACAATGAAGAGAGAGAGAGAGAGAGGGGGAGAGGAGGTAAAATTAAAGTAAGAAAGCAAAGTAGAATTCAATAAATGAATCAACAAAAGAAAGAAAGAAAGAATGTACAAGGTAAACACTTTGCTAAATGTTATATTAAAGAACACAAAAAGTGTAATAAAATCCGAAATAGTAAACCACCCACACAATATATAAATAAAGAAATAAAATAAAGATAGAAAGAAAGAAAGAAAGAATGGTAATATCTAAAAGCTGTTGGCAGTTTAATTTTACATCAGAGTTCTTATATCAAAACACCTTTGAAAACCCTCGCAATAAAATATTAACACAAAAATAATATTTTTTCTTTTTGTTCTGGTTTTTGTTTTCAAATACTGTCGCTGTTTTTAATTATGTGAGAAAAAGATAAGTCGAAGACAAAAGAAAAAAAAAACAAATATCAAAATATGAAAATAATAAAGCACTAAAAAAAATGGAAACCATAAAATGTCTTAGACAGACGGAATCTTAGACAACTAACCTTTAAAGATAAAGCTTTTTATTTTAAATAATAATAAACAAACAGGAAATTTTATACAAAGATCAATAAAAACTTAACGTTCAACAAACTTTGAAATGTGAAGCTCTAATCTGCTGAAGCGATCGATGTAAATATTTTCTTCATTATCACCACGTGTTTAAATTCCGCCAAAGGCGTCCATTAAGCTGAATGTCAAGTCGCTTCCTGTTATAGAATTTATATCATAATTATTTGAAAAATATCTGAATTCATACAGTGTTGGAACGTCGACAACCTTTCAATAAAACATCGTTGTCAAAAAAAAAAACAGACCTCTTTAAAAATACACATTTCATAACATTTTTATCGTTTTAATCTTTCTTATATATAAAATTCATCTTGCTTGTGTTTGAAGGTATTTACCCAAACCGTTTGCCTTGGGTAGGACGTGACAAAGTCATAAGTATGCGACATCAAGTGAGGATCGAAATCGCTACTTTACTGATAATGGATCAACGAGACTAGCTTGTAAACCACTACATAAAGATGGAACGCCCTAAAAATAGCTTCAAAGTTGCAAACTATCAGGCATGATTAGACTCGTTAGGGGCTTGCTAAAAATAACAAATTCAATGTTATTTTATTAATTTTCGATAGTGTTACCCATTTTTTTTTTGTTTTTTGATAGCGCGATTGGAAGTAAAAAAAAAGCCCTTCAAACCCCGATTTCGAAAATTTCCCCAAACTTTTCCAACGTACCAACTATCAGGTAAAATGTACGGGCATGGCCCCTAACTGAAAACAACAGTTGGAATGTTAATGTCTTTTTAGACATTTTGTTTTATTCATTCTTGGTACTAATACTCTGGGTCAGAGTGGACATGGAAGCAATGATGATGAAAGGGTACTCCATATTCCTAGAGCTCCACCATTGACTGCTCAGCCACCAGGTTTCTATCTTTAAGCACCTCGAGTCGCCACCCACGGCCAACAGGTGGCCCCATTGGGGAGATTTTACCTCTCTGCAGAGATGCAGTCGGCGTATTCTAGAGCCCCAACCGACAGTGTGTAGTAGTAGTAGTAGTAGTAGTTATAAAAATATGTTAAGCAATTATTTTATGGATAATTTTGATATTTCCAACTTTTTTTCTCATTTTTCTTGTGAAACATCAAAATTATTCATATGAAGCCTGTTGGATATTTGTGTATATAAGGTGTGCTTCCAGTTCCCCACCTGGATTGATAGACTAGCTATGGTCACGTGGTTTACTCCTCCGGTCAATCATCAAGCCATACTGCGTGGTCGATATATTACTTAAACACTGATACTTGCCACAGTTCACTTGCAATCATTGAGAAGGAACTTACGACCATTGATGATGGAACTGAGGACTCTTTACCAGAAGAACCAAAGGATTTATTATCGGAGGACTCTTTACCAAGGATCCAATTCCACTGGACAATCGCTCTGGCTGAAGACCCACAGAATGGTAAAATAGATTGTAACAAAGCCTCATCGCATATATACAATTAATTTTTTGTTTAGTATTCTCAATTTAACAGGATGTTTACCGTGTATAGTATCACCCATAAATAAGTATACTCTAATAATTTCTTCAACAAATTTACCCCCCCCAAAAAAAAAAATTCTATCATTTATAGTCGAACATTATACAAGCAATCATGAGGTATTATTTACTACCAAATAATACAGCGTTGAAATTCTATAGCACAAAACAAATATATCACCATCATTAAGTCCTGCTGACAGCACAGCTCCCGATTATTCTCTTCAGCCACTCGTCCCTATCATCCATCGCTCCTCTTTCGTTTTCAGCATGGCATACACTTAGCTGTTGTTAGAGGCCTTTTGCTCGTCGGCCAACACTAGTGTTTCCATAAGTAGTGGTCCATAGGAGAATTTACTTATGAATTCTTCCTTACTTCTCCAACAGTGCCCAACATGTCTTGCTCATCTTGCTTGGATTGTTTGTGAGATGAGGGGTAAGTGGCCATACAGCACCTGTTTTATTTAGGGGGCTACTTCCAGGATTTGTTCAAAACAGCACGCAGCATCATTGGGTTGTTCTCTTCTGGTTTTTTCTGCCAGTATTTCATTGAATTTCAGGTGGTGCAACAATACAATGATACTGACAGGGCTACAGCTTGGAAAATCCCCGTTTTATTTTATGAGAAATAATGTCAGGCAATAAATGAATTTAGCGAAAAAAAGGCATCTTGTGATCAAAACTAAAAGCCAGTCAAGACGAAAGACGTCAGAAGTGGAGATAACATTTTAAGGATCTGCTTGAGAACACTTTTTAAATCACAGATAAAACCAAAGAAGAAATTATTAATGGACACCTAAACATTTATTTCACGGGGATGGACTTGACGCAGTTCTGAACGTCGATGAGAAATTAAAATAACAGTAAATCTGAATTTACAGGCCTTTGGCCTTACGCTACCATTTGTGACGGTCGTAGGGAGCGGGAGATGGACTTGACATTTAAGAATTTCTAGCTTAGTTTTCGGAGGAGATAGATGTGTCTCAAAGATGGCTGTTTATTCCGTATGTGATGGTTAACTTGGCTTAAATAAAGACATCTAAAGATATCTAAAACTTTGTGTTCGTTACTAAAAGCAACAACGAATATAGAGACGAAGTCTCAGGAAATCCTAAAGGGAGCAGACCAGAAGAACAGAGGAATCAGTCCAATATAAAAGATAACAAAGATATCCGGCCAACAGAGAAGAGACACAGGAAGATAGAAGCTTAGTAAGAAGAAAGGGCAGGGCTATACAACATTCGCACAACTATGAAGAGATCAAAATATCAAAATAGTTTTTTAAGAAACTAAATACTTTTCTTTCACAGTAGTCCAAAAGGAACCAATAAACATCATTTCATAATTGATTCTATCTTCATAATCAGTGATTAACGAAGACATTTTTTCATCATATGGTTTCAAACCAATATCAATGACTATGAAAGAGTTTTCAAAGCTAACTATAAATAATTATCTCAGTTCAATGATAAAAGATATCATTGTGATTTCTGTTTTAAAGTTGACAATTGATTTGCTACGAGGGTGAGTATAAAAGTAATTCCATTCTGTTTAAGACGTGTATAATTACCAACACAGGAACATGTATCATACATCAGAATGAAGCTGGTCCTCTGTGGATCATATCCCTACTCCTCCACATAGTCATTGTTTCTCTCAATAACAATGTTCCACCTTCAAATGGGGGCATTTATTCCTCCCCCGTAAAATGCTGTTGACTGTTCTTTGAATCACTTCTTCAATACAGATTTCACTTTTCATACTCACCAGATTTAGCACCTTCAAACTATTATCTCTTCGGCCCCATGAAAGAGGGATTGAGAGACAAACATTATCCAGTGACGAGGAAGTGAAAGCTATAGTGAAGAAGTGGCACTTATAGAACTTAATATAAGATGGTTAATAGATTAATTATATACATAGCAATATTTACATTTTCAATTTAAAAAGTTAAAACTTGAGAAACCTTTATGAACCTTTCTCATTATTATTATAAATTTATTTCGACAGGTAAATCAATAAATAAGTCCAGTTTCATCAGACATCCAATTACATAATCAGTATGTTATCTAATTGGCTATAATTGATGGAACTTGTCTCATTTATTGTCGAAATAAATTTATAATAACTAAATGACGGTTTGTTAAATTTTTTTCTTTCTTATTAAAAGTATATATATATATATAATATATATATATATATATATATATATATATATATATATATATATAGCATGTCAAATCCTGAAAAATACTTCAATTTTTATAGTTCTTCTATAATGCCCCCTTTCAAAAAATCTAAAAACAATTTCTTCAAATAAGAAATTTTCTCCTGACGATGACCTAAGGTCGAAACTAGTTGAGAATAAATAATATATAAGAAATATTCCTGCTTGTCTTATAACTTTTTGTTCATACTATATATATATATATATATATATATATAATATATATAATATATATATATATGTGTGTGTGTGTGTGTGTGTGTGTGTGTATGTGTGTGTGTGCGTGTGTTTGTGTATGTGTGTGTGTAAAATGGAAAGAACAAAGTACTCCAAAAAGGATTAATTTATTTGGGATGGTGATGTCAACATTAAAAGGTTTCGGTTTTTATTAAACCTTCACTAGCACATTAGGATGGAAAAGGTATTTTCTGAACAGTGTTGCATGTTTTGAAATAACGGGAGATGAGAAATGTATATAATGAGAAAGGTTCATAATGGTTTCATAACACTTTTTCAATCCTAATATCCCGGTGAAGAGTTAATAAAAACCGAAACGTTTTAACATCAACTTCACCATCAAGAATAAATTCTTCTTGTTTAGAGTACCTTGTTGTTTCTATTTTCTACATGATGTCGTATTTGTTTTCATATATATTATATATATATATATATTTAACAAAATAGATTTAATAAATTTAATAGCAATAATAAATCTAACTATGGTTTAAAAGGACTAGACAACCTTGAATTATGTTTTGTTTCAAACGGCAGAAAATTATTGTTGCAATTGTGGATTTTGAGCATGTTCCGTTCTGGAATTTAGTATTGTTATTTTTATCATGAAGAAGATTTTATGTGGGCGTATGAGAAAAATGAATTTCCTGGTGAATATTTTTTATTTTTTATTTTGTTCTATTCGATTTTCACTGTATTTTGTGAACAGTATCTGATGAGACTAGACTCATATTGAGTCTCTGGTAGAAATAAATTTATCATAGTGAAATGACGGTTTGTTAAGTTTTTCTTTCTTTGAAAGTTAAATAGTGTTCTGTATATGATTAATCTATTAGTTATTATGCATTCAGCTCTCTTAGGGATTCATAAAAATCCTTGTATGAATCTATAAGTTTGCACCTAAATGAGCATACAGTATGGATGTTCAGTGAGATTTTAATGATCCCAAATAGAATCATCTCTTACTTACCAGTCAATTGGATTATCTTACATATGTATATGTGAGGAAAATGGGATTGAAATGAATCCGACAGAATGAGGTAAAATAAGGAATGAAAGAACAAACCCGGACAAAAATGTGTAGTATATTTCGCTGAGTTTTGCTCTTTCATTCCTTATTTTACCTCATGTATATTATGTATATATGTTTTGTTAAACTCCACTGACAATTATTATCAATTTTTAAGCGGAGTTAAACAGGTTTGAATTCAAAGTTTTCCTTCTAGTCCGCTTGCAATACCAAGGCTAAAGAAGTCAAATATGATTGTCAGATTAGCATCACCCCCATTCACTGACGTTTATTAATACAAAATATATATTGTTAACTAAAAATAACTTGATTCATTCAAGTATACTTTTACACATTTCACACTTGTACTTTATATAATATTTTTTCATTGTTTTCTCAGTTCATTCTTTCTTACATTCTATATTGTATTAACACTTTCTTTTTAAGGCAGCATTTATTTGTTTGATGTAAACTGTTTTGATAAATTTTATATATATATATATATATATATATATATATATATATATATATATATATGTGTGTGTGTGTGTGTGTGTGTGTGTGTGTGTGTGTGTGTCTATGTCTGTGTGTGTGTGTGTGTGTATGTTATATATACATATGTATATATACTCGTATGTATCTATGCTGCTATGACATATATGTGTACATACGTCCAGCTTTATATACCATCAGCTGATAGTTATACATATATATATATGTGTGTGTGTGTGTGTGTGTGTGTGCGTGCGTGTGTGTGTGCCTGTCTGCATTTATGTTTGTCTGTGTGTATATGTGTATATCAATATAAATCCCTTGCATATATTTTTGTGTGCGGGCGTGTATATATATATATATATATATATATATATATATATATATATATATATATGAGTGTGTGTGTGTGTGTGTGTGAATATCAACTGATGATATATAATGCCGAACTTATATACTTATATGTAAGTCATAGCTGCACATATACACACATACACATTCACACACACAAATATATATATATATGTATATATATGGTATATTTATATATATATGCATATATATATGTGTGTGTGTGTGTGTGTGTGTGTGTGGTTGGATATTTGTATGTGTGTTTTTACATAACTGCACACTTGTATATCTATCTATCTATACAATATTTTGTAGTCACCTCTATGTCTATATGAGTGTCTATGCATAGTTCGATAGATGCTTGTATAATGATTTACGTATAGATATGTAGCTTATTTATTGGTATTTGTCTATCTTGCCATTTCTTGGGCAAATAAAATCAAATAAATTTTGAGACATCTCCTCTGGACATCTATGACTGGACCACTTCTATAGTACTTGCTTAATCGGGCCGGCAATAAGCGGCTATCATGATATTTATTTTATGTGTAACTATCAGCACATCGTCACCACAACACATGAGAACAAACAGATGGCAGGATATCTCCTTGCTCATTGATTTTCAGCTAATAAAGCTCTTCTTTCAAAGAGACGCAATAACAGTACTATCTTTAAGCGGTTGGCGGGGAATGAGGGCCTGCTCCGAATCATTACTTCAAACATGGCGTTCGTTTTTATCAAATGGCATCTTCAAGGGAGTGAAAGAACAACAAAATGTTTTATGAAAGCAAAAAGGGATGAAAAACTCAGAAAGTCGGGTGTGGAGAAGAGAGAAAGAGAAGAAAAAAAAGGGGGAGAAAGAGTTTAAAACGGGGGAGAGGGAGCGTTTGTTATCACTTAAAAACGTTACAAAAATAAAATAGAATAGGAGGGGATAAAATAGAAATGAAGGTGATTTAAAACGAAAAACACATTTTAATATTCCGCTCCTTCCCACCCTTCCACATCTCTCTGTCCCTTAATGTTTAACTCAGTTCGTTTGATGGTCGAAGTAATTTGTTTGGGTTTTTTTTCTGTTTTTTTTTTGGTGTTATTTTTATTTTATTTCATTTTATTTATTTATTTACTTTTTTGTTCCTAGAGTTTAGCCTTGGCATTTTTTGTTTGTCTTTTGTCATTTTACTCGGATTTTT
>CM042138.1:130842734-130845234 GCA_023376005.1 Doryteuthis pealeii | reverse complement strand
TTTCAGTCTCAAATATCATAATACAGGTACCCATAAATATCAAGCATTATTTTCACAGGTACTCACGAGTCGTAAACATTTTTCCCCAGGTACTCATAAGTCCCAAACATCATTTTCCCGGGTACTCATAAATCCCAAATATTATTTTTGTTGTTCCTGTAAGTTTTAAATATTATTTCCCAGGTACCCATATGTCTCAAACATTATTTTTTCAGGTACTCATAACTCCCAAACATTATTTTTCATAGTTCCCCTAAGTTTCAAATATCATTTTCCAGGTACCCATAAGTACAAACATATATTTTATGGTACTTATAACCCCCAAAATATATTTTCGTGGTTCCCTTAGGTCTCAAATATTATTTTCCAGCTACTCATAAGTCACAAACCCCATTTTCCGGGTACTAATAAGTCCCAAATTTTATTTTTCGGGTCTCCCCTATGTCTCTAATATTATTTTCCAGGTATCAATAAGGCTCAAACATTAACGCTAATAATAAATGGAAACCTAATGAATATTTTTAGTGAGAAAATATCGCTAAATGTTTAGCTTTGTTGTAAATCAAGTAATCCAGGTTGAGCAGCATCGCCACGCCAGGGAACAGCAAAGATTCACATAGTCGCTAAAATTAAAAATAAAAAAAGTCTGTTATATCCCTGAAAATGTTTCCCTCTCACCTGGTAGCAGGGAAAATGTCTTAAAGCTTGCAAGCCAAGATATAGTAACACCCTTTTTACGTCATTTTTTGTGTACATCAAATTCACTGTTACGTCACTTTTCTAAACAAAATTTCAGTTAAATGAATGTCAATATGTCTCCCGTCACGTGACTCAGTACCCTCATGTACACATGTATACGTGGAATAACTACATTTTAGAGTAAAAAGATTTAAATTAAATGGAATACATAATAATTAGCAATACAAGATAAAAAAAGAAACTAAAAATAATTTTAAATTGATAAAATGTCAATATATTTAAGGCATTTGATGGGGAGATCATGAGGTGAATAAATATAATTTAATTAACTCCGTTCATCATTATTTAATACATTGGACTAAAATATGTTTTTTAGGGATCTTTAAGGATTGGTCATAGTTATAATTTTTTTGAGTAATTTACGCTAGTGTAACGGCTTTTTTTCTTATTTTAAGGCAATTTTAAGGCATTACGTCCGGTTTATGTTAAAGAATACGGGTTACGTCATGGCTTTTAGGGACCAGCTAATAACTTATTGCGGGCTTGATATTTTTCTGTACCCTTTCGCTACCGGTAGGAAATTATACAAAGTCGTTAGTATGGGGCTTCCTGCGAGTATCGAATCTGTTATTAATACTAATTTGTGAGACTAATTTGCTTACGATTACACCACGATACGACACCCTTAATTTAGTATAGGTTATGACAGTCGCGGATTGAGAAAGTCAGCAGTGCGTGATAAAATACTTAAGTAAATACTTAAAAAACAATTGAAGTTTCAATGTTATCGCTTATTATAATGGAGATTGTTTGTTTGTCTGTCTGTAACCAAAATTAAATGATTACTCAAATCACAATTCCCTTTAGATGTCTGTGTCAAATTCTCCATGATTTTATTTCTATTTAAACCTCTATCATTACTTGAATTGCTTTACAGTGCTAATACTATTGACCATATCTACATACTAATAACATGCAATTGTATTTATATATACAACAAAATAGCAGTCTGCAGTGTGAACTGGAAGGCTAATTTGCATATTGATACTAAAAAATTATTTTTCATAAGTATGTGCTTAATATTATTGATTTCTAATTGTTTCGTTTTATCTTAATGAGTATGAGCAAAAATCCCGGGGATAAATATTAAAAGAAATCCATTAACAAGAAGAAATAACTGTAATTTTATTCTTTACTACCTAATTTACCTAAATAGTTAAATTACGAAAATTTAGCAATGAAAGATGGAAGAGTAAATTTCAGTTGTTCTTTTTTTTTCATTATATCCCCCTGTGTTTCAAATCTTTTTATCTGTATTCTTATTTAGTTTCGTTTGTCTTTCTAATTTAATATAATATCTTATTACATTAAAATAGAATTTAAATACTTGCATCCGAAGGTGCATATATTTTCTAGTTTAAAGAATTCAGATAATAACAAGAGTACAACTGAGAAATTTGATAAATTGATGACGTACATTCTATAATTTTTATATCAAAAGTATATTTTCAGTGAACTCTTAAAATTTTTTCATGAATTAGTTTTAAATATTTTAACAACATTTAATTGTCTATGTTGATAAAGATACTGTATTTGTCTGTTGACTTAGTTGAATCACTGTTCTCCATGTTTATTTATTCATTTTTTTATTGGCTATACAATCACTTCTTCCCGACTCAACCAGGAATCTGGGTACCGTGCTTTGATTTTACTCAAACCTTCTGCAACAGGTAGGATTAACACTAAGTCACAAGTATTGTGCATTCATCAAGACCGCATTCGCTTTTCACTAGCAATTCAT
>CM042138.1:130837734-130840234 GCA_023376005.1 Doryteuthis pealeii | reverse complement strand
CACAGGAGTGTGAAAGTGCAGCACTTCACACACATAAACACACCAGACCTGACTCCTTGTGACTTTAAAGGGGGGATCAAAGTGTAGTATCTGTTCCAGTTACTCTGCTCTGATTCTTACCTAATCCACCCGGCCTTGGCTGGGGGTCCAGTGTGCTTCGGCCACTGGACCGGTAGAGTACAATTAATAGCGTCGATCCCAGGGGCCCATCCGCCCACGTAAACGAGATTGTGTAGCTTTTTTTATAAGCAAATACCCTGACTCCTTGAGACTTTTTCTTGTTTTCAAAACTAAAGATCAATTTCACTGTGAGGATTTGAGAACTAAAAGACATTATTGGGTATATCACATCACAGCCTTGTGAAAGAAAACTTCCAGGGTCCTTGGACTGCTGGAAAACTCGCTGGAAAATTTGTTGTATTTTTTAAGAATTAATTTTCTTCATTTGTTGTTAATTTTCATCTTGGTAAATAAAGCTTCAGTCTTGATATGTTTAAACACATCTCGTATGTATAAGCTATTGAATTATTGTTATGACATTTAGTTTGATAAACCTCGTCGAAAGTTTCAGATTTTTGCCGTAATTTCCCGTACTCAAAATGTATAAAAGACACGATGTGTCCCTGTGTAATGGTTGACATAGTAGGATATGAAACGGCAAATCCTGGACGATTCTGGTTGCCCCTCAGATAGAATAATACCCTTGAGAAAGGTATGCATGCATCTTTTCTCCCTTCGAATAGTAAATAGTAAGGCAGAGTGAGGTTTTGAGACTTGGCATGGCAACTGGTCTTGAAGAAGGAAAAGATTTGAATTTAGACCTGTTAAAAAATTTTAGAAATTGATCTTGTGTCACATCCTGTCTCTGCGAAGGAGTTGGGTAAATACATACAGGACACGATATAGACAAAATGTAATATAAATTATCAAAAATAGTGTATATAAAAGTACAGTATTGTACTTATTTATGGGCGATACTATACATATCTCTTTTTATCCTGCCCAGTGTGTGTGAGTGCGTGTATGTGTATGTGTGTGTGAGAGTGTGCGAGCGTGTACGTATTTGCTTACTTTCTGTTTTCTTTTATATCTACATTATATATATATATATAGATATTTAAAAAAAAAACAGAAGATAAACAAATACATACACGGTCGCACACTTTCACACACATCTACATTATATATATATATATATATATATATATATATATATATATATATAATGTAGATATTAAAAAACACAGGAGATAAACAAATACATACATGCTCGCACACTCACACACACACACACACACACACATACACATACATATATATATATATATATATATATATATATATATATATATATATATACTAAATAGAAATACATATATAATACAATGTATAAGGCCGGGTTAGCTCAGTCGGTAGAGCGTTCAGCTAGAAACCACAAGCTTCCTAGTTCGATACCAGCCCTCGCGAATTCAGTGCGGTAAAGTGAGGAGCTGATGGTAGGTGTGACGCTCCACCTCAGACGCTAAAACTCCTTGGTCTAGCGCTAGTGAAAAGGGGATAGACTCCCTCGCTGATTGGCTGATACCGACTCAAGGCCACCCAGACGACTTTTTTATATATATATGATATAATAAAAAACTCTCATATATACACAAAAGTATATGTATCATGATGATGATGAAGATGATGATGATGATGATGAAGATGATGATGATGTGTGGTGGTGGTGGTGGTGGTGTTGATGGCGAAAATTTCGTTGACATTGCTAGATGATTTTAGGTGCTGATGACATTGCTTAGATCATCTTGCCGTAGCCCAGCTGTCACAGGAGATCCCATGTCACTAACTGTTAATGGTGATAATGATGATCGCAATTCTAGCAGCTGTGATGACAAGTAATGATAAATTCAGCATTCTGAATGGTGGAAGGATTCACGTTAATGATAAGGATGACTACAGTTATAGTCATGCGTATACTCTAAATGAAACTGGTAGGTATTATTTATCACAAACCTCTACAGCATTGAAACTCTGTAACCAAAAATATGAATATGTATCTGTCCAAAAACACTGACACACCCCTTATATATATATATATATAAATGGACTCTCTCGTCGATTTTCGACGCATGAGTGTTCATCCAGTGAACAACCAACACAGTGATTTGTTTATAGTGGTGGAGACTTGTGTAGGACCATTCCACACTTTTTGGCACAGCCGATAGGAAAGAATTGGTGCATCACGGAATGCCACGAACCCAATTAACGACTGACCTCAGGAATTTTGAATTCAGAGTTATCCCTCTCCTAGACTGGTTACCTACCCAAGGTTAAAGAGCCGAGTCTGCCCTACCATTTAACCAATAGCTGGAGGGAGAATATATGGATTCATACCTTTCCCAAGGGCATTAGCGCTATGTGAAATGCCAACAGGTTCGTCTAGGAATTGAGCTCAAACTGGCGAGTCCATTTTCCACGACTCTAACCACTAGTCCCAAGC
>CM042138.1:130825234-130832734 GCA_023376005.1 Doryteuthis pealeii | reverse complement strand
CTAAGCACATATTTATGAAATTCGATTTTTTAATATTAATATGCAAATTAGCCTTCCCGTTTACACTGTAAACTGCTATTTTGTTATATATATAAATATAATTGCATGTTGTCAGTATGTAGACATAGTAAACAGTATTAATAATGTAAGACAATTTTATTAATAATTGAGGCTTAGATAAAAATAAAATCATGGAGAATGTGATGTCAATAACTAAGAGAATTGTGACTTGAGTAGGAATATAGTTTCGGTTACAGACAGAAAAACACACAATCTCCATTATAATAAGATTATATTATATTATTTATTATATAATGTTTATCTGTCTATCCATTTATTCCCTTCAAGTTTCATATCTTACACAATTATTCTCACCAGTTTTTCGCAATTTGACTCTATCAACATATTAATATTTTTATGTATTAATATGAATATTTTTGTGTACGCCATGTTTTTAATGAGCTGTAATACTCTTGCTATATGGTTTTTTCTGTTTGTTTTTCTTTTTTTTTTTTGTTGTGTTTGTCTATTTTTTTCTATTTTTTTATTTCCTTTCCGTTTTCTTTTACTTCGAGTTTTATCAAAGTCTCCATAATGTCTTTTCTTTTTCCTGTATTTTCTTGGTTCATCGGCCTGATTTCACTTTGAGTGTAACCAGTTAGCTCTCAAGGGTTGGATCTGAGGAATGGTGAGCCTGAATTAATAAGATATTTAGGGATTATCGAAACAACGAAAATTAAAACACCCACACACACCTTCACATTCAATAAATCCACTATTTAATGTACATTTTCCTTATCTCTCTGTTAATCTCACTTCCGCTGTCTCACACAAGCACACACTTATTCATTTTGTTTTCCTTTCTTATCCTTGCATTCTTACGATATCCAATATATATATATATATATATATATATATATATATATATATATATATAGTTGATTCTTTGTTATTATTATTATTGGAGAAATGATTATAAAGTGCTCAATTACTTCTGTAAGAGCTGTATTTAGAAAAAGTGAACGTTTCTGATGACGGATAATCACCTAAAAGTGATGTTCCGAAACCATTGGTAAAACGGACTTTTAAATGTATTGGCAGCTATATATATATATATATATATATATATATATATATATATATATATATATATATATATATATATATAGAGAGAGAGAGAGAGAGAGAGAGAGAGTAAACAGAAAATAACAAAGGCATGCAAATAAATAAAGTTTAGATTAGTCCAGAAATAAGTCCATACCGAACCGATTTTATTGTAAGTTAATTTCATTCTAAACAAAACTTTATATTTCGGGTGAAACATTATTTTACCAAAATGGATATTAATCGATGTTTATGAATAAACTGTACATTTTTGGATCTCTACAACTACAAGGGTCCGGTTTAGCTCAAGTCGGTAGAGCAACTGACTCGGAATCGCAATGTTCCGGGTTCGATACCGATCCTCGCCAACTCATCGCACATAACAGAAATTGGGTTACCTGATATGTGTGTTTAAGCATCTGGGGTCTGACGGTAGGTCTAGTGCTCCAGCTCAGCAAAACAATGTCTCTGGTATAGCTCTAGCTAAAAGGGGATAGACTCTCTCGCTGTCCAGCTGATGCTACTAGACCAGTCCGTCAACTTATTTTACAAATAGAAAAAATAGACAAACACAAAAATTAATCAATTGTGTCACCACAATTGATTGATTTCAACGGCACGTCAAACTGTTTAGTTCTATTTTATGCCGAGATGTTAAGAAATTTTATTGTACGTTCGTATTTACATTTGTGTTGTGTCTTCCTAGGAGTATTTTTTCCTTTTGTACACGAGCCAATCGAATAATTTTTAAACATGTCTATTTGACCAATAGATTGGAAATAAACAGGTACTACTACCCCAGGTAACTGTGTACTTGGGAGTAATGGCAATAAAGAGGTATAAATCTTCTCCTCTGAAGGTAATACTGTTAATGTATTATAATCCAGTGACCAAAAATTAAAATGCACACACACGCACGCACGCACGCACGTGCACACCACACACACACACACACACACACACACACATAATATATATATTATATATATATATATATATATATATATATAATATCGCAGTTACCATTAAATCCACCTAGCAAATAAGTATACAATCTTATTTACTTTTTAATTTTTTCACTAAAACCGATTAAAAAGGGCTCAATATAAAGAGCTAAATAGATGATTAAAATCGAATGGTTTAAAAACTACCTACCTAAGTTTCTTCTGAAGATTCGCGCTACTGCAAGAAACTTAAGTAGGTAATTTTTAAACAATTCGATTTTAATCGTATATATATATATATATATATATATATATATATATATATATATATATATATATATATATATTAGTAAAGAAATAACAAAAGACTTTAAAGAGATTTAGCGTTATAGTCTATTTCAGGGAGCTTAGACAAAGTGTCTAACTCTCCCGACTCATCAGATGCGAAATATATATATATATATATATATATATATATATATATATATATATATATATATGGTCGTGAATATAAAAGCATCTTTTATGCGTTTTATAAACAATCCCCCCACCCTGAGGCACCTACCACAGATCCCGAATCAACTAAACAAATAAAACATAAATAATGAACGTACAGTGAACACGAATCTCTATCCCTTAGGCATAAAATATCCCTGTACGAGTTAATATCCCGTTAAAATCAATGGAGGTATCATTTTAATTTGAAAGTAGTACGTATTATTTATCAGCAGCCACTATATATATTTACCAACCCCTCCGCACGAGCAGGATGTGACACATGGTAAATTTCTTAAGAGTTTAACAGGTCTGAATTCAGAGTTTTCCTTCTCCTAGACTGGTTACCTAGCCATAGTTAAAGAAACGAGTCTGCCCTGCTATTAACCTATAGCTGAAGGGAGAATTGGATTCATACGTTTCCCAAGGGTATTAGCGCTATGGGAAATTCAAACAGCTTCGTCCAGGAATTGAACTCGGGTCGACGAGTCCATTTCCGAGTCCATTTCCTAGCCATTAGACCACGCGCCTCCATCAGCAGCCACTATACCTCTGTAAACAAAACGATGAATATAGTGGAGTCCAAAAGTAAATACATCGCATATCTATTGATACTTTGCTTATAGAGATGTTGCAATGCTATCTACTTTAAACGGGGTGAGTCCCCGTGGTGTGGTGCCTAACGTGTATGACATCGTTGTAACCGAGTTCGAACTCCTGTCGTGTTATTACGTTCACTTCTGGATTAATACCCTTGGGAAAGGTATGTAACCTTCATAAATAGTGCCACTAGTTTCCTTCTACAAGCATGGCTTTGGCATTAACTCTTTGCCTACCTTAGCAGCTCACAACGGCTCTCCCACCACTACGATTCTACCGTAAGTCGCTTGCAGCGGCTTTCGCACGTGTCACTTGATTACACTGCAAGGATTAGGATTACATTAATAATCGGACTTTATTTGAATAGAATGAGTTCTGAGGTGAATAGATGGGGAACTTTGAAATATCACATCATACAGGTAAAAAATACCAAGAAAATTTGGTACAACTGTGTGGGAAATTTGGTAGGCAAGGATTTAAATAACCTACGTAGATGATACCATTATTTTCAAACTTTGGCATACAATAACGCAAGGTTTGACATACCATGAAATCAAACAATCAAATAAACCTATTGTAATATTACTCTGTGGTCAAAAATATAAATACAAAAAATAACCACAACTCCTACATCCTCATTATATATATATATAATATTATATATATATATATATATATATATATATATATATATAGAGAGAGAGAGAGAGAGAGAGAGAGATAGGTATAAATTAGTTTATATAGATATATAGATATATATACATATAAATTAGTTTACTGAAGGGATGAAGCCAACGGCGCTTGGTAACTGTCAGTTTTTAGTTTGTTTGAAAATCGAATATACCGTCCTAACTTTTCAAGCATTTAAACGTAGTGATAACATGGAGTGTTTTATGGTAAATCTACGATTTTCATAGAGACCTCGTTAATAATAAATAAGATTTATTAAATATATCAATGATTTTGACTATAAATTAGATACTGATTGAAAAACCTACGTAATTCTTGAGGGTGTCTTGACGTAAGCAGTAACGTATTTTCGATTCCAGACAGACAGACAGACACCGAATCTTTATTATAATAAAATGGTAATTCATAGATTTATAGATCACATATATTATTGTATGAGTTTATTTGTGCAGTATATTATTCATCTTTTTTATTGTTTGTCTGATAGGAAATCAGTGGCCATAAAGCTACTTTTTTATGTGTTCCTGCTTCCAGGATTTGTCCAGGATAGCACGTAGCGTCCTTGTGTAATTCCCCTCTAGTTTTTTATTTTACAATCGTTTCGTTAACGACTAAGCGGCCCAAATTTCTAATAGATGGACAAAACGGATCACCATCGAAAATAGGATTGTTTTGTTCTGTGATCTGGGTTGGTTGGTTGGTTGGTTGGTTGGTCGTTTTTCCGGCAGTCAGCACATTGTTTCATTTTATGCCGAAGACGTTTTTTTTATTTATTCTTGATGGGTATTCAATTTGTTTTAACATATTTCTTCAATTTAACTCATAGATGGAACCATAACAGGCACTACCATTCCGGTAAAGACTGAACCTGGGATTAATAGTAATAAAGTACTTCACATTCCCTTGAGCTCAAGAACTGGAACCTCGCCATCAGATAGAGTTTAACGTCATATCCAGGACAATAAGACCCCCTGTCACCAGTCAAATTGGTGCTTGCCATAAGGGCAATAGTAGTGGGAAAATCATATAGGTGTTAGAGCTTGCCGTGGCTAGCCGATTGATCGGAGGGGGTCTCTCTGACTGCTCGTCTAGCTTAAGTAAGGACAAAAGAGGAGTGTTGCATGCCATGGACTACTCAGCCACCAGGGTTCTATCCTTAAGCTTCATTGGTCGACACAGACGGCCAACAAGTGGCTGCGTTGAGGGAGTCTGACCCCTCTACAAAGGTGCAGTCGGTGTATTCTACTGCCCCCGCCGACAGGGTGACTGTAACTTACTAAATAATCATACTCAGTCTCCGACTGTCTCTCAAATCAAGTGAAAATCCTATTACCCAATCAGTGCACTCTCTTATATCCAAATCGTCATTTTATTCTGAATTCCCATATAACTACCCCGGAAAGAAACGACCCTTGATCTCCCACCTGTCAATCGCCATTTCCGCAGATGTTGACCTCGGGGCCAACCTGTAATAAACCATTGTACTCAGTGCCTCTTTACTTTACAAGAGTTTCAATGCTGTTTCAGCATCTATTAAAGAATTGTTAGGAATGTATTTCTTTATAGGCGATAGTGTATAAGTTACTCTCCGCATATCTGTGTTATTTCTATGTAAATACATTTATGTCAAGCCACAGAGAAGCTGTTTATCAAACTTAGCTTCATCTGTCAGAATGTCACGTTCTTTTGGAAACGTAAGAAACGATCGATTTTATCATGTATGGTGGTATCATTTGCACACCTGCTTCTCAGACTGAGTCATTAGATTGACAGTCAGATAATCATGTATACATTTTTACCACGTAGATATTTCAAGTTTTACGAAGATATAACTGTTCTAAATGCAAGTATCATCAAATGTTAGGACCGTGTACGACAGTCTTCTAATGTTAGGACCATTTCTGAAGTAGGGTTTTTCAGGTGGGAATTTGGTGTTCTCCTATATTGGTTGACTAACCAATGCTAAAGGACCATCATAAGCACTATCAACAGGAAGAACTAATGTAAAGTAGTAGAACTGTTGCTATGTTGGATAGAGCAAACAATTCAATACGGTGTAGCAACGTAAAAGTTTATATAACAACACATTTATTACAGGAACAATGATATGTGTATTAACCAAGTCCTCTGCCAATAGCAGGATTTGACTCAAGGTTAATTTTTAAGTGTGGTACAACGGGTTTGAATCAAGAGCTTTTCTTCTCCTATACCGGTTGCAAACCAGGCTTAAAGGGCCCAGTCTGTCCTATTATTTACACATAGCTGGAGGGTGAATTGTTGGATGCACACATTTTCCAAGGGTAAGTATTTGCCCAATCAATTAAAACCTTGGAATTTTCAATTGTTTGTTGATAAACTACATTTTCCAATTAAATTTAAATGATTCCCAAATATATTTTGATTAGAGTAAGAGAATTTTATATTTTTGAAACCTTTTTTTATCTGGTCTTAGGATTTTCACCAGGAGTGAATATACACAGACACAAAAACACGCACATACACACACACACACACACACACACACACTCATATATATATATATATATATATATATATATTATATATATATATATATATATTATATATATATTATGTATTTAATGAAGGATATATATATATATATATATATATATATATATATATATATATATATTGGTAAAATAATAGAGGGAAAATAGAGGGAAATATATATGTGTGTATATATATATATATATATATATATATATATATATATATATATATATATATATATATATATAATGAAAGACAGCAAATAAGGAAAGTTTTTTCAATAAAAAAACAAACTGCCATATGCTATTCTAGCAGAGCAAGTTTAAAACCTAAAATATCAGGTTCTGGGACTCTCGTACAGTTACTCAAGTTTCATGTGTATTACGCAATCCTCAGACGGGAGAATAGTACAAAGTGGTTGGTCGAGCGTTTGTATATCGTGACCTGTGTTCATGTATTTGGGTGTTTTTATGTGAGTCTTATACTCGAAAACGTTCGCAGGTATTACCTGAGAACGTTTTCGAGTATAAGACTCGCGTAAAAAACAAATACGTGAACACACGTCACGTTGAGAGAGAGAGAGAGAGAGAGAGAGGAAGAGAGAGAGAGAGAGAGGGAGGGAGGCGTGATAGGGAGACAGCAGGTATACTTGCAGTATAAGATAGGTTACAGATTACCCTTTGTAACAAACATATGCATGAATTCCTCATAACTTTCACGAACTCATAATGCTGCACGCACAAAGGCCGCGCATCATGATTGCGAACATTGAACATCAGAAAAGACGCAACAAAATTCTTGTCAAGAAATTCTCATTAAACCGTCCTTCTTTATTCAATTTCAGGATGGTGGATTAATTATTGTGTTTCGGTTGATAACAAACACAACAGTAAGACCGGACAGAGCATTGTTTACGTGCTGAATAAGATTGAATAATGAGACGATTTGTGTTAAGGACGGAATAAAGTCGACTGTCGCTGGTCTTTCTCTAACTGACTGAACCGACAAGCAGGTGTGACGGAGCCATTGAAATCGAGTTGCCACTTGATTAAGTGAGGTATTAGTCGTCGACTTTAAATTCACGTATTATCAATAGAAACAATAAACTGTCGAGTTGTTTCGAGGTGATCATATGATTGGTTGGTTGGTTGGTTGG
>CM042138.1:130812734-130820234 GCA_023376005.1 Doryteuthis pealeii | reverse complement strand
TTTTCTTTAAGTATCTTTCTGTACATCTTTTTATCTATTCATTTAATCCGCATCCTTTTTTTTCCCTTCGATTCCTTATTGTGTCTGCTGCAGATGCAGTGCAGTTGATCCAGGCATCAATTTAAATGAATTTCATTTTTCATTATTGAAATGTATTTTCTTGTTCCTTTCTTTTTCTGTTCTGTTCATTTACTAACTTCTCTTCTTCTTCTTCTTCTTCTTCTTCTTCTTCTTCTTATTATTATTATTATTATTATTATTATTATTATTATTATTATTATTCAAATTCTTCAAATTCTTCTATTATATAATTTCTTGTGCGTTATTTTCTAGAGTCTATAGCTGGTGGTCTACACAGGAACTTTAGATACATTAAGTCTACTCAGATCTCCAGGAGTTTTCTGATCATTCTAGCCGATCTTCTTGTTAATTAACACTAATTGTAGTCTGCAAGCCGGGATTAGATGATCCGTCTGTATCTATAATCTTTATAAGTGTTTTCACACCAGCTCTATCTTAGGTTTTTTTTTTTGTCTGCGTGACAACAAATGACAATTATTATATATATAATTCTAATTATTATACAGATTTTAGAAGTATGGGATGGTTACAATTCTTCCTCTCCATTTTTCCGGGACTCTTTTCCAGGTTCTTTGGAATTGTACCAAACGTCCCGACTACGATTGTTATCACTGTCATATTCCTCATTTTTCATCTCTAGCTTATTTCATTAATTATTCTAGCTGATTTCAACAATGTTGTTGTCTGAACCTTCTTAATTCATCCACTGATTTACAGTTTATAATTTGCTCCTTTTGAGTTTTCACATCAGCATTAGCTGATGGTCTTTTACTGGAATCTGAGTGACAGCAAGTCTCCTCAGCTTTCCAGGACTCTTCTGAGTATTCTGGCAGATTGCAGCAGTGCAGTGTTCTGAATGGTTTCAATCCTTCCTCTGATTTCCAAACTTTCCAAACCCTTTTCTAATCCTTTTGGGACTTTTCCAAGTGCACTTGGTATCACTTTCACTTTTATATTCCATAACTTTTTCAGTTCTCTGGCAAGTTTATTATTATTACTAGCAAATATATGCACCCTCCGGGTGCAAGTATTTAAGTTTTAATGTAATAAAATATTGTATTAAATTAGAAAGGCTAATGAAACTAAATAAGAATACAGATAAAAAGATGAGAAACAGAGGGAGTATAATAAAGATTTGAAACAGAGGAAGTATAATAAAAATGGAACAACTGAAACTTACTCTTCCATCACTCTCGTCTTTCATTGTTATTTTTTTCTAATTTAAGTATTTAGTTATAAGAGGAAGTAAAGAATAAAATGACAGTTATTTTTTCTTGTTAATGGATTTCATTTAAGATTCATTGAAGAGATTTTTGCTTATATTCATTAAAATAAAACCAAACAGTTAGAAATCAATAACACTAAGCACATATTTATTAAATTCGATTTTTTAATATTAATATGCAAATTAGCCTTCCCGTTCACACTGTAAACTGCTATTTTGTTGTATATATAGATATAATTGCATGTTGTCACTATGTAGACATAGTTAACATTACTAATAATGTAAGACATTTTTATTAATAATTGAGATTTAGATAAAAATAAAATCTTGGAGAATGTGATGTCAATAAGTAAGAGAATTGTGACTTGAGTAGGAATATAGTTTCGGTTACAGACAGAAAAACACACACTCTCCATTATAATAAGATATTATTATTATTTTATTATTATTATATTATATATTGTATATATATATATATTATATATATATATATATATATGCCGACGTGAGCACACATATCATTTTCCTTGTCTATGCGTATCTCTCTGTTTATACAAAAGATAAGCGTGTTAGTTTTTTTTACAGATATTTTTATTAAGCATGTATAGAATTTACCCATATGTATAAAATTACCCGCACCAATCCACACGCACACGCACGTACACACACGCACGCACACACATACACACACACACACATATATATATACGCATATATATATATATATATATATATATATATATATATATATATATTCGTGTCTTAGTTTATGGATCATAGTCTATTTCAAGATGTTTTCTTTTTAAATATTTTAAGTCTCCCAGTATCTTTATCATTTGTGCCCCGTCTTTCCTTATCTTCCCCCCTCTCTCTCTCTCTCTCTCTCTCTCTCTCTCTCTCTACTCTCTCTCTCTCTCTCTCCCCCTCTCTCTCTCTCTCTCTCTCTCTCTCTCTCTCTCTCTCTCCTGTCTGTCTTATTTTTATATCTTATATTCTTTCTTTACACTCCTTGCGGTTTTTCAATTATATAAATATGATTTTCAGGTTTTTTTTTCTTTTTTTAATTTCCGATATTGATTCAATAATTTTTCTCAAGTATTTTTGTCCATTTTTTCTCTTTTTTTTCTTTTAAATAAAAGGCATCAAAATCTATTTTTTGAAAAGTGACAGCATCTTATTATATATGCAGTTATTACCTAAGGCCCATTGAACAATGCAACGTTTATCAAATTGTGAAAGTTCAACCAAATATTTCAACAAAACGACTTAATTTATGCTTCTTCTTTTTTGTTTTCTTTTTTGGAAAGAAGAATGGACGAAGAATGAAATAAATGAGTGATCTTGAGGTAAATGTTCTTTGTGACTTTACTGCTGGAAAACTTTAAAGTTTCAAGTGGGCATTCTTTAAAAAAACAATAACAGAAAATGTAGAAAAGAAAAAGTAAATTTTAGTTCATTTTTCTGAAGATAAATGAAGTTGGAATTGTACTTTTCTGTTGAAATATCACCTGTACGTATCATAGTTCTGTCTGCAACACATCCTCATATACTTACATTTAAAAAGATCTTTTTACAAAAATACGGCCATTTATCAATCTATCTATCTAGCTAGCTATCTGTATTAAAAAAAAAACATATTCACACAAAGATATGCCACATATCTATCTATATAAATGCATATTTGCATAAAAGTATACACACTTCTCTCTCTTCTCTCTCTCTCTCTCTCTCTCTCTCTCTCTCTCTCTCTCTCTCTCTCTCTCTCTCTATCTATCTCTCTCTCTCTATCTATCTCTATCTCTCTCTCTTACCCACAACACAAACACCCACCCACACACACACTCTTTCTCTCTTTATGTATCTATTTATCTATATATCCAAAGAATACATATTCACCCCAAGATATGCCTCTCTCTCTCTCTCTCTCTCTCTCTCTCTCTCTCTCTCTCTCTCTCTCTCTCTCTCTCTCTCTCCAATATATATATATATATATATATATATATATATATATATATATATACTAATAACTAATTTCACCTCATCTTTTACATCCATTGTTTTCCAATACGTCTAGTATTATTTTATACCACTGGGACTCCAAGAACGTGTGGTCATTGATTTTAATAGCCCCGAAACTACGCTTGTAGTTGCAAGTAATCAATCTGCTGAAGACATTATTGAAAACCTTGACTATGCATTACATTCTTATATTCTACCTTATTTTCGAAATTTTTTAAAAGTCCTAAATTGACACAATATTTGAAATAATAGAAGAATATATCTCCTCCCTAATTTCCCCATTATTCAAAAGGATTGACTGTAATGGAATTTGATACTGACCCCTAATATGCCTCTTTCCCTCTGTCTCTCTCTCCCCAATATATATATATATATATATATATATTATATATATTATATGGAGATAGGATGGATGTAGTAGATCCGACAGTATGATATATATATAATATATATATATATATATATATATATATATATATATATTATATTATATATATATATATGCTTTGAAGGATTTACGAAGATCTCATTCAAATAATGTGGCATTGTTTGCTCAACAGATAAACCATTCAAAATTATTTCCCTGGTTGAATCATAGTTATGCCCATACAGACAAGATACTCATGAAGAAGGCTGGATGCTACAATGACCGAACTGTTGTGTTTTATTCATCACAATAAAAATGAGGATAATATTCCGAAAAAACAAAAAAATACCCATCAAGCTTTATCTTTAAAAAATCAGACAAATAATACGCATTTGTTTACATAAAGTTATATGGCTTCACGTATTCCTATCCGACACAAATAGTATTTTTCTGAATGTTTGAGATGAGGCTTGAAGATTAGTATTATCCGCGTTATTCGGACTATTGTCCCCATCTTCATTTGTACAACGTTTCGGCCGATATACCCTTCGGCCTTCTTCAGGTATTTCTTGTCGGACTCGGGAACCTTCTCGGACTCGGGAACCTTCTTTTCGAACTCGGGAACTTTCTTGTCGTATTCGGGAGCCAGAAGAAATACCTGAAGAAGGCCGGAGGGTATATCGACCGAAACGTTGTACAAATAACAATCAAGATGGGAACAATAGTCCGAATAACGCAGATAATACGATACAAATAGGTTTTCAAGGTTATTAACTCTCTGGTAAATGGGAACAGCCTCGTTCAGGATATGAAATCGGGTAGCTAAATCCACTTCGTCTAATATTAATTGCTTCGCAAAGAGCAGCACCAAAACATTCTGCTTGACCTTGTCATGAATTGAATATATTAACATTTGCCGAAGTTTTTTATACTCTGTATCAATTCAAAAGTATGTGTTATATATTAACCCATTTACTCCTGAGCAAATACATTTTCCGCCTGTCTTTGAAAATAGAAGCCAAAATCAATACCAGTCAAGTATAAATGGCAAAGACTAAGAAAAATCAAACCATATTTTTCTCAGACACCATCAGGATGTAGCAAAATAAAAATAATAGTTTCAACCTATGCTAAAAGCACAGACCTATCACAATGTATAAAACGTAATAATCCTTATTAATATTTTAAGTAAATCATAGAATATCAGAATAGACCATGTAATGTGTCAGCAGAGAAACTTTAATCAGTTATTAATCAATATCTTTATTCTAGTTTTCTATAAATGACCAAATTGTCTTTGTTTTAAATCCTATTTCGCCAATTTTAAATTTTATTGCAGGAGAAAACGTCATAAAATATTAAGTACTCTTACCGAAAATTCCATAAAATTACGGTGACTCTTATTAATTCTAGTACATCGTTCTTATGTTTAATTAAAATGCTCATTATAAATCAATCCTTATCTTAAAAATAGCCGACACTTATTGGCATAACCCATTTAATATTCATGTATCACAATTTGAATACAAGTCGTCTAGTAACCATATTTTGTCTTATACTCTAAACTTGGAACGAGGAAGCGCGTGGTGTAATGGTTAAAGTCATGGGAAATGGACTCGTCGCCCCGAGTTCAAATCCTGGATGTGCTAATTGCATTTCACTTACCGCTAACACCCTTGGGAAAGGTATGAATCCTACTCTCCCTTCAGTTATGGATAAATAGTAGGGCAGACTGGACTCTTTAACCTTGGTTAGGCAACCGGTCTAGGAGAAGGAAAACTCTGAATTCAAACCTGTTAAGCTTAAGAAATTTACCTTGTGTCACATCCTGCTCGTGTGGAGGAGTTGGTAAATATATATATATATACTCTAAACTTGCCATAAACTTCTACGGATATAGTCAGCGTATCCTAAGCTCGCCGACAGTACTTCGTAATTATTCTACAAAATATGTTTTCACGACAGATTTTCAAGCTGGAGATGTTGAATGATTTCATAGAATTATTAGATAACGATTGTTAGTAAATTCGATGCTCAATAGGTGCCCCATATTTCTGGCGCCTTGTCAGCTGGGACCCTAGAATAAGCCGATGTCACCTGTACAGAGGGTAAGACACCACCAATAGGGTCACCTGTGATGCTTAAGGGGTGGGATCTTTGTGACAGAGCAGTCTCTGACCTGCATCACACCACTTTGGCCCTTGCTTAAGCTAGACAGGCGGTCGGAGAGGCCCCTCTGATCAATCAACTGGTCACCCTACTGCTCTTATGGTTAACCTCAAAACGTTTTTATCATATATGTACTCGAAGGTGTTGGCTGAGAGTCAATGTCCTAAGTATAGCGTTAAACTGCATCTAGTGGTGAAGTTCCAATTCTGGAGCTCTGGGGAGTGTGGAATACTCATTCATAACCATTACACCTATGTCCACTCTGACCTGGAGTGGTGGTACCTGTTAGGGTCCCATCTATGTTTCAAATATATCAAAAGATGAGTTTAGAAAATGTGTATAATTTTTGAAAATTGATTTTTAAACTTAAGTGAATACTAAACACGAATAAAACAAAGTCTACGGTATAAAATAACCAAGGGGTTGACATGCCGTAAAATCCAACCGACCCACCATACTTCTGGACTTGTGCCACATCTAAGCTAAGTGTAGTACATATATTAGGGTTTTGTATCATTAGTATTTCAAATCCTGAACAAATTTTTTTGCATTTCCCATTTCGCAATTACCTTGGAGAATTATTAGTATCGGATAGGAATGCCTATAGCTATGTAACTGTACAAACAAATGTGTATTACCAAATAGAAAGATTCGTGTTAAATTGGAATACTTGATACAATTTAACATCCTCCAAATCATTTGTATTAAGACTAGTTACTTGAAGTTGTAATTGTTTACTAAAGATTATTATAATTAATACTACTAACAAAATAAAAAAACGCCCTCTGGACGACGTAAAATATATATTGCCTGAGAGGATGGGAGTTTAACATTTAATATTAGAGAGTTTTTATCATAAGTAAACTAAAATCATCAAATTTATTAAAGGAGTAGAAAAAATAAAATTAATTTATTAAAGGAGTAAAAAAAATAAAATTAATTTATTAAAGGAGTAAACAATTAAAAAATTGAAATGGAAACTTAGTTCTGATAGCTTTAAATATATATTAAAATAAAACAATATATGTATAGATAGATAATACCAGGTATGTATTTATCAAAACTTGTTTTAAAAAAGAATGAGTAGTGTCTAACATTGCATGCTCAAATATTGAGTGCATTTATTATATGTTATGATGATTTTAGGTAGTGTGACGTAAGCAATGACGTAGCTTTTGTTATAGACAAAACCCGGAAGTGAATCTCCATTACCAATAGAGATTATTATTCTATTTCTTGTGGGCTTTTCCAATCAGCTTTCGCTGGTGGCCTTTCACTCGAAACAGAGTGACAGAAAATCTACTGAGGTCTTCAGTACTCTTCTGAGTATTCTAGCCGATCTCAATAATGCTGTATGGTTTTGATTCTTCCTTTGATTCTAAATAATCTCAAATTCCTCCAGTCTCTTTGCCATTCTTTTTTTGTTAAATTAGATTTGAAAAAAAATATCTTCAGTGTAGCACACTTAAATTTATTATTTCTCCGTGAAATTGTTCATAGAGCAATGTTAATTTCCTAAAGTAATGTGAAAATATGGTCAATCTCCTACGTAGATATATCGATTTAAACATTTTTTGTTCTCTCCAAATTTTGAGTCAAAGCATTTCACTGTAATGATTTTACATTTCCAAATGGATGA
>CM042138.1:130772734-130802734 GCA_023376005.1 Doryteuthis pealeii | reverse complement strand
ACACATGTCTTTATATATCAAGCCATAAATTTATCTGTATTGCGCAATATGAACCAGGTTATTTAATTCAATTTTGATGATAATATCTTCAAGGTTGTTAATTGTAATTCTTATCATTCGCATTGAACAATTCTCAATAACTGCTTCGGTATTAAAACTCATTATACTTCGATATAAAATCTCAATTAAAAAGAATACCACATATTCTGTAGATTTGTGGGATTGGAAGTGAAAAACAAAATGATTATCTGAAATAATTTGCTTTCTATGAACACTAGCATTTGGAAATCATCTACCTGTGATAAACCAGATGATTACTGTATTATTTAAATAATCGTAGACATATATATATATATATATATATATATATATATATATATATATATATATACACCGTTTGTTTGGAATAGCTTTTTGCCGATAATTTTTGGGTACGACTCCAATTAAGCACTTATTCTCCCAAAAATTATCGGCAAAAAGCCATTCCAAAGAAACCGTGTTTACAACTTATCATATCGTCGTGTAATAAAAGTCACTAGAAGAGGAATATTAACCTACTCTAAACAAATCGTAAACAATCTAAGAAGTCCGTTTAGTGTAGGGGTTATGGGATCGGCCTGTCAGCTTGGCAGTCCGGTTTCAAATCACACACAGGGCGGTCTTCCGATCTATAGCTCTGCTGATGAGGCCTAATAGGCCGAAATGTACATACAGAGTTTGATTTTTCTCGATTTGTTTAGCCATACATTTAATAGGTATTCCCGCCTAATTCATTATTAATTAATTAATTTTCAAAATTAGGTACGACTCCAATTAAGCACACATATATATATATATATATATATATATATATATATTATATATATATATATATATATATATGGGAGTAAATATGGAAAATAAATCCGACAATATAAAGAAAATTTGAAAAAACAAGTGTTCCGAATATAGAATGAATTTAATTATCGATGTTAAACATTTCGGTTTCATTAAACCTTCATCAGGATGTATCTTGGGGTGAAGAAAATGATGGATGTTTTTATAAATGACAGGAGATGAAAATCTTTTTAGTTGTATAATTGTATTTGATCAGCGTTATATTTTTGAAAGGCAAGTCGCGATCCACGCACGCGAAGATGTCATGACGCGTGACGCAACTCAAAGAAATGCAAAAGACGAGAAAAAGTATTAATGGACTGATTTTTTAATATATATATATATATATATATATATATATATATTGGAAGCAGCACTCAACAAAAATGCAGCTGTAGAGCCACTTGCTTCCTATCACACAAAAAAAACCATCCAAGTAAAACTAACAATATTTGCTTGTCACTGCTGGAGAAGCAAGGAGGAACTCATAAGTGACTCTTACACATGAACAAATCAATCATCTATGTGTGGATACTGGATACTATAGAGAGGACCTCACAGGGGCAATGACCAATAGGGATGGTTGTAGAGAGACTCATTGATATTCGTGCTGTCAGCGTTACCTAATGATGATGATGATATATTATAGGATAACCTATGATATCACAATTAGCACTCATATGGAAAATCAAACAGCTACACACTACCTTTTATCGATATCGTATAATTGTGTAACAGTTATCGTTGAGCTGAGTTCGAATTTTGGAGGAAGCTATTTATATTTCACTCGCTCTAATACCGTTGGAAATGCAATTATCAATCTCTTCACCGCCAACTTATGGGTAAATAATAGGACAAAATTGATTACTTAACCATGATATAGCAATCGGTATATGAGAAAAAACTCTGAATTCAAACCATTCTACAATAAAAAAAAAAATGATCTTGCTCGTCTGAGATGATAGGGGTTTTGCACGTTTCATGTTTTGCATTAGTTAGCGAACGAAGTAAGCAGATCATTGCTTGTACGATTCTCAGTAGATGTCATATTATACTGATCTTTTGTCTGTACTGAGCTATGTAAGTTTATATATATATATATATATATATATATATATATAATATATATATAATATATACAAAAAACTGTTTTATTCTTTGCCTATCAGGGGTGTTGTAGCAAGATTGAATTTGGCAAGGACTATTAATGGAACAGTGATGAGCACAAAACAGGATGAACGATGATTTGACCGGGGCGTGACCCCCGAATGGAGAATTAAGTGTCAACCGGAAGTTTCGGGTGTTGAACGGAACCGGAAGTCACGTGGTGACGTGGAACAACGAAGAAAGGTACCGGCCTCTTTTCGATTTGGGACAGCGTATGGTTAAGACGTGCCCTTGGTCCCGCGTGGGATTACGGTAGTTTAATAGTTCTCTCTCCCCGTCTCTCTGCACTTTCCTCCTGTCTGATACGAACCCACGAGACGAGCACGATAATAAAGTCTAGCAGTTGTGACTACATATTTCTCGCGCTAGTACTTTTTTTATCAACAAGATGACCGCCACGTGGCGAACATCATTTTAGCACTGTGAACTTGGAGGCACGTGGACGAGACCCGCTATACAACGTATACAGATACCACAATGTTACATACATCATTTTGGTACTGTAAAAAATACCACAACGTTACAGTGTCCGTGTAGTTATTTTTCAGTGTAAACGTGTCGCACGTACGAGAGCCTCTGCTAGGATCAGAGTGATGGGTGAGCCGGTGTAAGTTGCTTAAAATTAACAAAGAGTTGAATCAATAAATGTGTACCATGTGCCTCAAAAAATATGTCTAACTTTGACCCGAAGTGGTAGTACATGTTAGGCTTCCATCTTTTCGTCAAATAGATATGTTTGAAAGTTATTTGTATTAGATTGGAATACTTGATACCATGCAACATTGAAAACAATTTCATTATTGTCGTAAAAATGAAAATATATTGCAATTTTATGGGAATCTTTTTTCAAACTCATAATTACAGTACATCATTTTATTATTTACGTGAAATACAGTTGATAAAATAAACGGTCATCTAAAACACTCGTTTTAAAATAGAAGGTAATCCCTAGAATTGGAGTTTGAAAAATGATATATGACACATTGTTGGATTGTAAACGCACTAATAACGTGGGCTGTTTTGAGGCAAATCTAACTCAGATTTTCATAGAGAAATCGTTAATGAATGAGATGTATTCGGTTCTATGTATTTGTTATTTTGAATATAGATTAAATACTCATTGATGAACCTATGCAATTCCTGAGTGATAGAACTCATGATGTTGGTAAATCATCAATCTAGGACAAGAATCCTCAAACCCTCTCTTCCGAGGGGACGCGTTCGTACTGTCTGGCAGAATATTCTGAAATAAAAAGTAAAATGTACATTTGCAAAGGAATCAGGTATCGGTATTCGATAACCCATATCGTGCTAATTAAATAAACGAAACTAATCTTATTATAATGGAGATTGTGTGTTTTTCTGTCTGTAACCGAAACTATATTCCTACTCAAGTCCCAATTCTCTTAGTTATTTACGTCACATTCTCCATGATTTTAGTTTTATCTAAACCTCAATTATTAATAAAATTGTCTTACATTATTAATACTGTTAACTATGTCTACATACTGACAACATGCAATTATATTTTATATATATAACAAAATAGCGGTTTACAGTGTGAACGGGAAGGCTAATTTGCATATTAATATTAAAAAATCGAATTTAATAAATATGTGCTTAGTATTATTGATTTCTAACTGTTTGGTTTTATTTTAATGAATATAAGCAAAAATCTCTTCAATGAATCTTAAATGAAATCCATTAACAAGATAAAATAACAGTCATTTTATTCTTTACTTCCTCTTATAACTAAATACTTAAAATAAAAAAAAATTAAAAAATGAAAGACGAGAGTGATGGAAGAGTAAGTTTCAGTTGTCCCATTTTTTTATTATACTCCCTCTGTTTCAAATCTTTTATTATACTCCCTCTGTTTCAAATCTTTTTATCTGTATTCTTATTTAGTTTCATTAGCCTTTCTAATTTAATACAATATTTTATTACATTAAAACTTAAATACTTGCACCCGGAGGGTGCATATATTTGCTAGTCCAAATAATATGTCTCTACAAAATCCGTAAACATTCTCATAGAACAATAATAATTCCCAATATAATGTAATAAAAAGATATTTTCTGATATAAGATGTTTTAAAGAATCATCGAGTTTGAATCGCTAACTATAAAAGCCCCAACAAATGAAAACCTTCACAAAGCAAAACTATTTCTCTAATAATAAATGCGATTGTTATTGTGTCACATTTTTTAACACTTTACACCAAGAACGTGTTGTCCAATATAACACCATTTTGGAATCAGGTCGACTCAGTGAGCAAATTGAAAACATTAAAAACACACACACACACACACATACACACACACACACACATATATATATATATATCGTCACAGCCTTCACGCATTTCCATGCACACGCGCATGACATCATACACATACGCACAAACAAAAATACGCACACGTAGAAGCAAAAAACCATTCCACATCACGTAAACACGCAAACACGAGAATACAGTTAAAAAAAACGCACACATTTGACCATTTACACAATTTCTGTCATTTTCAAAGGAACTTTTCGTCTTACCCGATGAATGCTTTCAGCAAGAAACCACTGGTTGTAATACCGTTCCCGTAATTAAATAAATAAAAGCAAAAACTTTTATTTGTTTTGATTTCTCATTGAACTATATATATATATATGTAGTTTGCTATGTTTATAAATAAAGAGTGATAGTTTGCTATGTTTATAAATAAAGAGTGATCAAGGTAATTGAGAGAGCATACACACACACACACACACATATATTTATGTGTGTGTGTGTGTGTGTGTGTGTGTGTGTGTGTGTGTGTGTGTGTGTGTGTGTGTGTATGTAATGGTCCGAAAAATATATATATACATGAAAGCGACAGTCACCAAGCGCCTTTGAATTTATCACAATGCAAATGTAAAGAGGAATAAGGTAACTATGGTGTTGTTTGTTAATCTGAAATCAAAGGTTAACAGACAACACCATAGTTACCTTATTTTTCTTAACACTTGCATTGTAATAGCCTTCAAAACCAACCATCAAACCAATATAAACACAATGCTTCAAGCAAATTATGAAACACATTTATATATAATCTTATATTTTAGATGTACTCCTCTTTCTATTGAAGGTTTGCAAAGATCAAAATGTTTATTAAAAGAGTTTAATGCATGTGTAAATTCAAAAAAAGAGAACATGATGAGTAAAGATCATTTTTACCTTGATATTTTTTTACTACAGATTTTGTTAGTAAATCACAGTGAATCTAGATTATTATTTTTCAATTGTATAAAGAAGGCAGAACGAAGAGGAACTATCCAGCGTTAGTCACGTGACAATCTCTCCATCCCCCCACCTCCCCCAATTCATTTCAGTATTTCCATCTATTTTCTTCCATCTTTTCTTTCTCTTTATATTCCTGGCAGAGATTAGGTTTCATTGATGAGGGCATTCCGTTGTTCTGATTATCATTTTAATCTGGGCATTTGATAGCCCATAATACCCGGCTCCCGCCAATATCATGTAGTGCGCAGCGTCGTCTTACTAGCGTTTGTTGTTTTAAAAATGAGCTCAGGGAATTCGGGACAGTGGTGAAAATCCGGCTCCTCTGGGAAAGTAAGTAGAGCCGAGAAGGAGCGAGAGAACTGGAGAGAGAGGGGGGGAGAAAGAGAGAGAGAGAGAGAGAGAGAGAGACTGAGTGAGTGAGATAACAATCCTTTGTTTTTGTTTTCTTTTTCTCCTTTTTTCTTTCTCAGCTTTTTCTTTTTCTTTTTCTTTTATTTTCTAATTAATCTGCCAGTTATTCGACATATCATCGCCACAAGATGGCGTGGCCATGGAGAGATGTGTCTTGCAAAAGGTGGAAGGGGATTCTTGTAAGCAGCAATGGCCAGCAATGAAAGAAGCGCATGCGCACTGACGGTCTCATTTCCCCGCTTTCATTCTCTCATCTTTTTTTTATTTTATGTTATTTTATTTTTACCTGGCTCCCTTCTAATTCCAAATTCTAACATTCTTCTATTTTCAACTATAACCTTTTCTGTATCTTCATGTGTATTATGAATACTATTACTATTTACTAATATTTACTTAATCTGGCACAGACAACTATGGTTGACTCCTGTACCATCTCTTTCTCATCAGTCACTCATATCAAAACTGACGTGGATCCTCATTGCTTAACTTCACTGTCCAACAGAAAACTTTAAACGTTTCGTTTTCTTTGGACACAGTTATATGGTTTGTTGTATTCCCATCTAATACAAATAATCAATAAGTTTCAAGTATCTCTATTAAAAAAAAGCAACCTTTTCAACAAAATATAACAGAACATAACCAATTATCTCCATAGAACACTACTTTAAAGTCTGAAATCCAAAATAACCTTTTTGGCATTAAATGACCCACAGAGGTTGATATGCCGTTAAACAAAACTCAAACTCAAACTCAAACTATTTAAAAATAATGATTTATTTGCAAACACTTATACAGTTTAAAGTAACTAATAAGTAAAGTAAAGTCGTCGGGACGGCCTAATGTCGGTATCGGCCATGCTGCGAGGGAGTCTATCTCCTTTTCACTAGCGCTAGACCAAGGAGATTGTTTAATTTCTGAGGTGGAGCGCCACACCTACCATCAGCTCCTTACTTTACCGCACAGATCCCTGTGCTACTCATACTCTGAGTTGGCGAGGGTTGGGTATCGAACTAGGAACCTTGTGGTTTCTAGCCGAACGCTCTACCGACTAAGTTATTAATAAACAATTATGGCTTCAAGTAATTATTTCTATTAAGAACAATTTACAGATATATATAAAGTATTCTTATCTAAAAAAAAATTAAACGTTTCGTGTTTTTTTTTTGGGGGGGGTAGTTTAATGTATTAGCCAGCTTTAAACGTTGCGTTTTTTTTTATATAAAAACTCTGTTCAGGATATTATCAATATGTGGTTGAAACTTCTGAATGATATTCAATTTAAATATGTAAAGAAAGAAAGATACACATCTTAGTATTCTATAGCCGTTAGTAGCGTCCTCTTCCAAAACAGACGGTTATAGAATACTAATATCTATCTTTTTTTTTCAATATTGAAATTAAATATTATTCAGAAGATACATCACACATTGACAACGTAATGATGATAATTATCATTTTACTTCTTGTGAGTTTTTCACACCAGTTTTAACTGGTGGTTTTACACTGGAGTCTGAGTGAAAGCAAGTCCCCCAGGTCTCCCGGACTCTTCTCAGTATCCTTGCCGATCTTTCCACTGCTGTCGTCGGAATGGTCTCTCCTCTGATCTCCGATCCCCACAATCTCATTTCCAGAACTTTAAGGACCGTTCCATCTACATTTGGTATCTCCGTCAACTTCACGTTGCACATGTTTTTCAGCTCTTTAGCAAGATCCTGGTAGTTGCCAGACTTTTCGGTTTCTTTTATTTTTATTCTATGGTTTGCTCCACTGTATTATATTTTTTCTTGTTAATTATCAATAAACCTGTTGTTCTGGCCTGCTCAGGGTAAATAGTAGAGTACCCTGGGTTCTTACGATTTGATTATACAATCGATATAGAAAAAAGAAAATTATGATTAAAAAAAAAAGCTTTACTCCGTTTAAAAATGACCTTATGTCACATACTGCCCGTGGCGTAGGGATTGGGTGAATTCACGATCTTTAATTGTTCAACTTTAGTTTTAATCGGTGCTTGTTCACGTATTGTAGATATTAATATCTAAAACACACCTCTACACTGAACTATGACATTAATTAGTTATTTTATAATGTTCATCTTTGAAAAGAATTCTAAACTATTCGGTTAAAGATATGCAATTTTTACTATACAAGTTACATTCATAAAAGGGAAATTAATTGTATTTTTATACTATTTTATCGAGTTAAAACTGTTCACGATATTCTGTAGCAATTATTGATTAGTCTGTTACACAAGCCATATTGTTTTTTATATCTAAGACAGAGAGAGGCACTTAAGAGATTTCTCGATTTAAACATTTTTGTTTGTATCCTGATTCTGAGCAATATTATAATTATCTTACATCTCTCCCCTTAAGGTACCTGTGATTTTAATTAATATTGATGTGAATGAGTAATTTATTAAATAACAAATAATTTAACTGTTAAATTTACAATCTTCATGATGAGTTAGATCTTGCAGCAGAATGGTTTCAGATTGATATCAGTGTATCATAAGAGACACATATTCGAGTGTTAACTTACACGAGGAAATATATTTTAAAGGTAAACCCTTCTTCTCTATCGAATAACTATACAAAGATATTTAAGAAGTAAACATTGTTATATTCCCTTCTACTGAAAGAAAAAAAAAAGAAGCAAGAAAGAAAAAACGTACAAAAAGAAAGAAAGAAAACGTATAGAACGTAAATAAATAAATAAATAGCATACAGAAAGAAAGAAAAAATTAATGAAAGAAAGAGGAACAAAATCCAGAACATACTGAACGCTGAGAGTGTAATGAAATAAAGTAATAATGTAATGAAAGAAGAAAATAGAAAGAAAGAAAGAACAAAAGAAAAAAAGAAGGTAAAGATATAAAACGATAATGTACAAAAAGAAAGAAAGAAAAAAGAAAGAAAGAACGTAAAGAAAGAAAGAAAGAAAGAAAGAACGTAAATAAATAAAAGGATAAATAAAGAAAGAAAGAAAGAAAGAAAGAAAGAAAGAATTAAAAAGAAAATAAATGAAAAGAAAGAAAGAAAAAAAAGAAGAAAGAAAGAAAGAAAGAAAGAAATTTAAAAAAGAAAGAAAAAGCGCACAGAAAGGAAGGAAGGAAGAAAGAAATAAATAAAGAATAAACATACAGAACGCAAATAAATAAATAACGTTCAGAAAGAAAGAAAGAAAGAAAGAAAGAAAGAAAGAATGTACAGGAATTAAAGAAAGTAGAGATACATAGATAAGATAATATGATGGTCTTTCATACTTCTATTTGTTTCGTATACTCGTCTGTACGCCATATTCACTGGTTGTGCTTACTATTTAAGAATTGTTTCTTCTTCTTCTGTTCTTCTTTGAGCAGGTTTGGACATTGCTTGTTTTAACATTTTATTAACACAAACTTGTTTGTTTCTTGATCGAGCTTTTATTTTGTAACCCTGCCCATTTGATTCCGTCGTGGGGGAGTTGCGAATCCTAAGGGACATCCTCTCTGATAGGGTTCCTGCTCGCATCTGACTAACTAAACTAAAACCTATTTTCACATCTATATACCGGAAGGTCAGTTGGAATGTCATCGTTGCCACTCAACGATCCCAGTAACTTTCGACGGACCCATTCATTTTAAAATTTAACAGACCCTAATTCAAAGGTCTAACTACAGGTACGTTCATAATTTATAACTGCTCATAAATAATGTAACAACATTTTAATAGGTGTCTTATGTATGACGTTAAACTGCATCTAATGGTGAAGTTCCAATTTGGAGATTTGGGGAGTGTGGGGTAAACCTTCATTGCCATTACTTCCAGGTCCACCCTGACCACGTGGGGTAGCACCTGTTAGGGCCCTATTAAATAGCTTACAAATGAGTTTATAAAATTGGGTTTAAAAAATTGAGTTTGAAAAAAAATACTGAATACCCAACAAGCATGAATGAAACAAAACGTCTTCGGCATAAAATACCCCCAACGGTTGACATGCCGTAAAATCCAACCAGCCAGCAAACCAAACATTTTAATAGCTTTATTATTAAACCATTTGCTCGTCTTTAAAGGTCAAACACACAATCCTTTTTCCTATGATTAATATAGAATATTAAGATTTATGTTCTTTGTCCAATTACTCTCTTCTTTTCATAATTCTCCCCATAATGATTGCTATTGTTGTGTGTATTCAAATATTACACACCTTCGTCCTCATTGCCATTTTGGCAGTGTGGAAAGGTCAAAGGTTACTAACTATGAGCAATCTCTTGTCACCTGATATAAGCTTATTACATCTTATAACCTACATATGCTAATATGTTTGTACGTACTTACCTGCTTTATTACATAAATTGTACACTTTTACATAGGATATTTTATCTACTATATCCTAGTAATTTTTACGTATTCACCCAACACCTCCGCTTACGGCCATGTCACAATAAAAGCACTGGTTCATACTAGATGACCGAAGTTAAGCAGCGATGAGCCTGTTCAATACTTAATTGGGTGACCACTTAAGCAACATCAGGTACTTGATTCGGTATTAGATAACCAGAAAAGGATTGCTATGCCGTAAAACAAAACAGTTAACTAACCAACCAGCGAATGCCTTCGCTCGAGCAGGACGTGACACAAGGTAAATTTTTAGGCGGAGTTTAAATTCAGAGTTTTCCTTCTCGCCCAGAATTTAAATGCGGTTCGCTGCGTCTAGTTCTTAAGGTGATTACCATTATTTCAAAAACACCTTCTAGTGATTCATAACTCAATTAAAGCATTCATAATTCTATAGGTATAAAAAGACATGATAGAATAAATTTCATAATTCCTATATTTCCTTCTCCTATATCCCTCTGAGGTGGCAGGATGTGACACAAGGTCATTTTTAAACGGAGTCATCATCATCATCATCATCATCATCATGTCAAGCTGTCATTAGGTATTCCCATGACACTTTTTTGCCAACTAGTTCCCATATCAAATTTAAATAGCCCTGTTTTCCCTACAATTTAGCTGAAGAGAGGTGGGTTATTTATCTTGGCTTATCGATCATCGCACCTGTGAGGTCTTCTACGCGGCATCTAGAAATCCGTACAGAGCTGATTGATGTATGTTTTTTGCTGGTCCATTTACATTAGTGCATCTATGTGTAGGTTTCCACAAGAGAACGTCATTAACAAGTTCGTCCTTGCTTCTCTAGCAGTGTCCGACATGTCCTTTTCGTCTAACTTGGATGATGTGTGTAATAGCTGTCAGATGGCCGTACAGCTATTTTTCGGTGGAGTCTGCTTCCAAGATTTGTTTAAACAAATACAGTGCGCAGCATCCTTGTGTAGCTCCCATCTAACCTTTTCTCTAAGTACTTCGTTATGGTCCAGCTGGTGCAGCCGTATAGTAGTACTGATACAGCTACGGCTTGGAAAAATTATCACTTTATTTCATCTGAGATAGGATTTCCATATGATGGATAATTTGTCTATAGCAGTCCATTTCTTTCCGATGCCTCTATTGAGATTGCTTTCAGTAGATGAAATATTACTACCTAGGTATATGAGCTGGTCTTAACAAGTTTCAATTCAGAGTTTTCTTGCTCCGAGACCAGTTCCCATATCAAAGTTAAATAGCCCTGTTAGCCCGACTATTAACCCATAGCTGATGAGAGGATAGTTGGTTTCATATTTTTCCAACGCGTAGTAGCAACCAGCTTCGTCCATAATTTGAACTTGTGTCACCGTCTCCATTTCCTACGATGATAACCATTGCACACCCAGTGCCTCCTTATGTACTAATAGTACGACAGGTGCGTTAATTGCCCTTGGTTAGGCTAACAGTAGGAGAGAAGGAAAACTCTAAATTCAAAACAAAAGTAATCTGCTTAAAAACAAACCTTGTACCACATCTGTGGGGAAGTGGTTGGATAAATAAATATCTACAACCTAGTTTATTGCAGTTGAGGTCTGGGTAATATTATTACACTCTTATTTTAGAAACTGTGTTTTATTGAAACATATATATATATATATATATATATATTATATATATATATATACATATATATATATTGTGTGTGTGTGTGTGTGTTAAAAATAGATAGATAGATGTGTGTGTAGCAGCTATTCTCTTAAGTTTTTTTCGTCAAGTACACGCGAGGATAACGTAAAAATGTCATTGGAAAACTACCAATATTGAGGGTTTTTTTCCTAAAATCTTAAAAGATAAAGCATCTTGTATATTAAAAGCAAAACTGTCACTAGATTTTAAATAAAGAAATAAGGTATTGATTCTAATCTTGAAAATGACTAAAAATGTTGGCCAATATTTGTTATATAAAATTAAACCAAATTTGAAAAATCTTGTAGGACGATAAGAAAAGAATAAATAAAAAAAAGTTCAAAGAAACCTTTCTTTGCAGTTTTTAACAAAACATAATACGTAATACACACATACACACACATACACATACACCCCCCGCATATATATATATGGGTGGGTGTGTCACTTCTTTGGCGCCAAATATCTATACCTTTGATAAATACAATTACACCATTATATGATGAAATATGATTAAGTGCTGAAAGAATCTAATTCATCATTTAAGGTGGATATTTGAAAAAGTTAATATGACTGCGAGAGAGATTTGTGTACATAGTGTTTTCGTTAGATCATTTTAAACTTTTAATATAAAAATGCAAAACGCTAAGCAGCCTTTTCTTATATAAGTACAAATAATGTAACTGGAAAATTACTTGAATATTTCTATCATTTTTGACGCCACGTGTAAACAAACAAACAAACAAACAACAACAAAAACAACAATAATAATAATATTAAACGAATGTTGCAAACTAACACAACAGGAATACAAAGCTAGGCACGACTGGATTGAGAAGTTGATCCACTGAGAATTAAGCAAAAAAATAAATTCTACCATGCAACAAAATGGTATATGCATAAACCAGAATCTGTTCTTGAGAACGAAACAACTAAAATTCTCTCGGACTTTGAAATAAAGACGTATCACCTTATCCCAGATAGGAGACCAGACCTAGTGTTGATTAACAAAAAAGAAATAACTTCTCAACTGGTAGATTTTGCGGTTCCAGCAGACCACAGAGTGAAGAAAAATGGAGAAATACTTGGACCTTGTCAGAGAACTGAAAAAGTTATGAAATATGAAAGTCAAAGTGATACCAATTGTAGTTGGTGCACTTGGAACGGTCCCAAAAAGATTGGAAAAAAAATTGGAAAATCTGGGAATCAGAGGGAGAATCGAGACCACCCAGAATACTGCACTGCTGCAATCTGCCAGAATACTCAGAAGAGTCCTGGAGAACAGAGGGGACTGGTTGTCACTCAGACTCCAGTGAAAGGCTATCAGCTAATGGTGATGTGAAATAAGTAAAAAGAGGGAATAATAATAATAATAATAATAATAATAATAATAATAAGAAGAAGAAGAAGAAGAAGAAGAAGAAGAAGAAGAAGAAGAAGAAGAAGCCATATTACCTTTATGTTTAGTCTTTAGTAAATTGAAACGTATATTAATGTGTAGCAATAGGGGTAATTATATAGAAAAATATGCTATTTTCTATTCGGTTTATATTATTTCTAGTTGAATATTATCAAATCAAATGGGATATTTTAAGGTATAATTTCTGATCATCTCCACAGCATTGAAGCTTTGTAATCAAGCATATTAATAAGCATTTGAAAATGTATGTTCTTTATACTCTATATGATGTTGGTAATAAGTAATACGTAATAATATGTTTTGATTACATAATATTCCAATGGAAATACGGTGAGGAAATTCTAAAATATTTTCTTCTCATAATATTCCAATATAAATATTTTTTTTTAATTGCATATTTGGTTTAGAAGTAAATTACATTTTTATTAAAAATGTTTTTCAGGGAGTACGATTGACGATCGGCAATCAAAAATACGAATGTGCAGTACAAACATACGTACGCATCTTATAGATATCTTATTATAATGGAGATTGTGTGTTTTTCTGTCTGTAACCGAAACTATATTACTAATCGAGTCACAATTAACATAGTTATTTTCATCACATTCTTCATGATTTTATTTATATTTAAACCTCAATTATTAATAAAATTGCTTCACCTTTTTATTAGTGTTGTCCATATATACATACTAATAACATGCTATTGTATTTATATATACAAAAATAGCGGTTTGCAGTGTGAATGGGAAGGCTAATTTGCATATTGATATTAAAAATGTGATTTTTTAAATATGTGCTTAGGATTATTGATTTCTAACTGTTTGGTTTATTTTAATGAATATAACAAAAATCTCTCCAATGAATCTTAAATGAAATCCATTAACAAGAAAAAATAAGTGTAATTTTATTCTTTATTTCCTAATTTAACTAAATAGTTAAATAAGTAAAATTTCTGCAATGAAAGACGGCAGTGATGGAAGAGTAAGTTTAATTTCTATTTTTCTATTATACCCCCACTCTGTTTCAAATCTTTTTATCTGCATTCTTATTAGACTTTCTAATTTAATAAAATATTTCATTACATTAAAACTTAAATACTTGCACCCGGAGGGTGCATATATTTGCTAGTTTACATAATTTTGGTAATAAATAATTCCGAATAATATCTGATTTGATTATATAATGATACAATTGAAATTTTAAAAATGCATGGCATCTTTGGATAAAAAGTAAGTTAAATATGTATTATAATTTTTTTAGAGTGTACTTATTTATGAGCGATACTGTCTTTGGATATTTTCACTTTTTAATAGATTTGTGAAAATTAGGTATAATAGGGGTTTTTAATTAAAAACTAATTATATTAGATATTAATTAAAATACGTTTCTTACAATTATTCCCAGAATCCGTCTAATGATTTTATTTATAGGGATTAAACAAAACCCAATGGATTCCTTAATCTGACTATATTTTTCTTAAATCTCAAGATCTTTATTCAGATTTTGCATATCTAAGATAATTTTAAACCAAAATTAATACCACATTGTCTTTCTGGATCTCATCATCACAAGCAGCATTACTATTGTCTTATTCAAAACGTTTAAATCCTGAAAAGAGATACCATCATCGACAGTATGCGTCATCTTTATCAATATCAACAAAATTATCATCAGAATTATCAGAAGCGGCATTTTCATCATTTTCTCATTGCGTCCTTTGTCAGCCATGTTGAATGCAAGTGTCTGTCTTCATAGTTCTCGTTGCCACCACCAGGTTTAATTTTCTCGTCGATGTAGCCGTCGTTTTTGTTTCTGAGTTAAAACAGCCATCAACATGCTAACTAGATCTCAAAATCGACCGGCAGAAAACTATTGTTTCACATAGTTCGACGCTTGATTAGACCCAACGGAAAAGACTGAAGCTAAAAAATAAAAATAAAAAAATAAATAAATAAAAATAAATAAATAAATACATAAAAAGCATATCTGGGAGATTTTCTTTTGTTTTGTGGGGAATTTTTTTTTGGGGGTATGATTTGCCAACTTTCAAATCCACCCCCACCCCGAGCCACAAAAAAAACAAACTTGCTGCTTGTTTCTTCTTTGCCTGACCGAAATCCCAATTTTTATTTTTTTTCATTTGCTTATTTGTTTTGCATTGGGTAAGATTTTTATTTCATTTTTTTGTCATTTTCATTCCTTTTTTTTTTTTCCCTCATCATCTTATTTCTTCATTCCTGAATTCTTTCGTCTGACAGATCAATCGAACGGTCATACGCATTCCAAACTCTCTTTACGCTCTCCTTCCATTCAATTTTTCGACAAACTTCTACTTCTGCCTTTAAGCGTGTCCTTCATATTTGATTATATATATATATATATATATATATATATAATATATCTTTTATTTTTTGTTCAACTTCCATTTTTGTTCTCTTAGTTGCCCCTCCTCCTCTGCTCTGCAACTTTGGGTTAAATACTACCACTACTGTTCTTTGACAATGAAAGCCAAGGCATTAAATAACCCACAATATTAATATGCCATTAAACAATATAACTGATCCAAATCCTCATCTCTCTCTCTCTTCTCTCTCTCTCTCTCTCTCTCTCTCTCTCTCTCTCTCTCTCTCTCTCTCTCTTCTCTCTCTTCTCATTCATCAGTCGTTTTTTTATCTCCATTTTTATTTTATTTTATATTGATCTCTTAATTCAAATTATGCATGTTCTTCATTCCTGATAAACATCTTAATTTGTTTTCTTTTTCATAATTTTGTGTATTTATAACTTATTTCTTTCTTCTTTATTGTTTCAACCATATTTTTCGCTGTTCACATTCTCTCTCTCTCTCTCTCTCTCTCTCTCTCTCTCTCTCTCTCTCTCTCTCTCTCTCTCTCTCTTCTCTCTCTACAAACACTCACATATTTTTCCTTTATTCACTGTTCATTTTTCATCTCGATTTATTCTTTCCTTTTTTAGATCTTTTGTTTCTTTTTATTCATGAGAACGTTTCATTCTTTTCTTCATTTTTCGTATATCTTTCTTTGCCATCAGTCACATTTTCTTCTTTTCTTCTGTTATGAATTCTTCATTTCTTTATTTCATTTCTTATTTCTTTCATTTATTTTTTCCATTCTTTGAATTCATTATTCCTTCTTCAGCTGATTCTTCTTCCTTTCTTATTTCTCTTCATTTTAAATTTCCCTTCATCTGAATTATGTTTTTCATTCCTTTTATTATTAATTTCTTCTGTTTTCTCCCTTTCATTTTCAATCATTCTACATTCATTTTCCTTCTCTGATTCATTTGCCATCATTTTATATTTTTCAAATGTTTCCTTTTTTTATCGTCTGATATTTCCTCCTTTGTATATCTTTTTGGCCAGATAATCTTTCTCTTTTGTTTTATTGTTGTTTATTCAAGTGACCATTTTCATTTTCTCTCTCAAATTTTACAATATTGTTTTTTTTTTTACCTCTTTTTAAATATTTTTCCATACATTCATTTTTTTCAATCATTGTTTTTCAATCACTCTCATTCCGTTTTTTTTATCACTCATTTTTATCTACCTTCAAGTTCCTTCGATACTCATTGGTACCTTGACTTACGAGTTTAATTCGTTCCACTCCTAACTCAATTTTCTCGTATATCAAATCAACTTCTCCTTTTAAAATGAACTGAAATGTCATTAATTCGTTTCAACATAAAGCAAAACTTCAATCGCGTGACAACTCATATCTCGTAAAACTCGTAAGTTGGGACACTTGTAAGTCAAGATATCACTGTATATGTTTTTTTTGTGATTTTCCTTCTTTCATTGGACCATATGACCTTTAGGCACCCCTTTAGGCATCTCTATTAAGAAAGGACGTTTTTCATTTACACCGTCAATGTCCGGTTGTTTTAACAGACGATTTTTAGATTTTTTAAAATTATAACCCTAACTCCTAGCCCCAAACAAACAGCCGGATATTGACGGTGTAAATGAAAAACATGTCCTTTCTTAATTGAGATCAAAAAGGGGTGCCTAAAGGTAATATGGTCCCTTTCTTTTCTTCTTTCCTTTCTACGTTCTTTTTTTCCTTCTTTCATTTCATTCTTCGTTTTTCCATTTTTTCACTTAAAGAAAATTTTAGTTAATTTTGTTATTTTTTCAATAACTGATTTTACATACGTTTATTTGTCCTTGATTTTTCATTTTCCGGCACTATTCCTTCTTTTTCTTCCTATAACTTTTCTCGTCCATTTTTTTCCATTTCTGTTTACCTTTCTGTCATTTAATTTATCCTGTTATTTTCTCGTTTATCCACTTGCTTAATCTGTTGTCTTCCACATTTTTCCTCTTTGCACAATTTTTCTAATTATTCCCAGTCATATTCAACATTTTCCAATTCTCTTTGTCTCAGTTCTTTCTCCTCTATCATTATTATTATTTATTTATTTATTTTTTTTTTTTTCGTTTCTAACAATTCTTTCTCTTGAATCTATCTTCTCTCTATTTTATCCCCCAATCATTTCTTCTTCTTTTTTTCTCATCTTCCATCTTTTGACTTCTCTTACCTCTTCTCTTCCTCTTTTTTTCTTTGCTTTCTTCTTCATCAATTCTGCTCTCCACTCCTCTTCTCGCACCGTTTTTCCTCTAACCCCACCACTACAACTCACTGCTCCTTCCCTGTTTGATAATTGACGTATGAAATACGCCGGCTGCAGAAAAGTGACATGCGCAGATATAACGATGTCATAAGTGACACGCAAAGGCGACCGCTGGTCTCTGGCGACACGCCGTAATCGGGTTAAGGCGTATTAGGACAGTATAAACATGTCCAAAGAGCGGGGAGTCTATCACCATTCGATACAGCGACGCACTGCGCCACAAAACCGCTCCAGCGCAGGCCACGACGTCGTTGGCGGCTATTATTACCCATAATCATATTAGGAGAAAGAGTGTCAAATAGAGATATGCAGAAAGAATGTGAATAAGGGAGAGAATGGATGAAAGACTGAGGGGCATATTAGGAGAGACAATAGAAAAGCATTTGATTGTATGCAGGAGGGAAGGAGAGATAGAGAGAGAGAGAGAGAGTGGGGTAGAGAGAGAGAGAAAGAGAAAGAGGGAGAGAGACACACAGATAGTGAGAAGGAGAAAAGAGAGAGTGAGAGAAATCGAGAGATAGGGAGAAGGAGATAGAGAGAGGGGGAGAATGAGAAAGAGGTGAGGCAGAGAAAAACATTAAAAAAGAGAAACAAATTGAAATGTTCGTGAAAAACTTCACCTTTTTTTAAAGTTCATAAAAGATTCGAAAGTTAAACAAATTGCAGATTGTTTGCTGCAACGGAAGGGTTAGAGCGACAACTTGACACACTATGTATATATACAAAATATATATTAATATATATATATATATATATATATATATATATATATATATATATATATATATATAATTAAATAACCCTCAAATAGTGATATACCATTAGACCAAATAACCAAACAAAACCGCACATACACATCGGCAGTTTTGCTCATCGGTTTTTGAGATGATGGTTAGATGAAAACGCAGGGTCATTAGTTGACTAAAGTCCTTACTAATCACTTCTGTAGAAATGAAAAAAGAACGAAACAGAGAAACAAAGAAAGCAAATAACTTTTACGTTGAAAAGTAATATTAATTGAAAAAAGAGAAATAACATGGACTGACGCAGATAAACAAAAACTCGATGGGTATAATTTTAAATAAACTGCGGAAATAAAGAAAAAAGAGCATAATATAGAAGAAGAGAAAGACTAAATCGTGTAGTCTACCTAGGAATTACTCATAAAATACGAATATATTAAAATTTCTAAAATGCCTTGTGTTACAAAGGAATTTTTCATTACGCAGGATAAAATATATAGAAAATCTCCCACATTTCCCAGTAGCCTTTGTCCCTTTTTCAATCTCGTAATTTGTCATTAGGATTTCTTTTTTACTCATTTAGCAATATTATTGCATAAAATTTTGACAACCACAGCCTTTGTATAAAAGATTACCATAACTACCTGTACGAAGTAATTTTCACGGATGTTAACAGCTAAGGTATACCCATTATCCTTTCATATATATATATATATATATATATATATATATACATTACTACAATTTCCGACAGAATAAGGCTATTATATGCATATTATATATTAAATGAGTATATATATATATATATATATATATATATATATATATATCTGTGTGTGTGTGTGTGTGTGTGTGTGTGTGTGTCTGTGTGTGTGTGTGTGTGTGCATTGTGTGTGATTTATGGACAAATTAAATGAATGAATATATGGATAAAAGGTAAATGGCATATGATAATAGAAAGAAAGAAAAAAGGAAAGAGAGGGAGATACATTAAGACAAGATCGCTTCGAGATGCAAGCGACATACACTTCCCTGTTTTAAGTTGATTACATATAACCAAAACATAACAGTTAATTTACGTATTTAGCCAACCCCTCCAACCGTGCATGATGCTACTCAGGATCATTTTTTAAATGGAATTTAACAGGTTCGAATCCAGAGTCTTCCTTCTCTTATATCGGTTGTTATACCAAGGTTAAAGGAAACAGTCTACCCTAATAATTACCTATAGCTAAAAAGAGAATAGTTAAATAAAAGCCCTATCCAATGACCATGACCATATGGGAAATGCAAACTCCCTCGTCGAGGATTTGAACTCGGTTCGCTGTGTCCATTTAAAGGTTTGAAATTAATTATAGATTAATCAGTTTATTACATGTTTGATTGATTGAATGATTGAATTAATCGCATTTCAACCTGTCTAGGGTTATTTTACGTATATATGTTAGGTAATAGCATTCATTGTACAATTATATTTACATTTTTTAGTAGTTGCTTCTTAAGCGATTTTCCACACAGCTATATATCAAGTATTCCTACGACGATAACCGTTACGCGAAGCGCGCCTCCATATTTGCAATAAGTAATATAACAACTTCGTAGTTTATTAAAACAAATAATGAATAAAAAACAACTTTTCATAAATCTAATAGAGTTTCAAAAATGTATTTATGTTTTATATAATTGATTGATTGCTTTTAACAGCATGTCAACCGGTCAGTGGTTATTTCATGTATAAAGGTTAGGGAATCATGTTCATTGTCTATTCACATTTCATTTCTTGGATATTTATTTCTTAAGGTTTTTTTGTTTTTTTTTTTGCACACAGCTATCTGATTTCAGGTATTCATATCTGATACAAATAAATTGCACACAGATATATGATTTCAAGTATTCACGTCTTATACTAATAATTATATGGTTCCAAGTAATTATTTCTATTTAATAATAAGCCCCTCCAGAAACAATTAACTTATGGGCTTAATTATTGAGATAGATATATCTCAGAGTGTTGAAAATTTCCTTGGCCTTCAATGAAATAACATTTAATTATTGTTTGAAATCATTTGAAAAATGTTATGCTAAGATTGTATTTACCTGACCTTGCCACCACGAGCGAAATGGAACTCACGGTCAGTTTTTAAAAGGAGTATAACTGGTTTAAATTCAGAGTTTTCCTTCTCCTAGACCGGTTGTTTTACCAAGGTTAAGAGCCCAGTCTGCCCTACTATTTATCCATAGCGGGAGGGAGAGTAGGATTCATACCTTTCCCAAGGGTATTAGCGCTAAGTGAAATGCAATTATCACATCCAGGATTTGAACTCGGGATGACGAGTCCATTTCCCATGACTTTAACCATTACACCACGCGCTTCCATATATGTGTGTATATATGTGTACTCGTACTTGTCATTGAAACACAAATCCACATATGTCACAGTAGGGCGAATAGTGAATTCAAATGTGCAAGAACACGTTCATTTACCAATATAAATATATTCCAAAAATAAATATTTTTCCAATTTTATCCACACGCACACACTCACTCACACACACATGCACATACGTGTGTGTGTGGTGTGGTGTGTGTGTGTGTGTATGTGTGTGTATGTTTACCAACCCCACCGCACGAGTAGGGTGCAACACAATGTCAATTTTTAAGAGTATTTTAACAGGTTTAAATTCAGAATTTTCCTTCTCCTAAACCGGTTGCCATACTATGATTAAAGAGCCTAGTTTGCTCTAACATCTATTTAGAGCATGATGGATAATAGTAGGATTAATAACTATCCGAGGTGTATTAGCTAAGATGCAAACAGCCTCGTTCAGGATTTGAACTCGGGTCACCGGGACCATTTCCGTAGACAATAACCGTTACTCGGCGAATTTCTCCGAAGTATATGCCAAAATATACTGAATATGCACGTCCCTTAATTTTAAGTCAGTCTTGTCTTGATCGGATTTAGAATGTTTTCAGTGCACTTTTCTATCTAAATGTCTAAAAACGTATTTCTCGGCCTTCATCATTATACTTTGCAAACAAATGAAACGGTTTGTTGACCGACTGTTGCATAGGGACCAAAGTCGAGTTGTGGTAGTAGTTTTAAGTTGTAGTAGCCGTGTTAGTTCAGAAACAACATACGGAAATCGTATAGTCAAAAAGGGTTGTTTATTTCTTCGTAGGCTCGTATGTTCTTTTTTTTTTTTAGAGAGGAGAGAGTGAGGGTAATGTAAATCTATTCTATCGTAAATCCGTTCGCGCTTACCCTAGATATCTAACTACGGACCCCCAACAAGCGCGTCCGACCCTACTCGGGCCTGGCGAAAAGCGGCCGAATTTTCTTTTCTTCCGTTTGTAGGCCCGGGTGGCAGAACGTCACATCCACTTCACTCCTCCACAGAAATTGGGACTTCCGTTTATATTTCTAACTCTAGTTCCGGGGTCATTGGTCGGTCAATTGCTGGCCCCTTTGAGTTTTACCCTTCCAAACGTTTAACCTGATTTCGTTCTCATTTCTTTTTCTTCTCTTTCTCCAGAAATCCGATTACTGTTTATTCTTCAATCCCCAAATTCCTCGTAGACTATAATTATTACGCTACACCTTGTCGACTGGATCAGCAAAATACACCGACTGCACCTCTGTAAAATACCCCCTAATGAAGCCACCTTTTTGCCATGTGTGGTGACTTGGGATTATTAAGACGGAATCCTGCTGGCTGAACAGTCCCTGGCATGCAACACTCCATTTGGCCCTTACTTAGCCTAAACAGGTGGGTGAAGAATTCCATTCTGATAAATTATATATATATATATATATATATATATATATATATAAGACTGACCCGACTCTATGGCAAACTCAACCTTTTTTATCATGTATGTGCTAGAAGGCCTGAATGAGGGACTTAGTGTCCTGGGTATGACGTTTAACTGCATCTAGTCATGATGTTCCAATTCTGTACCTCTGGGGCGTTCGACACGCCCCAGAGCTCTTCATTGCCATTACTTCTGACTCGGACTGATAATACTTGTTAGGGTCCTATCCATAGGTTACATAAAATATGTTTAATTTTTTTTAAATGTCGTGCTATTACATTTATTTCCATTACTAATACCGTAGCAAAAGGTATAAAAAACCCTTATGCCCCAAACTATAGATTAAATCATGCCACTATTTGTCTTATACAGGGATGTCTTTGGCATCAAATGGCATTGTTAAGATTCCATTACAAAAATACACCACATAATGCCTATCGCTAATGTGACATTGACACCAATTGTAGAAGTAGTAGTCCTCAGAACAGCCCGAGAACCAGGAAAATAGACTGGGTGAACAGGACACCAGAGAAAAAAAGCAAGAATACAGTGCTTCTAAAATAGCTAGGATGTATAGAATACACTTGTACCTCTGTGAAGAATTGCTGTCACGGAAAAATCGCAAGTTATAGAATAATGATGATTTATGAGAAAAATGTGCGTGTCTTATGACAATTGTGGGATACTGGGTTTAAGTATTAATCTACATATTCATTTATATTTCATAGATTTCTGATGAGAGTTTACTTAGAAACGATGCGTGTTCTAAATGAGGCTAATCTTTTTTTTTAAATCAATAAATTTATTACTCTGCGTAGAATTTAATTGTCTTTTAAAAAGTTCTTTACCTCCAAAAATCATTCCGCCCAGTCGGTTGGGGTCAGTAGAATACACCGACTGCATCTCTACAGAGGGGTAATATACAGCTCTCTACTTTGGCCCTTACTTAGGCTAGATGGGCAGTTGGAGAGGCTCCCTCTGATTAATGGGCTGGTCACGTAAAGCCTTAGCATCTAAATGACTATCCCAACACTATTTTCCTAATGCCCTATCACGAGTCACCACACATGGCAAACAGGGGTCTTTTTTTATATATGTGCAAGAAGCCGGTGTGTGGGTATTAGTGCCTTGGCATGATCTTAAACTGCATCTAGTGGTGAGGTTCCAATACTGGAGCACTTACTCCCTGGTCCACTCTGACCCGGAATTAAATAGATAAAAATGAGTTTTAAAAAAGTATTTAAAAATGAGTTTAAAATATCAATTATCCACTAGTATAAATAAAGCAAAACATCTTCAGCATAAAATAACCCAGGGTTGACATGCCGTAAAATCCAACTAAATAACCAACCTATTGAATACGAATATTTTTTAAAATAGAAATATTCGACCCATAGATGGAACCCTAACAGGTACTACCAGTTCGAGTCAGAGCGGACCGGGAAGTAACGGCAAGGCAGGATTACTCTATGCTCCCAAGATACAGTTTAATGTCGAATCCAGTGCTTATCTCTCTGCAGGGTATACAATCAGCTTATTCTAATCACCCACTGTCAGGGGGACAAATTGTTTTGTGGGATAGTGTGTAAGTCTCCGAGAACACTTTATTTTATAATCTATCTATCAATGTGGATTTTAACTTTGGGAACAGAAAAACTATTCTCAGGTGCCATTCAACCCGAGATCAGTGTTTCACGGTGATCACCTCGTTTCTTACTAGGAAAAAACTTAGTCCTTATCTACATACGATTATAAATCATTGTTTTATATTTAAATATCAAGAGAGTTATAATTAAATTCAGAATCATTAAATAAATGAATAACATTTTTTTCTTGTAAATCCATTATTGATTACGTAAAATTAATTCCTGAATTACTTTTATCTATATTGATAATTTGGAAATAGTGAGCTTGTCTGTTCATTATGTAGACGTTCAACAGAGTTTGATGTCTAGCTAACAAATTTGGTATGCATACTTTTTGGACCCAGCGGAAAGTTTTATCGTAAATAATTTGGTGCTCTAAAGAAAAAAAAGTACAGTCAAAATTAGATGGAGCCTCAGACATTAAAAATAATCAGCAGGAAACCATGTTGCTGCAAGATTAAATTTATTGTACAGACATTTGCATTCTATTTGCTGTTTAACTTCGCTGATCTAGTGGGAACCGATGTTTTCGGCGTAATCTTTTACCGTAATGTTAGAGATTTTGGCAATATATTTAAGAGAAGCTTAGCGAAAAAGATAATAAATATAAGAATTATATCTAATTTTGCCTTTGGGAAAAATCTGGTTGGTTGGTTGGTTTGTGGTTTGGTTGGTTGGATTTTACAGCATGTCAACCCTTGGGTTATTTTATGCCCAAAACATACTGTTCTATTCATTCTTGTTGTGAACTCAATTTTTATAAACACATTTTTAATACTCATTTTTTATCTATTTAAAGCATAGATGGGACTCTTACTGATAATACCACTCCTGGTCAGAGTGGACCAGGGAGTAACGGGGATAAATGAGTAGCCCACACTTCCAGAGCTCCAGAACTGTAACTTAACAACTAGATGCTGTTTAACGTCATATCCAGTAAACTGATACCTGCAGAGTCTTCTAGCACATATATGATAAAAAGAGTTGCGGTTTGCTATAATGGCAACAGGGTCGGAAAAATCATATCGGCGCTAGGATTTGATGTGACGAGCCGATTGATTGGAAGGTGTCTCTCCAACCGCCGGTCTAGCCCAAGTAAGAGCCAAAGAGGAGAATTGCAAGTCTGCTCAGATGCCAGGTTTCCGTTCAAGGATCATCACCCACGGTCAACGGGTGGCCCCATCGGTGGAATTTTACCACTTTTCAGAGGTGCAGTTAGATTCTACAGACGCAGTTTATGAAAAATTTTGATAGTTTGAATGATTATAGAAAAATTATGATAAAAAGGATATTTTACAAGCTTTGAAAGACCTTTAAATTTATCATTCCAAAAAATATTGTAATAAATACCAAGATATTGTAAAAATCTTTTTCATTTGATCTCTATCTAAAGAAAGACCGACATACATGTTCACAAAAACTTCTACCTACACTAGGACATCGTAGTAAGCGAATCCGAAGTCCAGTCGTGATAGTACTACTACTGATCTTCTACAAGGATGACTTTGGTATTTGGTTGATGTGCCATTAAAGAAAGAAACTAAACCAAGAAACCAAAACTCCGAGAATCTTTTCATAAAACATTATTAACATTATTTTCCTCGTCATGTTGCGCTAGTAGAACAGATATCCATGACTATCTCTCGACTACCGCCCCTCTCATTTATCGCCACCGGGAAGTTCTCTGCGCTGCATCGAGTATCTGCACAGAGCTGGTCAATGTAGGTCTTTGTTGGGCGGCCCACACTGACGTGCTTATGTGCGGGTTTCCACCGAAGGACGTCACATATGAGTTCTCTCTTGTTTCTCCAGCAGTGTCCAGCATGTCTTGTTCGTCTTACTCGGATGTGTGATAGGGGTCTGTGCAACTACTTTCTCGTGGGGTGTTGTATCACCTGCTTTCTTGTGGCTGTTGCACCAGCTGGACCCTAACAAAGTACCTGGACAATAACGTAGATGGGAGTTGTACAAGTATGCTGCGTGCGATCTTATCTAAGATCTCACACAGCATTGTTGTACAACACCAATCTAGCTTATTCTCCAGGTGATTCGTTAGGGTCCAGGTGGTGCAACCGTACAGTAGTTCTGATACAACTTAGGCTTGGGAGAATTGTCGCTTTAATTTGTCGGTGAGATCAGATTTCCATGTGATTGATATCTATTAGTAGCCCTATGCGCATGTTTCTGTAGATGAGATATCACTACCTAGGTATCCGAATTATTTCACCGACTTTAGAGGCTTATCAATGATGAAGTTTGTGTATATATATATTTACCAACCCCTCCGCACGAGCAGGATGTGACACAAGGTCAATTTCTTAAGCGGAGTTCAACAGATTTGAATTCAGAGGTTTTCTTCTCCTAGACGGGTTGCCTAACCACGGTTAAAGAGCCCAGTATGCCCTACTATTTATCCATAGCTGAAGGGAGTAGGATTCATACCTTTCCCAAGGGTATTAGCGCTAAGTGAAATGCAATTATCACATCCAGGATTTGAACTCGGGTCGACGAGTCTATTTCCCATGACTTTAACCATTACACCACGCGCTTCCATTAAATCTTTGTATATAAGGTGTACTCCAATCCCACACTGAATTTATAGACTAGGCGAGGTCACGGATTTATTCCGTCATCAATCAGCAGCCATAATGTTCGGCTGATTAACTACTTAAACACTGATTCTTTCACAGTATACTTTCGACCGTTGATGAAGGAACTTACAATACTCGGGATTCTTTACCAAAAGATTACCAAAGGATTTCTGCTGGACAAGCGCTCTAGCTTGAAGGCCAAGGATGACCAAAAAAATCTTAACAATCACCGAGTGTAGAGATGACTCCTTAATCAGATGAAATAAAAATCGTTTTGTAAAAGCGTTTTCTATTATGTTGATTCCTCTTTTATCATGACTAAAGTTGTTAACCTTTTGATACAAGTATTATTTAGGTGGTGATTACAATACGTCGAGCGTATCCCTTTAAATAGGTGTTCTTGCTATGACATTAAACCGCGAGTCATCGTGAGGCTCCAGTCCTGAAGAATTGAGTACATCACTATTGCCATTATTCTCAAGTCCACTCTTACTGCGTGGTAGTATCTGTTAGCGCCCCATCTATGTATCAAAATATGTTTAAAATTATTCGTATTCGATAGGACTGTGGGAAAAAACTATCAAGAAACAACTATACGAACATTTAAATATGAACGCAATTCTCTGACTTTTGTAAATAACCCTAAACTGGTTTGAATTCAATCAATCTTTTAGTGTAGATTCTAATAAATCACGAAAATTTAAAAATACATTCATTCCAGGGGCTACAAGATTTTTCTCAAAGATTCCACAAATTTTCAGTGATACATAAGAAGTGGGGCGCCCCATCGTGGTGTAATGATTAGGGAGCTGGCCTCGCAGATCCATTACTACTGGATAGCGTGTTCGAACCTCGCTGGATGTCTCATTCTTGCGACCGTGTGTCACATCCTACCCGGGTTGGATAAATACCTACTTTATGTTCCTGTTTCTAACAGTTAAAACTGAACGATTAGAAGCAAATATATTTGTTCAAATACTTATGAAAAATACTTTATACAGTGACGCAAAATAAAACCACAAATCTATGAAGAAAAATGCTGAAGTACAGTATGTACCTAGTCTTTTGCTATTATTATCCAACCATTGCTAGGAAGCCCGGCAATACTTTATATGAAAATTCAGGAAGTTTCATCGTGGTGTAAATGGTTATCAAGCTAGTCTAGCAGATCCATTACTACCAAATAGTGAGTTCGATCCTGGCTGGTTGCCCCATACGTAGCGAATGAGTTGAGTAAATAAAGAGGGTATGTAATCGTGGTATTATGGTTAGCAAGCTAGTCTAGCAGATCCATTACTATGAAGACCTAGTCCGTTGTTCACTGGACTACCCATACTTGCGACCTTCTGTCCCACCCTGGTCGTGGCGAACGGGTAAGATAAATTATTAGGGCGTCCAATCGTTGTGGAATGGTTATCAAGCTTGTTTCGCAGATCTATTATTACTGACTAGCATGTTTGATTCATGTTGAATGGCCCATAGATGTGATCTTGTGTCACATCCTACCCGAGGCCAATGGGTGGGCAAATACTAACTGTATATAAAAACGTTCTTCAGTGGAAGAAAATTCATTTTCAGTAGAAAAGTAAGATTTCCCAGAAAGTTGTTCTTTGCTGAAAAAGAATTCAAGTCTCACGAGGTATGGAGTTATTATCATCCTGTCGTGCTGGCAGCATGGATATCAATGACAATCTCTCGCCATCATTCCCTATCATTCATTGCCCCTGGGAGGTCCTATGCGCAGCATCCAGTATCCGTGCAAAGCTGATCCATGTATGTCTTTGCTGGGTGACCTACTCTGGCGTGCCCATGCGATGGCTTCCACAGAAGAACGTCACTTATGAGTTCATCTTTGCTTCTCCAGTGTGTCTTGTTCACCTCACACGGATGATTTGGTGATATGGGGCAGGTGGCCATACAGCTGTTTTCTCCTGGGGTGTTGTTTCCACGTCCTGTTTAATATTGCAAGTCCCATCTAGCTTATTCTCCAGGCGCTTCGTTAGAGTCCAGGTAGTGCACCCGTACAGTAACACTGATACAACTACGGCTTTGAAGAATTTTCGCTTTAATTTGTCAGCGAAATTGCATTTCCATATCACTGAAAATTTGCTTCAAGCAGCCCATGCCTTTCCTGGAGTTGTAGCGATGTCTTAATGATAACAGGATATAGTTTAACAAAATAGAAAAATGAAGAAATATGTGTTGGATTTATTTGATATAAGGTGTGCTCCAATTCCCACCCTGAATTTATAGACCAGGCGATGTCACGTGGTCTGTTCCTTAGCCAATCACTGGCCATACTTCGTGGCTGATACACTACTTAAGCACTTGTAAGGAAGGTTCAAAGTTATTAGATACTTTGGATACACAAAACTCCGACGAAGGTTAACGGACAAAACATTTAATATACACAGCACATGGATAACAGTTGATACAACGTACATAGTAAAAGAGTTACATATAAAAAGGGGTACACAAATAAAGATAAAGACACATTCATGAATGGTACATTATAACATATAAAAGTACAGATATGAGACTAGGAATAGTCCATGCTGTAAATAACTTACAGTAATGTAAGGGGGCGGAGCCCCAACGAGAGGGGTTAGATAAAATCTACCCCATGTGGCTCGTAGTTACTGAAACAGGAAAAAGAGAGCGAAAGGGTTTGAACCCGGCGCTTAAATACTATGGTGCCCTAGCGGGCACCAGCAAACTAAAAGGGGCAGACAACTCCCCCAGGCGAATACAAACTAACGCTACACACTGATTCTTTCACAGTATACTTGCGACCATTGACGAAGTAACTTAGGATTCTTTACCTGAGAGGATTACCAAAGGATTTCTGCTGGACAAGCGCGCTTGCTTGAAGGCCAAAGGATGGCCCATAAAAACATAACAATATTTTTTACAGTAAAGTTTATGTAAAACATAACTACTTCTAGATTCTTACTTAATAGACCAAACTATTTTGTCACTCATGTACTAAGTTTAGCTTCTCACTACACAATTTTACATGGGGGATTATCTGGTAGGAATATTATGGTACGCCCCTCTTCAAAGTAGGAAGTAACTACATGTCATAAAAAATAAACATTGATAAACTGACTTCTTACCGGGACTCAAACATTTTCGATAGGTGCTGGTGACAATAATTGACTAATTCAACCGTTAGACTTGGATAACAAAAGTAGATATATTCTTAACGAACATGTGCGTGTCCCAGATAGAAAGAGAAGGACAGATACAGAAAGAGAGAGGGGGAAAGAGAGAGAAGAGAGAGAGAGAGAGAGAGAAAGTTTCCTATCTCGTTTTCTTTTCATTATATTCATAGAATTATCTGCTTGTCCTCTTTTCTTTTCTCTTGGTTT
>CM042138.1:130745234-130760234 GCA_023376005.1 Doryteuthis pealeii | reverse complement strand
AGCTGAACATATTTACAGAAGCGTTCATGCTGGTTTCTACCCATGTGTTTATGAATGTATCTATATATTCCTGCTTATTACTCGTCAAATGGAGATGCAATTGCATTAGAGGTAATTATAAATATAATAATTTATCAAACTCGATCAAGTTAATTATATCCTTGATTTATTTATGTAGATATATGATATCCGATTTGTAGAATTTACAGTATATTGTATTTATAGTATAATCAAATATATGATATCTCATTCGTAGTATTTATATTTCTTTTATAGTAGTTGACGTATTTTAACACATCATGATGTATTTAATAATATTAATAATTTAATAATAATCCATGTTTGTTGAAAAGGTATTGCTGTATTAAGAAAGATAGACAAGAGCAATGAGTGATATATTTTTCTTCAAAATAGTTACTTTAGATTCCTGGGAGTTTTCCATTGGTTGAAGCATCCCTGAAAGCCCGGATCGGGTTATTAAACCCCACTTCTAGAAATTGTTCTTGAAGTAATTTTTTATCGCTGGAAAAAGTAGCACAGTCTAGTAAATATTAATAGTGGTGCACTTGCACTATCCTGTGCTTCCCCCAACATTCGTATTTCAAAGAACTTGGTATTTCAAAACAAGTAAAACGAAAATTTGTATTTCAAAACAATTAAGACTGATATTATAGCTTTTTTTATTTCATTCATATATATAATATATATATATATATATATATATATATATATATATATATGTGTGTGTGTGTGTGTGTGTGTGTGTGTGTGTGTGTGTAAAATGAAAGTGAAAGTGAATCCGACGGTATGTTGAAAGAATGTATAAAGGAAAGAAAGTATAGAATGGATAATATAGGATATTTTAATCAATTCTACTTACACGTGTTTCGGTCTGGAGTTTATCCATGTGGACATTATTCAAATTATTATTATTTTAAAATAATCAAAAGAAATGAAATAATAATAATAGAAAAAATGTAGAAATGTTCTTTGTGTGCGGAACATTTCTACATGTTTTCTATTATTATTATATCATTTCTTTTGATTATCTAAAAATAATAATAGTTTGAATAATGTCCACATGGATAAACTCCTGACCGAAACACGTGTAAGTAATATTGATTAAAATATCCTATATTATCCATTCTATACTTTCTTTCCTTTCTTCATCCTTTCAACATACACACACACACACACTCACACACACACACACACACACACACACACACACATATATATATATATAATATATATATATATATATATATATATATATATATATATATATATTGAGGTTGGATTCCTACTGACATATCTAGAATTCTTGTTCGACTAGACATTTCTACGTCATTAATATCTTATATAAATTCTTAATTCGTCTTTATTTAATTTTGAAATTTTAAAAATGATTTAAAGAATATTAGTTATAGAATATATTTTAAGAATACAATTTAAAATATACAATGATAATTAGAATAAATATTGAAATTAAAAACAAAAATAAACCTTTAGGCTCGATATTATTTTTATTGCTTGTATAAGCAGGTATCTTCCCCAACCAGATGTGTTGCCGAGCGATACCTTGATTGAAGCTACTACACTCTGATCTTAGGCAGAACTAGATTAGGATGAATAGATAGATAGATATATATTAACAGAGTGAGATAGGCATGAATATGCTGCGATAAGTAGAGATATATGAAGATATATATATATATATATATATATATATATATATATATATTATATATATATATATAATATATATATATATATATATATAGATAGATAGATAGATAGATAGATAGATAGATAGATAGATATGATTATAAATACATATATATATATATATATATATATATATATATATATATATATATATGAATATATATGTATATATAAATGAATATATATATATGTAAGAATATATATGAATATATATATATATATATATATATATATATATATATATATATATATATATATATATATATATAAAGTGATAGATAGATAGATGTGAATAGTGAAATATATATGAAAAGGCTGACATGACGCAGATATATATGACTGAGATAGATCGATAGACAGATAGATGTGAACAGTGAAATAGATATGAATAAGCTACGTATACAGATAGATAGATAGATGGATAGATAGATAGATGGATGGATAGATAGATAGATAAATAGATTTTGTTACATGTTAAAATATTTGATTAGACAAGAATAATTTTGTTCTAACCAAAGTTAGTAAGTTTTTTAAAGTTTTTTCTTGTACAACATTATACAATCAAAACGTGTACCATTTTGCATTACTATACTCTAAAATTACAACCACTCCTTGAAATAAGATTATATATATATATATATATATATATATATATATATATATATATATATATATATATATATGTATATATATATATATATATATATATAATATATATATATCATATATGTATATTATATATAATATTATATATATCATATATGTATATTATATATAATATATATACTATTATGTCTATCTGTCTATCTCTTCTCTCCTCTCTCTCTCTCTCTCTCTCTCTCTCTCTCTCTCTCTCTCTCCTATATATATATATATATATATATATATATATATATATATATATAATATATTATATATAGCTTCCTCATTTTCGGACTGCTATATAGCATATTTTTGATTTCCATGCTGTGTAGTTTGTTACTGAGTAATTCCTAATCATTAAACAATTTAAAAACTACAAGTATTCTGATATCTTTGAAAGAAAAAATACCTGTTTAATGAAATTTTGAGGATACGCCTATTTATGTATAAGGGTGTAATGGTTATCAAGCTCATCTCGCAGATTCTTTACTATTGAAGAACGAGTTCAACCCTACCTGAATGTACCATACTTCTGACCTTGCGTCACATTCTACACGTGACGAATTATTTGGATAAACGTGAACACATATACACACAGACACACACAGGCGCGTGAGCACTTACATACTCTCTCTCTCTCTCTCTCTCTCTCTCTCTCTCTCACACACACACACACGGAGATATAACCATCATTATAAATACATATCAGCATTTAAACATAACTTGATATCTTTTTCACACGTTAAAATATATTGAACAAATGTAAAGGTAATATAGAAAAGCAATAATAATTACATTATACAGTATCGCCCGTATACACGTGTCTAAGGGGTTGGATAGGATTTCTTCTGAATAGCGAGTTCGATCCCTGGATGGTCCATACTTGCGACCCTGTGTTAAATCCTACCTGTGGCCAATGTCTGTTTATGAGTGATATGGTATGTGTGCGTAGGGTTAAATGTGCGTATGTTTGTTTATGTACTTAAGAAAAATATTGCTGCAACTCGTAATTATCAATGAATGATTGAAAAGACCATTGAAACTAAAAAGTATGATCACATGGATTTTAAATCTAATGAGTCAGATATACCTACTAACCGTTTGGCTTAGTAGCTCTTCAGGGTAAAGAACATTCCACTTTGACCCTTACTTAGGCTAGAGGGGGGATTGGAAAGGTACCCTCCAATCAATCGGCTGGTCACGTCAATACCTAGCACCTATATGTTTGTCACAGCCCTATTTGCTCTACTTAGGTATTGAGCACTCTTTACTTTTTAGCTTTAGATAATCCTGGCAGTTTATATATATATATTTTCATATATTTTTCATATATATATTTTTTTCTCAGTTAATCAACCGATTATTTTCAGTTGGTACGACTATCTTGGTCATTTATTCTTTCCAATTTTCTTTTCCAAGGTGATGTTTGGTAGTATATTTTTACAATCAAACTATTTACCGGGTTTTTTTCTTACCGCAAGGGCTTACCAACAAGTTTGGTATATTAAATTATATATATATATATATATATATATATATATATATATATTCTCGAATAGAATTTAAATAACACTTACTAATATCTATATACATTTATCCTAAGAATTTTTACTTACGAAATATTATAGTTTATTTCTGTGACAGAAGAATGCATCGACTGTACCTCTGCAGAGAGGTTAAATCACTCCAATAGGACCACCTGTTACCCGTGGTTGGTGACCCTTGATGATTCAGATGGAATCCTGGTTACTGAGCAAGCCATGACATGCAACATTCCACTTTGGCCCTTACTTAGATTAGAGGGGTGGTTGGAGAGGTACCCTCCGATCAGTCGGCTGGTCGTGTTAAGACCTAGCACATATATGTTTTTCACGGCGCTATTTTCCTTATGGCAAAACTCCAACCCTTTTCATCATATATGTGCTAGAAAGCGGTGGGTGAGCGCATTAGTTTCCCGTTAAACTGCATCTAGTGGTAAAGTTATAATGCTAGAGCTCTGGGGAGGGTGGAGTACCCTTTCATTGACATTTCGCCTAGGTCCCCTCTGACTCGGAGTGGTTGTAACTGTTAGGGTCCCATCTATACGGTAAATGGATTAAAATGAATTATAAAAATGTATTTTGAAAAAGTTTAAAGAAAAATGTATACACATACACATACACACACACACACACACACACACACATATATATATATATAATATATATATATATATATATATAATATATATATGAGGGTATTTATCAACTGTGAAGTATTTGTTTATTCAAACTATTTTTGTACATTATATTGTACGTCACTGTATACATATTAAGTAAATATAATTGTAGCAGTAATAAATTTGTGTAAATAAAGTCTATTCGCAGGACTGTGAATATACTCAATACACACAGACACAATACACACACGCGCATATATATATATATCTATATATATATATATATAGAGAGAGAGAGAGAGAGAGAGAGAGAGAGAGATGGATAGTTATACATAGATGCATACATACACACATACACGCAAACACACATAAACACATACACCACACACACACACACACACACACACACACAACACATAATATATATATATATATATATTATATATTCCCGATAAATAAGTAATATAAACGTTATATTTTTACAAAATATGCTCTCATTCAGGTATATCACACACATGCAGACAACCACGCACACTCACACAAACACACAATCTATATGTATTTGCGTATGCGTGTATGTATACATACAAACACACAAAAACACACACACACACATATAGATATGAAGATATGAGGGTTGGAGTAAAATCCGACAGTATGAGGTGAGGTAAAAGGAAAAGTGAACAAAAATAATGACTCAAACAAGTCCAAGTAGGAGAGAAATATTATTTTCCTACTTGGACTTGTTTGAGTCATTATTTTTGTTCTCTTTCCTTTTACCTCACCTCATATTATATATATTTATATATATATATATATATATATATATATATATATACGAAACCTCGTTTACTTTCTGGTCAGACAAAAGAATGGGGACACTGAGTGAGAATAGAAATAGCTTTTAATAATCTGCTAGCTTAATAAGCCGGCCATTATTCCAATCGAGTTTTTACTCATGTACACGGCCACACAAACAAACCACCCACACATGCTTGCGCATAAAACCAAACAGTTGTATATTGTTTGGTTCAGGATATCCAGCATTGTTTAGAAGTTATAAGTATCCATTAATTTTAAGGTAAGTTTTCATTATTATTATTTCATGATGAATTTTTCTTTCTATTTCTATCATAATTCCTGTTACTTCTGACCCAACCTTGCATGATACGCACTTAGAGTTACAAAACGGATGCAGCGAACCGAGTTCAAATCTTGGAATGAATTTTAGGCGTCCCATCGTGGTGACAACTTTAGCCATCTAGTCTCGCAGATCCATTACTATTGAATAGCGAGTTCGATCCTCGCTGATGCCTCATACTTGAAACCATAAGTCACATCCTAGCCGTGACGAACGGGTTAGGTAAATATTTACCCGTATCAACTTGCAAGGGTAAAGTTACATAATGATGTCCCCTGTAGTTTTATGTTTAGTAAAACTAGTCCCGTAGATCCATTACGACTGAAAAGCAATTTCGAACCCCGTTGGGTGCCCCCTGCTTGTGATCTTCTGTCACATTCTCCGCATAGGGAACGGTTGGGTAAAATCTGCTTCTGACTCAACCCGTACTAACCCTTCTCTCAGCAGATAAAGCTGCAAAATAGCACTTCTGATGTTACATAATTATTAGATTCTTAATATTTATGTACAGTAGTGTAGAAATCAAAATGGCTGTTGTAAGTTGTAGCCCACGGCCTTGAAGGATTGGAATGACAAGGCTTGACCTGTCCTGATCCTTCCTTCCGGTGGATACCGTGAGAATCGGTGGAGAAGACCCTCTTCCGGTTTAGATTAGAAATAGATTTTAGTCAGTCGGCCAGAAACCACGACGGTGGTGAGTGGTGTAATTCACGCTCCGACTCAATCTGCGCAGGTAGTTTGGTGGGGATTTCGAAATAAATATGATCTAAGTAAATCGAAGTCTTGTGTTATTATCTAAAAACTACCAATGACACAGGGCTTCTGATAAAGAGAAATCTCCCATGGAAGACCAGACACGAAGTCCCCAAGACGAAGTCCCCAAGACGAAGTCCAGGCGCTAGAAGAGACGCTAGAAGAACTTCAGATATCAAAGACGCCAGAAGAAGAATAGAAGTAAGTAAAGAAGAGTATACAACACTGGACAGATACATACAATACAAAACTCCGATACATGGATCTAAAACCAACCAATAATAATACATGACAAATGGCAAATAATTATGGGTCAATCAAATACACAACAAGCCCCACCATATACAATATACTATTGGTCAGTGACCAGCAAGGTTACAGAAGAAACTGAAAGGAAGAAAAAAATAATCTTCATACAATGTCTACTATTTACACAGCATTGCAAACAAAGCCTTCATCAGTCCAACCGGTAAGATATATAATAGCGTGAATCCTATGGAGCCTCCCCCCAGGGGCTGTACTAGGTTATTGCCTAGTGCCTGAGGTTGCATCAAAATATGAATGCCGAAGGATATACTCAATTTTTAACACTGGCTACCGCATGAGCTTTGGTTTGTGAGTGGTTCCCCCACGTGAATCGAACTTTGTCTTCAACTGACTTGCTGGGAGTCAGGAAATAACTACATGAATCAATAGATGAACTGAATCTACGCCATTAACGAAGTTAGCGAAAACGGGATAGACTCCCTCGCTTACGGCTGATGCCGACATTTGTCCACCCCACCAACATTACTCCCTTTTATTATTCTTCTATTCTCTTAGTCTGTCGTTCCTCTTATTCTTTCTTTATAGACGCAAAACAATCTCCCTGGTCTAGGGCTAGCGAAAACGGGATAGACTCCCTCGCTTTCAGGCTGATGCCGACAATTGGCCACCCCACCAACATTACTCCCTTTTAGTATTCTATTATTGTTCAGTGAGAGTTAACTGTCTCAGCCGGAGTTTGAACCCGATGCTACATTAGAGTAGAATTGAAATTCAACCGTAAAAAGTAAATTTACTGGGCTTTTCCTTTTCGCTGATGCTGTGGTTGTTCTCTGGTTCGTGAGTTCGGTTCGTAGAAGCGGGAGGACGACTCGGAATTTAGGGAGTTAGCTGTTTTGTTCTTAGAGTAGACAGACGTGTCTCCAAGATGGCTATTTCTCCCGCGCGTGATGATCATCTTGGGTTAAATAAATACGTCTGAATATATCCGAATCTTTGTGTGTGTTACTCAAAACAACATCCGGACACAGAGATGAAGAAGCTCCATGATGTCCCAAAAGAAGCAGATTGATCAGAGAGAGAGAGAGAGGGAGTGAAGAGAGAAAAGACGAGAGAAGAGAGAGAGAGAGAGAGAGAGATGTTACATAATTAATTAGATACCTATAATAGGTGCATTAGTATTAGAAAACAAAGATGGCGTTTTAAAGTGCAGCTGCAGCCTTGAGTTTTTGAGTGAACAAGCTTGGACTCATGTCCTACCCTATCTTCCGGGGATAGCCGTGAGAACCGGTAGAGAGGACCCTCTCTTCCGGTTTAGATAGTAAGTAAGTTTCAAGTTCAGTTAGAAGGTAGCAGCGAGCTCGAGGGGTAAGTCGCGTTATACACGCGTCTCTCTCATCTGCGCACAGATTGTCTGGTTGGGATTTAAAAATAAAGTAAGATCAAAGCAAATCGGTGTCTTTGTGTTATTACATCTAAAAACTAACAATGACACATGGGCCCTCTGATAAAGAGAACATCCAATAGAAGACGCAGACCCGAGTTAGTCCTAAAGAAAGTCCCAGCCTTAGAAGATTCCAGACCAAAAATAGATCCAAAGATGGCCAGAAAGAATTAGAGTAGAAGAGTAACTAATGAAGAGGGTATACAACACAGAGAGAGAGATGAGAGGAGAGAGAGAGGAGAGAGAGAGAGAGAGAGATCCCATACCAGATAGACGATAAGAACCAAACAGCATAGAAGAGACGCATAGTAGAGTAAAGAAGAACCTGACCAAAGAAGATAGAATTAGATAAGTATAAATACGACAGCCGAGTGCGCAACAATCGGTTCGCCATCCATTTACCACGCTCTTAACCGCTTGGGCAGATGGCCATTCAAAACTTTCGTAAGAAATTGCAAAAATAATCAATCAATTTTGAATTATGTACTTGTTTTCTGGATTTATATGTTCAGTCTATAGAAAATAAGTAGACCTTTAGATATATTGTTATTTCCATAAGTCAAATATTGCTTCTTCCTCATCAATTTAGACAATGAATTGATATTCGTTTACATATCTTATCTTAACCATTCATATTTGTTCATATAAAATCAAGATTATTTTGAGTGGCTGCATCATGGAAATTCACGAACAAATGCACTATCATTTTATGATAAACTGTAATGCACACTGAAATAAATATATATCGATTTTCAGTTATTAGATAATGACAACATATATATCTAAGTAAAATAAAGTTGGCGGAGTGGCCTATTGTCAGTATCAGCCAGACAGCGAGGGAGTCTATCCCTTTTTCCCTCGCTAGACCAGGTGGATTGGTTTTTTTGCGTCTTGCTACAACCTACCATCAGTTCACCACTTTATCACACAGTTTCCAAGCTGTGCTACCCATTTGCTGAGTTGGCGACGACCGCTATCGAACACAGAGCCTTGTGGTTCCCAGTGCTTCAACCGACTAAAAATTAATATAGTATAATCTTACAATAACAAACAATATTCAATGGTAAAATTGAAGCTTAATTTGTGGGAAAAATATTTTCAGAAATTTTGAGAGTTTGGTTTGGGTTTTTTGTTAATATCATATTAGGATATCGCAGTACCGATTATGAAATGCGTGTATATTCAATAGACAATCCAAATTGAGAAATATTAATGTGGCCGGTAAACAATTAAAAGAGGATATATATTCATTCATTAGCATACTTTCTACTTCTCCTTTACTATTTCTGAGCTGGGTAGCTGGATCTGTTTGGGGCTGGAATGTTGTCCTGTTCTTTACGGGTCTCGAACCAGTTGCCTTCTGGAAGATATCTAACTTCTGTGTCGTTGCTTAGTTTTTTTAATTAACGAACACAAAACACTTGATATTTTTTTCAGAGCTCTTTATTTTTCTAGTTACAAGTTAACCATCGAAAAATGGCCTCTGAAGACAGATCTTCAAATTGCGTCTGTCCTCTGCCAAAAAACATCCCCAGCCCACTCTCCTCGTCCGTCTCCCTTTGGAACACCTCACACTTTCTCTCTTACTCTTTACTCTCTTACTCTCCTTCTTATGCTCGTCTTGTTCTGAACACCAAACGTTCAGTTCTTCATACCTCATCCTTACCCATCTACTTAATTCTGGTTAATTTCCTTTATTACACTATTCATTTTTCCACCTTCGTCCCACGTCAACTCACTGTTGAAGTCATACACTGACTTCTATGTCTCATTATTTTAAATATTAACCTTCGTGGGTTATTTAATACCAAATCCATCCTAGTAAAAGAACAGTAGTAATGGGACATTGTGTTGATTGTAAAAGGGTTTATATTAAATGAGGAAGTGTTTTGTTTGATTTTGAATTATGAAACAGTCATTCAGAACGTCCATCTTTTTTATTCAACCTGATAATGTGTGTTCCTAAGACCAGAAATGTTAATGGTTTAAAAAATCACCTTGAGGTCTAAGGTAATATCTATCTGCTATGTTGATGAAAAATTCAGTTAGGGAATTAAACAACTTCTAAATATGAAAAGGCTTATATTGTTGATTAAACTTCAATGATTAATATGTTTATCTCATTTTGGAGACTCGTCATGTAATGGTCATCGACGACCTGAGTTCAAATCCTGGACGAGGGTGTTTGCATTTTACATAGCACTAATGCTCTTGGAGATAGTAGGCATCAAACTATCCACTCTCCATCCATAGGTAAACAGTAGGATGGATTAAGCTTTTTTAATTTGGTTAGATAACAAATCTAGAAGAACTCCGTTTCAAATGTTAACCATGTATCACAACCCACTTAAACGGGAGCGTTGTAGAATATATATATATATATATATATATATATATATTCCTTTTCCATTTTTCACACACAACACACACACACACATATATAGTATAATATATATATATATAATATATATATGTTATTATATATAATATATATATATAAGTTAATATGGAACTTTATTTCAGAATACAAGGTGTGTCATAAAAGTTACGGCTTTGAAAACTATATTTACCATGGATAGAAATGAATAATGAATGGAACGTTATTTATTTCAGAATACAAGGTGTGTCCAAAAAGTACAAAAAATCTCGATACTTTTTGACACACCTCATATTATATATTTCGTGGGTATGTGTGTATGCGGCCGTGCCCGTGAATGGCGTGTGTGTGTGTGTGGCTGTGTGTGTGTCGTGTGTGTGGTGTGTAGCTTTACCAATTTAGATAACTGTTCCTATAGATTCGTTTGTTTCAATTTTCATTTTATTTAAAATAGCTTGATATATTACCTCCTCTTGAAGTGATTTTTGCTATATGCGTAGATTATATAAAACTGCAGCAAAAAAAGATTACAGTTCATTAGAACCTGGCAAAAATGCTGTGTCTACCGGTCATCAGATGCCACCCCTGCGACATTTTGGCAACTGTAACAACGTTCAATCTGCATCATTATCACGGATTATTCACGACTAAGCAACACATTACGAAAAGTCCTTCTGTGGAAGAAGTGTAAAGGTATGAAGAAAGAAACTGGAATGAATTATGTCCCCCTGATCTGGACGAATTATCCGACAGCCATGCCGCAGTAATAGCACCTTCGATACTTCTCCGACGAGTACTTGTACGATGAGGCGGTACTTGTCAGTAACTACTTCCTCCAAGTATCATAGAATAGTATTGAGATTGATGGTATAATAACCGCAGACATCAGGGGATTATCTTTGATTCTAAATCGCCTAAATTGCGAGCTTTCCTCGCCGCAAGACAAATGAGCATTACCCAACTTTTTGCAGGAAACAAATATATGTTTGAAGAGAAGAATACAATTAAAATCTTATTGATTGATTGATTTTAATGGGCATTTCCAACCCATTCTTGCAGTATTTTAATTGCCTACAAGTAAAAAAAAAACTTTCATCCATCAACAGTTTTTGAATTGGGCAGCTAATTTCCAATAGACTCCATAAAAGTTATTCGTATATTGATCGATTTATATGCCATTGATATTCGTAAGATACTTATTTCATGCTATAGACAATCAGGAGACCGAATCGCGTCAATGTACGTTTCAGATTTAGCATTTTTTTGTGGTACTTGTCATAATGTTTTTTAGCGAATACGAATAACATTTAAATGCAGGTCTATTTGAGCCAATTGATGGAACGCCTAACAGGACCTACCGCTAATACGGATTAGGAATGGAAATTACCGAGGTCCACGGCAAACGAAAGAGATACCACACACAAACCAAAGATTGGGAGATGTATACTTAAGCAGTTATCAACTTATCGCAATTTCTTACTTTGTCGAGATTATTCATTATTTCAGGGGTTTGTTTGTTTTGGGTTCTTTAGTATTTCCTGATTATATTTCGATCGCGACTTTTATCCGGAAAAAAAATTACAAGACACGGAAGACAAAAGATTCTACTGCGTTTTATTTCATAACCATGCTGATCGATGCGGCCATTAACACCTCCTATCACCCAAACCTTGCCAAGATAGCCCCCACGGACCAAGACGATGCTGGACACTGTCACAAAAGCATAAAGGGAGAAACACAAAGTGCCCCCAGCACCACCCGAAAAGGCGAAAAACGAAAAGACACCATAACAACGAGAGAGAGAAAAAAAACTGAATTCACAAAAAACGCAAGAATGGAACCTGGAGAGAAAAAACTACAAAAAAAAACGTACCCAAATCATTATAAAACGATGTATAGGTAAGTCTACCAAGACCGATACATTGTGTTTGTGATAAGGGTCGGCCGACATACGTTCGATGAGACCCCAGCTCACGCTTAGCACTTAAACCGATGCACCTGTCACGTCCACAAAGAGCCACCACGTGCGTACAAGTTTTTGACGACCACCAAAACCGACCACGAGTCTGAAGGAGAGACCGCCAAACGAATGCCGTGCAGGCGAGCGTGGCGCTGGAAAAATCGCAGACATGGAAAAACTAGCCATGCGAGGTCCACACATAGGAAGGCGCAAAGTGCAGGGCCGAAACTCTCGCGAGATGCAGGTGATAAATACCTCTCGGGGACGGGCTATACTCAGTGTCCCTCCGAACACCATAGGTTAGCTTCCTCCGAGAGAGAACGGAGCGACGAAAGACTGGGTCAAGACAGGAATGTCGGTGCAAGCAACGAAAGCCGTGGATAAAAGAAAAAGGCGGCCAAAGACACTGAGAAAAAAGAGTAGAGAAAGAGCGAGTAAGAGACGAAAATGCAAGCGGGGGGCTGCGTGAGATTCAAATGTGAACGGAGGCACAAAGGAGGAGCTTATTAAGGGATGGAAAAAAGTAACAGCGTAAAAGTACCTGGAGGTATAAATGCGTGGAATGCGTTCCGACAAGGGAGTGGCGAAAAGTGAAAGTCGTGGCATGCGAGCGAGAAAAGCATAACTGAATTAATATAGAGGACCAGCTGTAGGAAGAGCTCAGAATTGTGTCGGGTGACAGAGAGTGAATAAGTGAGAGGGGAAAATAGTGTCACGTGATATTGCAGATGTAGGAACCGTCAGCAAAAGTCTAACATGTTAAACAAGCTACCACCAAAGTAGGAGGCGCTTGACACGCCACCGACAACAATCAACTGAGGGGCACGCAGATCCATGCTAGTAGTGGACCGTGGCACGGATGCGAGACACAATAAGGGAAACAAAAAGGAGACAATAAGTGAGGCCCAGGGAACAAAACCATGCCGGTGAACGAACATGAGTATAAACTGGTAACATCGTGCCGCTGCGCGAAATGGAAGACACCCAAACAACAACAAATGGCACCGGGGTTAGACTGGGTGGCAAATACATACGTGTCACACAGTCAAGGCAACGATCACACATTTATCAAGCAGACAAGTAGCCGAGACAGTATATACACACCATGGTTCACTCGAAGTCAGGTGCAGATGACGGTACGTTAGACACATGCGCGCCGGATAGACACGGAACAAAGACGCGCAGTGTTGGAACATGAAAATAAAACAAGTATATAACTTAGCAAATAGAGGCACCCTCGGTGGCAAGTAGAAAGTGTAATGAAGAAAATGAGATAAGGTAGAAAGGCGAAAAAAGGATTAGAAAAGATAGGGAACAGAGTGAGGGAAGAGGAAAAATTAGAAAGGAAACGTACGCATTCCAGCACGCCGGCGTGTCATGGGCGAAGGTACGTGATGTAACGATAGAAAGTAGGAAATAAAGAATTAAAAGACAGGAAGTGGGTCTGGTGAATGGAGGCATGGAAGATGCAGAAGAGATGTGGGCTGGATGATGCAGGAAAGTGAAAACCAAAACAATAGGAATGCAAAGACTAAGCACAGATGGAAAAGTCACGAGTGGTGAAGTATTCAATAGGGCAAATTGAGGCCGGCCCAGTGCACACGGGGAAACGGGCTACAAGAGTTTAAATTACCAACTGGTAGGTTGTATGGTGAGAAGGAGACAACACTGGAAAAAGGGGAAGGGCCAATGGAAAAGGAGGAAGAGAAATTAAAGATCAGGGAGAATGGAGCAAAAACAAAAAGGGAGATAGAAAACTACAGACAGACAAAACACATCCATGATAAAAGAAAACGGCTACGCAGTACCCGACATGACCGACAGATAGACCAAAAGAAGAGAATAGAATAACACAAGCAACATAAACAAAGGCAAGAACACAAGAAGAAAAACCTAAAAACACACACGGGTATGCACCCGAAAGCACAGACACAAGACGCGCCACACAATACACGTACACACAAAAAGCGCAGGCAGCACAACAACAAGGCGAGTGCGACAACAGGAAATGACCAAAACAAGACCCCCCCAGAAGACAGAAAAGAAAGGGAAGAAGGTAAGAAAAGGAAGGAAGAAGAAGGGAAGAAGAAGGAAATGGAACGGTACAACACACAACCTAATAGAACCATGAAGGCAAGAGAAGAAAGAAAAGAATTCAAAAAAGGAAAAAAGAGGGAAAGAAATAAAGGAAGAAAAAACCACCCCACTCGAGAACTACTTCACGGCCATCTCGGAATCTCGCTAAATACATATACACGAATAATATGCAATCAAGCAAACAGACACAACCAACAGCGACCAAGGTGAAAGACGACACAACCAGCACAACAAGTCCAAACAGACTGACCCAATAAAGAAACGCCCGCGCCACAAAAACCGCCAGGAAAGATGGCGGAACCCCCAAAGAACTAGGGCAACGCCAATAAAGCGCACCAGACCATAAAACAAAAAAAGAAAAAAAGGGCAGGAGGAAGAAAGAGAGCCCGAAAAATAAGGAAAGAAAAAAAAGACGAAAAGAAAGAAGAAATTTATA
>CM042138.1:130713381-130745224 GCA_023376005.1 Doryteuthis pealeii | reverse complement strand
TTAGGGCTTGGAAGAATTGCGCTTTAACTTGTGGATCAGATATCCACATGATGATAATACTGCTATATGATAGGACCATGTATTCCTATTTAAGTTCACGTATGTTTTGAAATAAAGCACTTACGTTGTATTTAGAAACAAACAGAATATTGTTCACCCACAAAAAATACAAGTTGTGTTCAAAGTAAATAACACAAGGAAAAAAAAGTACTATATATATAACTTACAGTGATCATACCTCCTGAATATTGGTGATGAACTCTACCGAGTTGGGTTTGGATGGTTTGATTTCTTACGGCATGTCACCTTGTTGGCACTTATTTTTATACAAAATACGTATTATTCTATTTTCAATGCTTTAATTGGGTATTAGGGAATATTCATTTTAAACTACAATTTTAACACATTTTTTAAAAAACTTTCTCCTTTTTCTTATAATCATTCAGACTTGGACCGCTAAAAGATCAGAAGTGAACTGAGAACAGTAATTTATTGGCGTCAAATTATTTTGATATAAGAAAGAGGAAAAGTGTATAAATTATTTTTCTTTTTCACAGGAGATGGTTTTAGTTAAAAATGGGAAACATTAAAATCAAATTATTGTTACTAAAGATTTTACTAAGATTTCGACTGTGTGGATATATCTTATAATACGTTAGAACGCTTAGAGTACTTCACTAAGTGAATATATATATATATAATATAATGAATCGAAACAAAGAAGTTCACATAACAACAATACAGACTATTTATTGTACATAGAGACACAAACATAATGAAACAAAATGACAACAATGACATTATACAAAACAAGATAGACGAAAGTCCATTTGGGAAGCTTACGAAAGAGTTTATAAACGGAATATGAGTCCACTACTGATGGGTGCACTAGGTCTCTCCTCATGAACAGAGATACTACGGTCTAGATAATCTTTTGTAGCCAAGGCCTGAGGAATGCACGGTTACACTTGTTTGATATAGCAAAACGCCGTACGAGAATTCTCATATAATAGTCATGTTTAGCTTTTAATCAAGGCTGTTAGATCGGAGAGCCAGAGTGAAGTTTGTAGGGAACTTCATCTACTGAAGATAAGAGAATCTTTGCACTAGAAGAAATAGGCACCTTGGCGCAAGAAATCCGATAAAAAGTGACGCAGTACAGCCCATCTTTGCTGAATTACTCAGATGGCTAATTAGCATAGAACAAAACGCCAGGACAAAGTCCTCGCCATGCCTTTTTCTTTCGACCTTAGTGGCCAAAAACATATTCCACTCCGTATCATGCCATAATAAAACCGCTTGTATTGTTAACGGTCAGTTGTCGTCGTTTTTAGATTTGCCAACAACTACGGCTGCTCATTTCCCTTATCTCCCGACTGTAACAAAGACGCTCCCACCAAGATGTGTCTGCATCCCAGTTCTGAGATCAGATAGAACACAAAACGTGGGCGCAAGAAAGCCTTATCAACAGAAAATACTATCCAGATATATATTTGCTCATCAAATTACTGTGACTGGCATAAGACACAAATCTACGTTGTTTAATTTCAATCGCTCTGCTGTTGCACTATTTATAAATTTTCATAACCCACTTCATCCATAATTGATTTGGTTCGTCGAGTCCTCTTCCTACGACAAAACCATACATCACGAACATCACGATCTGCAGTAGTAAGCTTTTTGCTCCTTGGCAGGCTTTATGCTGCCTAGACTAATTTTTGTCTAGCAAATCCAAATAGTTTGCCACCAGTTCCTTATAGATCCATATCGCTAACCAATCATGTCTGCCTAGTAGTACTTATCATATTACACTGATGTAAAGGTGCATTTTTTCAGCGGAACTTTAATATATTTAGATCAGGGTTTTTCTACTCTAGATAAATTGCTATATCGAATTAAGAGGTCAGTCTGCCTTCTCTCTTATTCACCAATAACTGGAGGGATAATTACTTCGCGATATAATACATTTTGTTGCTGGTATTGGTGTTATGTGCAAATGAACAAGATCCTTCCTCCAGTATTTATAACGTCTTTGGTTGTGTCTCGGTGCTGGTTATATGGCTGCACACCTTGGACCCTAACTAAACGTCTATGAGAATAGCTAGATGGGGCTGCACAAGGATGCTGCGAGCAGTGCTTGACAAGTCATGGAAACGCACCCCACAAGGAAACAGCCTGTACGCAGTCACCTGCCCCCATCTCAGTAAAACATATCCGAGTTGAGTAAGGACAAGGCATGCAGGCGACACTTGCTGCGAGAAGTAAGGATGCACTCATAAGCGACGTTCTCTGTGGAAGCCAACACGATGGACATGCAAGTGTGCGGGCGCCAGGCAACGACTACATTGACCAGTTTGTTGAGATGGATCTGGCTGTTCCGCAGAGGAGCTTCAGGTGCAATGAATGATAGCGGAAGGGTTGGCATAAAATTGTTTCGATACCGTGCTGCATGCACGACCTAATGATGATAATCCATTTGCTACGATGATTATGATTATAATATGGTGCATGTCCAGGATTTAAACGCGTGACGCATTCTATTTCGATACGATAATAACATTATAGCGCACGAGTTTCTCCGGCTTAATTTACGTGAACAAAATTTTTCTAAATGAAAATGCAAAATTCACAGTTATATTTTTACAATCCCTCACTGAACACAACGCTAATTTTAACGCTTAATTTTTTAATTCATCGTTAATTTTTTGCGAATTTTAACAGGTTTGACATGAATAGTTGTGTTTTTTTTTCAGAACCGCTTGCTGTACCAAATTTAAACACTTCAAGACTTCCCCTACTATTTACACTTAGCTGGGGGAGATAATTGGGTGCAAAATATTGCCGAATGTTATTAGCGTTATGTGATATAAAACGTTGGCCCAGTACTTGCAACTCTCATTCGCTGTATTTGTTTATTACGACATAACCATTACCAAACGGGTGCATCCGGCTTATTTCACTGATTTGAACGGAATCGATTGTGGACTTTTTGATTAATTAGAAAATCATTACGTTTGAACTTACGAGCTGCTTCTAATCGAGAAATGACCGTGGGCTCGGCGTTTTATCTCTGGAGACGCACAAAGACCAATTTCCGTTTTGAGAGTGTTGCTACTAATTAGATCGCAAAGAAAAATAAAATCATTTAAAAAAAAAAACCCAAAAAACCCCAGAAATAAATAATAATGTAACTGAAATTAATAAAGAACTGAATAAAGAACTAATAAGATTTTTGAGCGCGAGTAAGTTTAGAGAAAAAAGAATCAAAGACATTTTATTAATGCAACAGAAGAAAATTCAAAATGAAAAGCAACTTAGACAGAAAGATAAGAAATCGAATTCAAAGCATGTTTGATGTGGAGAAGAAACGATAAGAGAAAAGCGTTGTAATATCATCATAAATGTGTCTCTTTATATTCATGATAGGAATGATAACAATAACCATACTGTAACAAGTGAAGACAGTACTGTCACATTTTCGTTCTATTATTCACCGATGGTTCTTTATTCTTCTGTGGAAAATGCATGTGACAAGATTAGTTTTTTTTTTTTTTTTTTTTTTTTTTTTTTTTTTTTTTTTTTTTTTTTTTTTTTATTTTTTTTTTTGGTTCTAGGAAAGAGAAAGCTTCAGATAGGCCAGGACTAAGAGAATAATTAACTTGCCGACAGCTACTCTTATTTGAAAGTTTCTCTGTATAATAGAGTTCGGCCGATGAACGTAATGACAAGCCTGAACGTTGCATAAATAAACGTTCGTGCTTTTGAGACAAGTGTCTCCGCTGCACGTGATATCGACAAAAATGCCGCTTTGAAGTGGTCTACGTTTCCTCACATAATTCATTCATAAGGTGAAACTGATAAAAAATGCGTTGTTGTGCGTAAAACTCACCGACCTCGACGCTTAGCGGAGATTATCAATTAAAAACAATCTTGAAAACACACGAAGCCTCGAAATGCAGAATTTTAAAAAAATTCTTGGCTTGTTTCTTAAAATCACAGCGTTCAATGACATTGTGGTGAAGTCAAACATAAGTTGTCTTTCCCCTGAGTAGTCCGACTATAAATAAATAATCTGGACCACAGTTAAATTTTATTGAACGTGAAGCTTAAGTAAAGCAATTTAACTTGTTAGTCTTTTTATATTCCCGTTATGTTAGCTTTTATTCGTACTGTGAGTGAAGTCAAACGTGTGTCTTCCCCTGAATTAGTTCATATATAATTACTAAAGAATATTCACCTAAATTTGGACCATAGTTAAGTAACAATTTAAAAAAAACTATTTGCCTTTGTAGTATTTTCTTATGATCTTCAGTATAATATGCCCGACAGCATAAAAAAAAAATTTATGAAATAGATCACTATTAGACTAAGACTATTCTATGGTGCCACCCAGGCGGAATTTAAACAGGTTTGAATTCATGTTTTCCATCTCCTACATCGGTTGCCTAACCAAGGTTAAAGTAGTCTAGTGTTTTGCCCTACTATTGTTATCCATTAACTGAAGGGAAAAGTTGGATTTCTAGCTTTCCCTAAGGGTATTAGCGCTATGTAAATGTAGCTGTTCGTCCGGGATTGAACCCGGGTAGATGCGTTCGATTTCCTACGACTGTAACCATTAACATTCACGCGCCATCCCAACTAAGTTATTTGAAACCAGAACGCCTGGATTCCGACGGATCTAACTCAGACACTACTTCATAGGTTGTACCATTGGAATGGTTTATTTCGAAAGTTGTGCTATCAGCACTAAAGACTCCTCTCCCGATATGGAATATCTCCGACAGAAAATAATAACCATATCATTCCATAATGTATCACTTTGTTATTTGGTAAGTTATTTTTATTTAATGTCATATCAAAAAGTCGTGAGCCTATTTAATTCCATTTTTTTATTGTGATATATTGATTTTTAAGCGAATAGTTTATAGTAAATATTGGTTTGGTTTATAAACTGGTAGAAATAATTTTAATTAACTAAAAATATGTATATTAATAAATTGATAAAATTAATCAAACTGGTGGGTAACTTGTCTTTTTATTACATCTATTCAATATTTATTTATCCAAACTCCTCTGCCCCGAGCAGGATGGGATCCTCAATGTCAAATTTAAACGGAGTTTAACAGATTGTATTCAAGGTTTTCCTTTGCCTAGACCGGTTTCAATTGTACCAACGTTAATGACCCAGTCTGCCCACTATTTACCATAGTTAGGAAAGGAGATAAATGGATACATACATTGTCGGCTAGTATTTATACAATGGTTTAAAATTAGAAATAGTCTAGTACAGGATTTGAACTGCGTCTCGCGTGTCTGATTTTCCTACAATGATAACGATTGCCCCACAACAATTTACTCAATATAAACTAAGGACAGATATAGAAACCACGCTGGATTGCAACAAATCTGACTCAAGACTCTGAATATGTTGTATTAATGGAGAACATTATCGGAAGGTTTTTCGCAGATCTAGAGACTGTCCTACTTATTCCATAGAAATATTCAGGACAGAAATCTAAACGCCTTTATCCCATTCGTGTCTATCTAGGTTTACGTTAAACTGGGTACATGCGAGGACTCGATATTGTCTTGGCACCCTTAGAAGAATGCCATTTCGCCCCTCACCATCTGCTCGTCCCAAACTGTCTGACAGATAAAGATCCATAATCGTGGAGCCGATTAAAGACATTGACAACAGAACAACTATGCATATCAAGTTTAACGGGAAACCTTTATCTACGAATGCCAACTCACCTGATAAAACCACAAACGTTAACTATCAGATTTTACTACGAGCAAATACAAGAAAAACGTTAGTAATTTTTTTAAATTGATTAATAAATTTACTTTTTAATGTTCGTGGTGAACATTAAAAAAAACAAGAAGTAAAATTGTTGTTAAAAAGATTTTCAGATTGTGATTACGTATATTGGCGTACGGTCGCTATTTTTACATTTTGTATGGTTACTTAGTGAGTATTTGCACACGGTCATATTGTGATACAAACGATTCCTATAAAAATTCTAACAACTGTTTGGCCCACAGAATGGGACCCAAACAGCTACTGCCCACTCCGGCTCTGGAAGTAAACGTGAATGATATTGGCACTGATACGTACTCCAAACCCCTGGAGCTACAGAACAGGAACCTCACCACAGATGCGATTTTAGTGTTATATCAGGACAGCCATACTTTAATGTATTCTAACTCCACTGACAGAGACTACATTAATTATGTAGCTTTATGTTTCAGATGTTATTTTGAGTATTACAGCTAGTCTCTCTCTCTTTCTCTCTCTCTCTCTCTTCTCGAATATATTATATATATATATGTGTGCTGTGTGTGTGTGTGTGGTGTGTGTGTGTGGTGTGTGTGTTGTGTGTAAAATTGAAAATGGAAGCTTGAATCCGACGGTATGTTGAAAGAGAAATAAAGGAAAGAAAGTATGAATGGGATTAAAATAGGATATATATAATTGATTTACTTACACATGTTTCGGTCAGGAGTTTATCAGTGTACTTATTCAATTATTATTTTATTTTAAATAACAATGAAATGAATAATAATATAGAAAAATGTAGAAATGTTCGCCAAACGAGAAATATCGACCTGTTCTTCAGAGTAATCCTTATTTTTTAAAATAAAAATTCGTTTGGAACGCGGGTATATATATATCATATTATAATATTTCATGTTTTCATAGAAATTGATATAATTTTTTTTTTAAATGGCCAATCTTTTTTTTATTATAGAGTATAGCCATAAATAAATAAACTCGTATCCTTGCTTTTAGTAAAATGTTTATTTTCTCCATATAAAAAGATATAAGGATCTTTATTTTTTAACAATATCGGACACTATTTTGTTATTGTTTCGTTGGCATTTAATATTTGAGTTCGCGCTCAGCGAAAACTATTCGGAATGCTTATTTTCAAGCCAATGCCTTTGTCTTGCTGGTCGGATAAACTAAGGCTTAATAATATGTGTAAAGTAATATATCAGAATACTTCTACAAAAGGCGGATATCACCTTTGTCTACAGTAATAATTAAGACACATCTGTCAAAAGACATGTCGAGAATTATGGCCCTTACTCATTAAACATGTGTCGTTAAACCTGTCCACAGAAAGCAATTCACCAGGTTAATATCTTTAATCCTCAGGATAGACTAAACTTATGTCTTTTATGGCTTCCTGAACACGACCATGATCTTTAGGTGGGATAAGAGCAATATTTGAAATCCTTTTCTGTTAGTTGTTGAATAGTAAAAAATTTATAAATAGAAAATAAAATAAAATTAACGAAAACAGTTACCTCGATATATTACTCAATGAGTCATGTCTATTTTTTAAATCAGCGTTGATTTGAAAAAAAAATGTCTTTTTTCAGAAAAATACTTGTTATTGCCTCTTGTTGAATAGACTTGCATATGTTCATCGAGGGCATATTCAAACAAAACTTAAATGAGCTGTTATATAGGGATCTCGAGTAGGTATTACAGAAACAGATATTCCAAGCATTAAAATATATTTCAACCAGTTCCACGTTAGCCATTGTCAGCTAGTATTGTTTATTTAATACTAGTTTTCATTTTAAGACAAATAGATTAACACTATGTATTTAGAATTGGTTGTGCATAAGAATATATCACTTTTTTAACGTATTCATTCTGATTGTTATGTTATAAGAATAAGTTAATCGAATTTAAAAGAAATAAAAAATTGATTAAAATTAAGACCGTATTAAATTAAACCCAATTAATCATGTCTAGAAAAAATCATATTTCTTTTAGAAAAACGCTTGTATATTGTTTTTTTACTTAAATTGCATATGTCATGAGAGATATTAAACCAAAATATTCAAATGAGAAAGATGATGGGACTCGTCGCTAATGTATCATAAACTCCAATAATAAAATGTTTATCAACATGTTTCAGCTTTAAGCTTATCATGAACGATGGTTTATTTCAATAGATATTCATTTAGAGATGATCAAACTTGAATCTTTTTGCCCCGCATACCCCTCCCACAACTGCCACCAAAATTTCTCTTGGTATTTTTACCTGCTATTATATGATATTTCAAAGTTCATTATCTGTTCACTCAGAACTAATTCTATTTAAATTAAAGTGATTTTATCAGTGTAATAAGTGTGATTTTCCAGCGGAAAGTAAAGTTGACACGTAGAGAGAGCGCTGTCGGCGGTTTGTGGTAGGATCGCAGTGGCTGAGAACCACTCTAGCGTTTTAAAGTAGGCGAAAAGTTAAGAATGTAGTGTGAATCTAGAGTGTGCTAATAAATAATAGCTAGTAATATCTGTTTTTGATTGTATAATGTTTCACTAGAAATTATAAAACCATGGTGTCTTTAGTTAAACGTAAAAGGTAACTTTTGTTATCAAAAAAATGTGGCGTGTCATTATTATTGCATAGTAAAGGTTAACTTGTTAGATAGTAACCGATATAATTTTTCTTTTAGCTTTCTGTATTCACCTATCCATTGTGTGCAGTATCGCCATAGTTAAGTAACCAATTTTGAAATTTTAAGAAAAATTGCATATCACTTGATGCATCCGCGGCTTCCGGCCTCTAAAAAAACGCTAGGCGGATGCCTGCTGAAAAATCCTAACCTGCTCGCTCACGATTAACTCCTAGCTGACTGGAAGGCGTTTTCCCGAAAAAGTAAATGCGATATGACAAGCCTCCACAAGGAAATGCTAAATATTTTAACCGCGCCACCCTCTTCAAAATATTTTTAGTGGTTTGAAGGGTTTAGAGCGTTTGAATTTAGGGTAAATTATACTGAAACCAGAAGAAATAAATTATTTCCATTATATAGTAGTAGGATAGGTGGGCATGGACTTTTTCATTGGCCAACACAAAAAAAGTTGACTGTGCTTTTCTAGATTCAAAGAGGCTCGAGTTTTGTATTTCATTCGTATTCAAAATGTCAATACTACAGTACAAGATTGCAGGTGGCAACTTCTGGCATGTAATGAACAGATGACATACCTCGAGGCTTAAAGGTGCTGCGAACGATTCTGGCTTGCATGGTATCGCAGGAGGAATATGGCTGCTGTAAGCACTTATATTTAATCGAAGGGAGCAATTCTGAACCAGCGAGAGTGGGATTGCACGTATGCAAATTCTCTCGAGATCGGGCGTGCATATAAAGCATACGGGAAACGGCCTGAGACGGGGGTGACAATATTACGCCTGATCTCGAGCAATAAATTGTAACAGCCTAGCAGTAGTATTTTGGCTCTTGCGGGTGGACGACCAGTTGCGGAGAACGTTATTAACAAGAAACTTTGAAGATGCGATTGAGTTGACGGTTTGCTCAGAGCGATATGATGCACAATATCTCGTAATCGGCGATGCAGGTAGCGCATCAACTGAGACCACCCGAGTGCGCATTCAAAAAGAAATATCTCACAACTATTATTCATGGGTTTCTAGAATTGATATAATATTTCCAAACAAATATGTCATAATCATATTTTTATTATAGCGATTCATCACCCATAAATAAATACACTCTTATCCTTTCTTTATAAAATGTTTATTTTCCTCCAACAAAAGATACAGGATATTATTATTCCTTAGTAAATGATGTTATTGGAACGGATATCGCATAGATATTATTTATAGAAAGTTCTACAGCAATAACACTATGTAACATGTGGTGTCATTTGAAAAAAAAGACTGAAACAATATCGTCTAGAAATATAAACAATTGTGAAGTAAGTTATCTTTCTCTAATAGTCTCTATGATGTAATGATCCACAGCCCAACCTCTTCGGCGTTACGGGTACATCAGTCGTACATTCTGGTCTCCTCACTCATAAAAACTTAACTTTGAAGATTGTATTGCGAAAGTCTGTCTAAGTAATACATGTTTATGTACAAAAAACAGACTGAACGCTAAAGCATTCAGTGTCTAAAAGATACCGCCCAACTCCCTATATTGAAAGATTTTTTACGATTTAGTACAACGGGTACATCAGATCAGGCCACACAAATCTTTTTTGAGTTTTTTGGAGTTCGCAACTTTAGGCCAAAAAATATTATTTGACGTGGGGGATCTTACCCCCTAGCGGGGAGTTGGCGTTTACAACCCCAGCAAACAGGGCGGATTTCTCAGGAACGGAACAGAATGGTAACTGGGAAATACTTATGTTCCTATTTTTCGTTTGGTTTTAAATACCTTATTTACCAAAAATGTAGTTTCTGCAATAATTATTTTATTTTATGTGTATAAATATCAAAACGGTCAGTTTTCACAAAACATTTTTTTTTAAACTGTCTGGCATGAGAATTGAATGGTAGACTGCCCTTCAGAGGGTATCTGGGGTAAATAACTGGCGGGGATTTACTTAAATCATGGTGAAAACCCCTTCTAAGAAATATGTGGTAGTATTAAGACACAATTGCTCAGATGAGAAACAACACACAACACACACACACACACAACACACATTAATATTATATATGTATATATATATATTATATAAGACGAGAGACCCATAAGAAGAGAAGAGAGGAGAGGGAGAGAGAGAGAGGAAGACAGAGAGAGAGAAGAGGAGAAGCGGCAGGCAGTTGAAGGTCTGAAAGTATCTTGATGGCGAATTGTGTTGTGATTCTTCTTTCCTGTGTCTTTTCGATCCTTGAAGACGTTTCCTGTGGTTGTTTTAAGAACCTCAATAATGAGCTGAACGCCTGCCGTCAGCAGTTCTTAGCCTAGGATGGGCCATCAGCAATGGTTGAGTGGCAGACCCCAACGGATTTGTTTCCTGCAAGGCAGTCATGTTGAATCACTTTTGGTGCCCCTTGTGCACGAATGGCGGGAGATAATTCAACAGACACGAGTTCAAATCCTGAAGAAGCTGGTTTCAATTCATACGTGCTAGTACATTACGGAAGTGTTAGGAACCCAACGGATTATTTCCTCCAGCTATGGGTAATGGTATGGCAGACATGCTCTTTAAACTGGTACTGGCAAGGAGCAAGGAAAGGTCTGAATTCAAACCTGTTTAATTCCGATACAATTATCTTGTGTAATCCAGCTCTGCAGAAGGGTTGGTAATTACATACGTGAATCTTGGGAGAAGATGACTTGAGACGTTTCCAAAAATGTTTAGCTGGGTCTCAATAGCATGGCCATGCTGTTTTCTCCATCTATAATGACTTAGCCACCATATATGGAAAAGGAAAGCTTGTAAAGGTTAGAGTAAATTTATTTTATGTTATCTTTACGGAAAAGCATATGTTGATGGTGTGTCTTTATTAAAAAGCAGCGGGTCGTCTGTTCTGCAAATACTTGATAATGGCTACTGTCTGGCACTGCTGCAGTTCGGTCGTGGTGTTTTGCGTAGATGAACAATTTATTTTTGGGCGAGATGTGCACCTTTTCCCTTCTCCAAACATTCACATTCGAATTCTTCCTGTTCTACACGGTGTTTCCGAAAGTCTAACCATACATATTCTTTGAGAGGCAAAGGTTTTTACATAGGAATTTTAGAAGAAAATAATTTAATTTTTGAGTTTTTAGGCGTGAAATAAGATACCAACTTATAATGTTATTAACAAAAAATACTAGAGAGTAAGAAAAAACATGAGGGTGACATGTCTTTCGGACCATCCTGTAGATTCATTTTTCCTTGTTATTCTTCTGACATATGCATTTTACCATGAAGAAAAATGTCCTGAGCGTCAACTATAAAGATTCTACTGAATTCTTATAAGTTGACATGTGTACACATTAACAAATACCATTAATCAATTAATATCAAAAAGTAAACATATTTAATGAAAATATGAATTTATATAGGAAACGGATATATTGAGGGAGTGTTATTTGTTACCCTGTATAATTCCCAGGACATTGTACTGAAAAATATGCCATGCATATTTATATAATATTTATTTTATATAGTTATATATATATATATATATATTTATATATATTAATATATTTACATAAAATATCAGTGATATTTTTCAGTTACAATGTGGGAAAATATACAGGGGTTAAGCAAAAAATAACACTTCGTCAATATATCCGTTTTATATAAATTCAAGTTTTTATTAAATATGTTGTACTTTTTGTATATAATTTATTAACTGTAGATTTTGTAATGTTGGTAAAACTGTTCATTAAAGAAAATTCAGTTAGAATTTTATATGACCTCAAGGATCTTTTTCTTATGTGAAATGCATATTCAGAAGGAAACAAGAAGAAAGAAAATGAGAATCTACAGGATGGTCCGAAAGACATCACCATGCATGTTTTTTATCTCTCAGTATGATGTCTTTAATAATATTATAAGTTGTATTTTTTCACCTCTAAAAAAAAAACTCCAAAAAATTAAATTATTTTTCTAAAAATTCTATGGTAAAAACTGTTGCCTTCTCAAAGAATATGTATGGGTTATAGAACTTTCGGAACACGTGTACAACAGGGAGAGAAGTTCGAATTAATTGTTCTGGAACGGGAAAAGGTGACATTCGCCCAAAATAATTGTTCATCTACCGCAAAAACACCCACGACGAGCCCACAGTGCACCAGACAGTCAGCAATTCAGATAAGTAAGTTTCAGAAACAAAGCGAACCCGCTTGCTTTTAATAAGACGACACCCTCAACAAGTGCTTTCGCTGAAGATAACATACAAATTAATTTTACTCGTACACTTTACAGCTTTCCTTTCATATATGGTAGCTAAGTGCATTATAGATTGGAGAAGAACACCAGCATTGAGGCCATGCTATTGGAGACCCAGCTAAACATTTTGGAACGTCTCTAAGTCTAAATCTTCTACCAAGATCACACTGTATGTAATTTACCAACCCTTCTGCACGAGCTGGATTTAACACAAGGATAATTTGTATACGGAATTAAACAGGTTTTGATTCAGACCTTTCCTTCTCCTATGCCAGTATTCCAGTTTAAAGAGCCATGTCTGCCATACATTTACCCATAGCTGGAGGAATAATAGTTGGGTTCCCTAACATTCCGTATGTACTAGCACTATGTAAATTGCAACCAGCTTCTTCAGGATTTGAACTCGTGTCTGTTGAATTATCTACCGGCCATCGTGACAAAGGGGCACCAAAAAGTGATTCAATGACTGCCTTGCAGAAACAAATCGTTGGGGTCTGCCACGTCAACCATTGCTGATGGCCCATCCTAGCTAAGAACTGTGACGACAGGCGTCTCACCATTATTGAGGCTTCTTTGAAAACAACCACAGGAACGTCTTCAAGGACAAAAGACACAGGAAGAAGAATCACAACACAATGCCATCAAATACTGTTCAGACCTTCAACTGCCTGCTGCCTCTCGCTCTCTCTCTCTCTCTCTCTCTCTCTTCTCCTCTCCCTCCTTCTCTCTCTCTCTCATATATATATATATATATATTACATATATACATTAATATGTGTGTGTGGTGTTGTGTGTGTGTGTGTGTTGTTTCTCATTGAAGCAATTGTGTCTTAGATACTACCCATTTTCTTAGAAGGGGTTCACAGATTTAAGTAAATTCCCAGCCAGTTATTTTACCCAAGATACCCTCTGAAGGGTCTACCATTAAATTCTCAATGCCAACAGTTTAAAAAAAAATGTTTTGTGAAAACTTACCGTTTTGAATATTTAAACACATAAAAAAAATAATTATTGCAAGAACTACATTTTTGGATAATAAGGTATTTAAACAAACAAAAATAGAAAATATAGTATTTCCCTTACGCTGTCCGATTCCTGAGAAATACCCGCCCTGTTGCTGGGGTTGTAAAAACGCCCAATCCCCCGTGTAGTGGGGTAAGACCCCACTCAATGAAATTATTTTTGGCCTTAAGTTGCGACCCATAAAACTCAAAACAAGATTTTGGTGGCTGATCTGATTGTAATCCCGGTACTAAAATCGTAACAATCTTCAATATTAGGAGAGTTGGCGGATCTTTTAAGAAACTGGAATGCTTTAGCGTTCAGTGTTTTTTGTACATAAAAATGTATTTACTTAGAAGACTTTCGCAATACAATCTTCAAGTTAACTTTTGTTATGAGTGAGTGAAGACCAGAATGTACTAGCTGATGTACCCGTAGACGCCGTGTAAGAGGTTGAGGCTTGGATCATTACACATGAGAGACTATTAGAGAAAGATAACTTATCCTTACAATTGTTTATATTTCTAGACATATTGTTTTTTCATCTTTTTTTCAAATGACACCACATGGTTACATAGTGTTATTGCTGTAGAACTTTCTAATAAATTATCTATCGATATCCGTTCCAATAACATCATTTACTAGGAATAATAATATCCTGATATCTTTTGTTTGGAGGAAAATAAACATTTTATTAAAGAAAGGATAAGAGTGTATTTATTTATGGGTGATAATCACTATAATAAAAAAGATTAGACAATTTGTTGGAAATATTATATCAATTCTAGAAACCCATGAATATAGTTGTGAGATATTTCTTTTGAATGCGCACCGGGTGGTCGTCAGTGATGCGCTATCTTCATCGCGATTACGAGATATTGTGCATCATATCGGCTCTGATAGCAACCTCAACTTCAATCCGGCATCTTCAAGTTTCTTGTAATAACGTTCTCCCAACTGAGTCGTCCACCCGCAAGAGCCAAAATACTACTGCTAGCTGTTACAATTTTCTCGAGATCAGGCGTAATATTGTCACCCCGTCTAGCCGTTTCCGTATGCTTATATGCACGCCCGATCTCGAGAGAATTTGCATACGTGCAATCCCACTCTCGCTGGTTCGAGATTGCCCTTCGTTAAATATAGTGCTTACAGCAGCCATATTTCCTTCCTGCGATTACCATGCAAGCCAGAATCGTTCGCGCACGCTTTAAGCCTCGAGGTATGTCATTTTCATTACATCCACAAAGTTGCCACCCTGCAATCTATGTACTGGTAGTATTGACATTTTGATACGAATGAAACTACAAAACTCGACCTCTTTGAATCTAGAAACCACAGTCAGTGTTGGCCAATGAAAAAGTCCATCCACCCTACTACTACTATATAATGGAATAATTTATTCCTTCTGGTTTCAGTCTAATTTACCGCTAAATTCAAACCTCTAAACTCCTTCAAACCACTAAAAATATTTTGAAGAGGGGTGGCGCGGGTTAAAATATTTACATTTCCTTGTGGAGCTTTCATATCGCATTTACTTTTCGGGAAAACGCCTTCAGTCAGCTAGGAAGTTTAATCGTAGCGCAGGTTGGATTTTCAGCAGGCACCGCCTAGCGTTTTTTTTAGAGCCGGAAGCCCGGATGCATTCAAGTGATATGCACGATTTTCTTTAAAATTCAAAATTGGTTACTTAACTATGGGCGATACTGCACACAAGGATAGGTAAATACAGAAAGGCTAAAAGAAAATTATAATCGGTTATCTATCTACAGTTAGACTTTACTATGCAATAATAATACACGCCCACATTTTTTGATAAAAAGTTACTTTTCGTTTAAACTAAAGACACCATGGTTTTATAATTTCTAGTGAAACATTATACAATCAAAACAGATATTACTAGCTATTATTTATTATCACACTCTAGATTCACACCTACCATTCTTAACTTTTCGCCTACTTTAAACCGCTTAGAGTGGTTCTCACGCCACTGCGATCCTACCACAAACCGCCGACAGCGGCTCTCCTACGTGTCACTTATTTACGCTGGAAAATCACTTTATTACACTATAAAATCACTTTATTTAAATAGAATTAGTTCTGAGGTGAACAGATAATGAACTTTGAAATATCATATAATACAGGTAAAAATACCAAGAGAATTTGGTGCAGTTGTGGGGAGGGGTAGGCAAAGATTCAAGTTTATCAGTCTCTAAATGGAAACAGTGTTGAAATAAACACGTTTCATGATAGCTTAAAGCTGAAACTGGTTGATAAACATTTTATCTATTGGAGTTATGATACTTAGACGAGTCCCCTATCTTTCTCATTTAATATTTTGTTTTAATATCTCTCATGAACATATGCAATTTAAGTAAAAAAAACAATATACAAGCGTTTTTCTAAAAGAAAATATGATTTTTTCTAGACATGATTAATTGGGTTATTTAATACGGTCTTAATTTTAATCATTTTTTATTTCTTTTAAATTCGATTAACTTATTCTTATAAAATAAACAATCAAATGAAATACCGTTAAAAAAGGTGATATATTCTTATGCACACACGAATTCTAAATACATAGTGTTAATCTATTTGTCTTAAAATGAAAACAGTATTAAAATAAACATACTACTGACAATGGCCTAACGTTGGAACTGGTTGAAATATATTTTATGCTTGGAATTATCTGTTTCTGTATACCTACTCGAGATCCCTATATATCACTCATTTAAGTTTTGTTTGAATATCCCTCATGAACATATGCAAGTCTATTCAAACAAAGGCAATATACAAGTATTTTTCGAAAAAGATTTTTTTTTCAAATCAACTGATTTAAAAAAAATAGACATGACTCATTGAGTAATATATCGAGGTAACTGTTTTCGTTAATTTTTATTTTATTTTCTATTTATAATTTTTTACTATTCAACAACTGAACAGAAAAGGATTTTCAAATATTGCTCTTATCCCACCCATGGTCGTGTCAGGAAGCCATAAAAGAAATCATGTTTAGTCTATCCTTGAGGATTAAAAGATATTACTTGGTGATATGCTTTCTGTGACAGGTACAACGACACATGTTAATGGAGTAAGGGCCATAATTCTCGACATGTCTTTTGACAGATGGTGTCTTAATTATTACTGTAGACAAGAGGTCGGATTATCCGCCTTTTGTAGAAGTATTTGATATATTCTTTTACACATATTTATTAAGCTTAGTTTTATCACGACAGCAAGACAAAGGCATTGGCTTGAAAATAAGCATTCCGAATAGTTTTGCCTGAGCGCGAACTCAAATTAATGCCAACAAACAAATACGAAAAATAGTGTCCGATATTGTTAAAAAATAAAATCCTTATATCTTTTATATGGAGGAAAATAAACATTTTATTAAAGCAAGGATACGAGTTTATTTATTTATGGGCTATACTCATTATAATAAAAAAAAAGATTGGCCATTTAAAAAAAAAAATTATATCAATTCTAGAAAACCATGAATATATAAATATATATATATATATCCGCGTTCCAACGAATTTTATTTTAAAAAATAAGGATTTACTCTGAGAAAGGTCGATATTTCTTCGTTTGCGGAACATTTCTACATTTTTTCTATTATTATTATTTCATTTCATTTTGTTATTTAAAAATAATAATAGATTGAATAATGTACACATGGATAAACTCCTGACCGAAACATGTGTAAGTTAAATCAATTATAATATCCTATTTTATCCATTCAATACTTTCTTTCCTTTATTTCTCTTTTCAACATACCGTCGGATTCACTTCCATTTTCATTTTACACACACACACACACACACACACACACACACACACACACACACACACACACATATATATATATATATATAGAGAGAGAGAGAGAGAGAGAGAGAAAGAGAGAGAGACTAGCTGTATACTCAAAATAACATCTGAAACATAAACTACATAATTATGTAGTCTCTGTCAGTGGAGTTTAGAATACATTAAAGTATAGGCTGTCCTGATATAACACTAAATTGCATCTGGTGGTGAGGTTCCTGTTCTGTAGCTCCAGTGGGTTTGGAGTACGTAATCAGTGCCAATACATTCACGTTTACTCAGAGCCGGAGTGGCAGTAGCTGTTTGGGTCCCATTTGTGGGCCAAACAGATCTGTTAGAATTTTTATAGGAATCGTTGTTATCATATGACCGTGTGCAAAATCTCACAAGTAACCATACAAAAATGTAAATACGACCGTACGCAATATACGTAATCAACAATCTTGAAAATCTTTTAACACAATTTACTTCTTGTTTTTTTTTAATGTCAACACGAAACATTAAAAAGTAAATTTATTAATCATTTAAAAAAATACTAACGTTTTTCTTTGTATTGCTCGTTAGAAAATCTGATAGTTAACGTTTGTGGTTTTATCAGGTGAGTTGGCATTCCGTTAATAAAGGTTTCCCGTATAAATTGATATCAAAGTTGTTCTGTTGTCAATGTCTTTAAGTCGCAATCCCGATTTAGGATCTTTATTGCTCCAGACAGTTGGGGAGAGCAGATGGTGAGCGAAAATGGCATTCCTTCTAGGGTGCCAAGAGCAATATCGTAGTCCTCGCATGACGCAGTATTAACGTAAACCTGAGGATAGACACGATGGGATAATAGGGTTAGATTTTCTGTCCCTGATATTTCTATGGAAGAGGAAGTCTCTAGATCTGCGAAAAACCTTCCGATTAATGTTCTCCATTAATACAACATATTCGTAGAGTCTGAGTCAGATTTGTTGCAATCCAGGCGTTGGGGTTTCTAATATCTGTCCTTAGTTATATTGAGTAAATTGTTTGTGGGGCAATCGTTATCATTGTAGGAAATAGACACGGCGAGACGAGTTCAAATCCTGTACTAGACTATTTTAATTTTACATTGTACTAATACTACCGAGCAATGTATGTATCCATTTATTCTCCTTCCTACTATGGGTAAATAGTGGGCAGACTGGGGTCATTAACGTTGGTATTGAAACCGGTCTAGGAAAAGGAAAACCTTGAATACAAATCTGTTAAACTCCGTTTAAAATTGACATTGGGTCACATCCTGCTCGGGCAGAGGAGTTGGATAAATAAATATTGAATAGATTGTAATAAAAGACAAGTTACCCACCAGTTTATTAATTTTATCAATTTATTAATATACATATTTTTATGTTAATTAAAATTATTTCTACCAGTTTATAAAACCAAACCAATATTTACCTATAAACTATTCGCTTAAAAATCATATATACAATAAAAAATGGCATTAAATAGCTCACACTTTTTGATATGACATTAAATAAAATAACTTACCAAATAACAAAGTGGATACATTATGGAATGATATGGTTATATTTTCTGTCGGAGATATTCCTATGGGAGAGGAAGTCTTTAGTGCTGATAGCAAACTTTCGAATAAACCATTCCAATGGTACCACCTATGAGTAGTGTCTGAGTTAGATGCGTCGGAATCCAGGCGTTCTGGTTTCAAATATCTTAGTTGGGTGCGCGTGATGTAATGGTTACAGTCGTAGGAAATGAACGCATCTACCCGGGTTCAAATCCCGGACGAAGCTACAGTTTACATAGCGCTAATACCCTTGGGAAAGCTAGGAATCCAACTTTTCCCCCTTCAGTTATGGATAAATAGTAGGGCAGACTAGACTCTTTAACCTTGGTTAGGCAACCGATGTAGGAGATGGAAAACTCTGAATTCAAACCTGTTAAATCCGCCTGGGGTGGTCACCACTAGAATAGTCTTAGTCCTAATTAGTGATCTATTTCACTAAATTTTTTTTTTATCTGTCCATAATTATACTGAAGAAATCATAAGAAAATACTACAAAGCAATAGTTTTATTTAATTGTTACTTAACTATGGTCCAATTTAGGTGAATATTCTTTAGTAATTATAATGAACTAATTCAGGGGAAGACAACTACGTTTGACTTCACCACAGTACGGAATAAAGCTAAATAACGGGGAATATAAAAAAGACTAACAAGTTAAATTGCTTTACTTAAGCTTCATTCAATAAAATTTAACTGTGGTCCAGATTATTTATTTATAGTGGACTACTTCAGGGGAAGACAACTATGTTTGACTTCACCACAATGTCATTGAACGCTGTGATTTTAAGAAACAAGCCAAGAATTTTTTTTTTAAATTCTGCATTTTCGAGGCTTCGTGTGTTTTCAAGATTGTTTTAATTGATATCTCCCGCTAACGTCATACCTGAGGTTTTACGCCACACAACGCATTTTTATCAGTTTCAACTTAAATGAATTATGTGAGGAAAGTAGACACTTCAAAGCGCATTTTGTCGATTCACGTGCACGAGACACTTGTCTTCAAAAGCACGAACGTTTATTTATGCAACGTTCACTTTGTCAGTTACGTTCACGCCGACTTCTTTATTATACAGAGAAAACTTTCAAATAAGAGTAGCTGTCCAAGTTAATTATTCTCTTAGTCCTGGCTTATCTTGAAGCTTTCTCTTTCTAGACCTAATCTTGTCACATGCATTTTCCACAGAAGATAAAGAACCATCGTGAAAAAGAACAAAATATGTGACATACTGTCTTCACTTGTTACATATGGTTATTTGTTATCATTCCTATCATGATATAAAGAGACACATTTATGATGATATTACACGTTTTCTCTTATCTTTCTTTCTCCACATCAACATGCTTTGATTCGAATTTCTTATCTTTCTCTGAAGTTTGCTTTCTTTGAATTTGTCTTCTGTTGCATTAATAAAATGTCTTTTGATTCCTTTTTTCTCTAAACTACTCGCCTCAAAAATCTTATTAGTTCTTTTATTCAGTTCTTTATTATTTTCAGTTACATTATTATTATTTCTGGGTTTTTTTTGGGTTTTTTTTTTTTAAATGATTTTATTTTTCTTTGCAATCTAATTAGTAGCAACAGTCTCAAAACGGAATTGGTCTTGGTGCGATCTCCAGAATAAAACGCCGAGCCCAGGTCATTATCTCGATCAGCTCGTAAGTTCAAACGTATGATTTTCTATTAATCAAAAAGTCCACAATCGATTCCGTTCAACAGTGAAATAAGCCGGATGCACCCGTTTGTAATGGTTATCGTCGTAATAAACAAATACAGCGAATAGAGTTCAAGTCCTGGGCAACGTTTTATTTTCACATAACGCTAATAACATTCGGAATATTTTGCACCCAATTATTCTCCCCTCCAGCTATGTGTAAATAGTAGGGGAGTCTTGAGTGTTTAAATTTGGTACAGCAAGCGGTTCTGAAAAAAAAACAACAACTATTTCATTTCAAAACCTGTTAAAATTCGCATAAAATTAACGATGAATTAAAATTAACGTTAAAATTAGCGTTGTGTCAGTGGAGGGATTGGTAAAAATATACTGTGAATTTTTGCATTTTCATTTAAAAAAATTTTGTTCAACGGTAAATTAAGCCGGAAGAACTCGTGCTATAATGTTTATTATCGTATGAAATAGAATGCGTCACGCGTTTAAATCCTGGACATGGCACCCATATTATAATCATTATCATCGTAGGAAATGGATTATCATCATTAGGTCGTGCATGCAGCACGGGTATCGACAACAATTTTATGCCAACCCTCGCTATCATTCATTGCACCTGGAAGCTCCTCTGCGGAACAGCCAGCATCTTCACATAACTGGTCAATGTAGGTCCTTGCTGGGCGCCCCACACTTGCATGTCCATGTGTTGGCTTCCACAGGAGAACGTCGCTTATGAGTGCATCCTTACTTCTCCAGCAGTGTCCTGCATGCCTTGTCCTTCTCACTCGGATAGTTTATGAGATGGGGGGCAGGTGACCGTACAGCTGTTTCCTTGTGGGGTGCTGTTTCCATGACTTGTTCAACACTGCTCGCAGCATCCTTGTGCAGCTCCCATCTAGCTTATTCTCAAGACGTTTAGTTAGGGTCCAGGTGGTGCAGCCATATAACAGCACCGACACAACCAAGACGTTATAAATACTGGAGGAGGCTTGTTGCATTTCACATAACACCAATACCACAACGAAAATGTATTAATCCAAGTATTATCCCTCCAGTTATTGGTGAATAGAAGAGCAGACTGACCTCTTTAATCTCGATATAGCAATTTATCTAGGAGTAGAAAAACCCTGAATCTAAATATATTAAAGTTCCGCTGAAAAAATGACCTTTTACATCAGTGTAATATTGATAAGTACTACTAGCAGACATGATTGGTTAGCGATATGGATCTATAAGGAACTGTGCAAACTATTTGGATTTAGCTACAAAAATAGTCTAGGCATAAACCTGCCAAGGAGAATAAAGTTACTACTGGAGACGTGGATGTTCGTGATGTAGTGGTTATTGTCGTAGGAAATGGACTCGACGAACCAAATTCAAATACTGGATGAAGTGGTTATGAAATTTGATAAATAGTGCAACAGCAGAGATTGAAATTAAACACGTAGATTTGTGGTCTTATGCCAGTCACAGTATTTGATGAGCAAATATATATCTGGATAGTTGTTCTGTTGATGCTTTCTGCGCCCACGTTGTGTTCTATTGATCCTCAGAACTGGGATCGACACAGCTTGGTGGGAGCGTCTTTGTTACAGGTCGGGAGATTAAGGGAAATGAGCAGCCGTAGTTGTTGGCAAATCTAAAAACGAGACAACTGACCGTTAACAATAACAACGGTTTTATTATTGCATATAACGGAGAGGAATATGTTTTGCACACTAGGTCGGAAAGAAAAGGCATGGCGAGGAGCTTTGTCTGGCGTTTTGTTCTATGCTAATTAGCATTGAGTAATTCAGCAAAGATGGGCTGTACTGCGTCACTTTTTTTATCGGGGTATTTCTTGGCGGCAAGGTCTATTTCTTCTAGTGGCAAAGATTTCTTATTTCAGTAGATTGAAGTTCCCCTGACAAACTTCACTCTGGCTCTCCGATCTGACAGACCTTATTAAAAGCTAAACCATACTTTATATGAGAATTTCGTAGCTGTTTTGCTATGATCAACAAGTGTAACCGGTGCTATTCCCAGGCCTTGGCCTACAAAAGATGTACTAGACGCGTAGTATCTCTGTTCATTGAGCGAGAGACCTTGCACCCATCAGTAAGTGACTCATATTCTTTATAAACTCTTTCGTACTTCCAAAGGACTTTCGTCCTATCTGTTTTGTATAATGTCATGTATGTCATGTTCCACGTGCTCAGACAATAAAGTCTGTATTGTTGTTATGTTGAACTTCTTTGTTCGGATTCATATATATATATATATATTCACTTACGTTGGAAGGTTACTCTAAGCGTTCTAACGTATTATAAGAACCACACACGAAATCTTATAAAACTTTATACAATAATTTGATTTTAATGTTTCCCATTTTAACAAAACCATCTCCTGTGAAAAAGAAAAATAATTTATACACTTTTCCTCTTTCTTTAAAAAAATAATTGACGCCAACAAATTACTTCCAGTTCCACTCTGAACTTTTACGGTCCAATCTATGGATTATAAAGAAAAGGAAAAGTTTTTTAAAAAATGTGTTAAAATTGAGTTTAAAAGAAAATTCTTAATACCCATTAAGCATGAATAGAATAAAACGTATTTGGTATAAAATAAGCCAACAAGGATTGACATGCCGTAGAATCAAACCATCCAAACCAAACTGGTTAAGTTCATCACCATATTCAGGATGGTATGATCTACTGTAAGTTATATATATAGTACTTTTTTTTCCTTGTGTTATCTTACTTTTGAAACACACTTGTATTTTTGTGTGAACATATTCCTGTGTTTGTTCTAAATACAACGTAAGTGCTTTATTTCAAAACATAAGTGAACTATAAATAGGGAATACATGGTCTATTATATACAGATTATCAATCATGTGGATATCTGATCTCACAAGTTAAAGCGACAATTCTTCCAAGCCTTAATTATATCAGTGCCACTGTATGGCTGCGTCACTTGGACCCTAATGAGGTGCCTAATGAATAGACTAGATGGGAGTTGCACAAGAATTCTCTGTACAAAATCGTGAACGACCACCTCACAAGAAAGCAGCTGAACGGTCACATGCACCTATCTATAAACCATGTCCGAGTGAGACGAGCAAGACAAGCTGACTCTGCTAGAGAAGCGGGACGAACTCATAAGTGATGTTCTCCTGTGAAAAACCAGCACATGGCAGTCAGTTGGGGTCATCCAGCAATACCGAATACCAGCGTTTCACGGATACTATATGTTGCGCAGAAAGACTACCGGGGGGCAATGAATGATAGGGACGGTTGCGAGAGATTGTCCATGAACACCTGTGCTACTAGAGCGATCTGAAATGATGAGGATGATGAGCCTATATAAAAAGGAATAGAAAGTTAAACTAATTTTAAATTTAGTTGTACAAAAAATCAGCGCTTAGTAATTAAACAACTTTCTTTCTTTCTTCTTTCCTTCTTTTTAACATTCTTCTGACTCTTTCTTTTTCTTTCTATTCTTTTTTCTTTTATATTTCTTTCTTTTTTCATTCTATCTTTCTACCTATCTTCCTTTTCTTTATTTGTTTACTCACTTTTGCTCTTTTTTGTTTCTTCTTTACTTCATTTTTTTCATTTTTCCTCTCTTTAAAAACACTTTCATTCCTTTCCTTCTTTCTTTCTTTGATATTCCATTCTCTCTTCTTTCTTTCGTTTCTTCTTATTTCTTTGTTTAGTTTCTTCTTTTTCTTTGTTTCATTGTTTTGGGTTCTTTTCATACTATTTTTACCCTTTCTTCCTTATCTTTTCTTTCTTTATTCTCTTTCTTTATTCTTTCTTTCTTAGTAATTACAGAACATTCTCTTTTCAGAATCATTTAGCTCGAAACTTTGCGGTTAGTGTCATTCACCTCAGAGAGTATATATGCCCAAATAATACAGTAGTGGCATCTACATAAATAGCAAAAATTAGAATACATTTGAGAGAGTTAGTATGAATATATATATATATATATATATTATTCACCGAATGTGGATATGCCGTGAGAGAGAGAGAGAGCAAACCAAACCAAACCAAAATTGAGCTAAAAGATTCTGAAAAAAGAAAGTATGCTTGTGAATACTAGCTCTGAATTCATATATAAATTTCAAAATGTTCTTATTTTTCTATAGTAGAGCATACTGTACATTATTACTGTATATCAGGCTCTGGTGAATGACACGTAAACCGCAAAGTTTGAGCTAAATGAATCCTGAAAAGAGAAATGTGTGTAAAATTACTAAGAAGAAAAGAAAGAAAGAAAGAAAGAAAGAAAGGAGAAAAGGGTAAAAATAAGTATATGAAAAAGAAACCCAACAATGAAACAAAGAAAAGAAAGAAACTAAAAAAAGAACAAAGAAATAAAAGAAGGGGAAACGAAAGAAAGAAGAAAAGAGAGAAGAAATATCAAAGAAAGAAAGAAGGAAAGGAATGAAAAGTGTAAGGAGGAAAAAATGAAAGAAATGAAAGTAAAAGAAGAAACAAAAGAGCAAAAGTGGAGTAAGAAATAAGAAAAGGAAGATAGGTAAGAAAAGATAGAATGAAAAAAGAAAGAAGTAAAAGAAAGATAAGAAAGAAAGAAGAAAGAGTCAGAAAGGAATGTAAAAAAGAGGAAAGAAGAAAGAAAGAAAAGTTGGTAAAATTACTAAGCGCTGATTTTTTGTACAAACTAAATTTAAAAATTAGTTAGACTTTCTATTCCTTTTATATAGGCTCATCATCCTCTCATCAGATCGCTCTAAGTAGCACAGGTGTTCATGACAAATCTCTCGCACCGTCTATCATTCATTGGCCCCCTGGTAGTCCTTCTGCGGCAACATATAGTATTCCGTGAGAACGCTGGTTAATATCGTATTTGCTGATGACCCCACTGACGTGCCCATGTGCTGGTTTTCACAGGAGAACATCACTTTATGAGTTCGTCCCCGGCTTCTCTAGCAGAGTCCAGCCTTGTCTTGGCTCGTCTCACTCGTGATGGTTTATAAGATAGGGTGCATGGTGACCGTTTCAGCTGCTTTCTTGTGAGGTTGTCGTTTCCACGTTTGTAGCAGAGAATTCTTGTGCAACTCCCATCTAGTCTATTCATTAGGCACCTCATTAGGGTCGCAAGTGACGCAGCATACAGTGGCCACTGGATAATAAATTAAGGGCTTGGAAGAATTGTCCGCTTAACTTGTGAGAGTCAAGAATTCCCACCGATTGAGTTGAATAATCTGTTATATAGACCATGTATTCCCCTATTTATAGTTCACTTATGGTTTTTGAAATAACAGCACTTAACGTTGTAATTTAGAACAAACACAGGAATATGTTCACACAAAATAACAAGTGTGTTTCAAAGTAAGATAACACAGAGGATAAAAAAAGTACTATACTATAGTCAACTTACAGTAGATCATACCAATCCTGAATACTGGTGATGAACTTAACACAGTTTGGTTTGGATGGTTTGATTCTACGGCATGTCAATCCTTGTTGGCTTTTTTATACAAATACGTTTTTATTCTATTCATTGCTTATGGGTATATAAGAATTTTCTTTTTAAAACTCAATTTAACACCATTTTTTAAAAACTTTTTCTTTCTTTATAGATCCATGATTGGACGTAAAAGTTCAGAGTGGAACTGGAGTAATTTGTTGGCGTCAATTATTTTTTTAAAGAAAGAGAAAAGTGTAATAAATTATTTCTTTTCAACAGGAGATGTTTTGTTTAAAATGGGAAACATTAAAATCAAATTATTGTATAAAAAAAGTTTTTATAAGATTTCGTGTGTGGTTCTTATAATACGTTAGAAGCTTAGAGTAACCTTCCAACGTAAGTGAAAAATATATATATATATTATAATCCGAACAAAGAAAGTTCAAGCATAACAACAATACAGACTTTTATGTCAGCAAGTGGAACATGACATACATGAACAATTATACAAAACAGATAGGACGAAAGTCCTTGGAAGTAACGAAAGAGTTTAATAAAAGAAATATGAGTCACTTATCTGATGGTGCAAGGTCTCTCGCTTCATGAACAGAGATACTACGCGTCTAGTATATCTTTATGTTAGGCCAAGGCCTGGGAATAGCACCGGTTACACTTGGTTGTCATCAGCAAAACAGCTGACGAATTCTCATAATAAAGAAGTATGTTTAGCTTTAATAAGGTCTGTCAGATCGGAGAGCCAGAGTGAAGTTTGTCAGGTGAACTTCAAATCTACTGAATAGAAATCTTTGCCACTAGAAGAAATAGAAACCTTGCCGCCAAAGAAATACCTGGGTCGTGGTGGGGTGTCGAGTGGGGATTGGTGTTGTGGGGGGATAAAAAAAGTGACGCAGTACAGCCCATCTTGCTGAGATTACTCAATGCTAATTAGCATAGAACAAAACGCCAGACAAAGCTCCCGCCATGCCTTTTCTTTCCGACCTAGTGTCAAAACATATTCCTCTCGTTATATGCAAATATAAAACCCCCCGTTTTTGTTATTGTTAACGGTCAGTTGTCTCGTTTTTAGATTTGCCAACAACTACGGCTGCTCATTTCCCTTAATCTCCCGACCTGTAACAAAGACGCTCCCACCAATCTGTGTCGATCCAGTTCTGGAGGATGCATAGAAAGCACGAAACGTGGGGGCAGTAAAAGCATCAACAGAAGCAACTATCCGAGAGTATATATTTGGCTCATCAAATACTGTGACTGCGATAAGACCACAAATCACGTGTTTAATTTTCAATCTCTGCTGTTGCACTATTTATCAAAATTTCATAACCAACTCATCCAGTATTTGAATTTGGTTCGTCGAGTCCATTTCCTACGAACAATAACCACTAATCACGAACATCCACGTCTCCCAGTAGTAACTTTATTCTCCTTGGCAGGTTTTATGCCTAGACCTATTTTTGTTAGCTAAATCAAATAGTTTGCACAGTTCCTTATAGATCCATATCGTAACCATCATGTCTGCTAGTAGTAACTTATCATATTACACTGAATGTTAAGAAGAGGTCATTTTTTCAGCGGAACTTAATATTTTGTTCAGGGTTTTTCTGATCCTAGATAAATTGCTATATCGAGATTAAAGAAGGTCAGTCTGCTCTTCTGATTCACCAAAAACTGGAGGGATTAAATAACCCTTTGGGAAAATTAATACATTGTTCGTTGTGGTATTGGTGTTATGTGAAATGCAACAAGCCTCCTCACAGTAATTTATAAACGTCTTGGTTGTGTCGTGCCTGTTATATGGCTGCACCACCTGGACCCTACTAAACCGCTCGAAGAAATAAGCTAGATGGGACTGCACAAGGAGCTGCGCAGCAGTGTTGAACAAGTCATGGAAAACAGCACCGGCCACAAGGAAACAGCTGTACGGTCCCACCTGCCCCATCTCATAAACTGATCCGATTTGAATTTGGAGAGGGAGGGAAGTGGGGGGGTGTTGGTTTTGATTATTTTGGGGGGTGTGGGTTGGTGTGTTTGTGGTTTTGGTGAGAAGGACAAAGCATGCAGGACAGCTGCTGAGAAGTAAGATGCACTCATAAGCGACGGTCTCCTGTGAGCCAACACATGGACATTCAAGTGTGGGGCGCCCAAGCAAGGACCGACATTGACCAGTTATGTGAAGATGCTGGCTGTTCCAGCAGAGGAGCTTCCAGGGTGAGATGAATGAATCAGCGAGGGTTGCATAAAATTGTTGTCGATACCGTGCTGCATGCACGACTAATGAATGATTAATCCATTTCCTACGATGATAATGATTATAATATGGGTGCCTGTCCAGGATTAAACGCGTGACGGCATTCTATTTCATACGAATAATAAACATTATAGACGAAGTTCTTTACCGGCTTAAATTTACCGTTGAACAAAATTTTAATGAAAATGCAAAATTCCACAGTATATTTTTACCCGAATATCGCCTTCCACTGACACAACGTAATTTAACGTTAAGTTTTAATTCATCGTTAATTTATGCGGAATTTAACAGGTTTGAATGAAAGTTGTTGGTTTTTTTTTCAAGAACAGCTTGCTGTACCAATTTAAGAACACTCAAACTCCCCTGCTTATTTACACATAGTGGAGGGAGAATAATTGGTGCAAATATTCCGAATGTTATTAGCGTTATTGTGAAATAAAACGTTGCCCAGGACTTGAACTCTATTCGCTGTATTTGTTTATTACGAACGATAACCAATTAACAACGGGTCATCCGGCTTATTTCACTGTTGAGACCGGACGATTGTGGACTTTTTGAATTAATAGAAAATCATAACGTTTGAACTTAACGAGCTGATCGATGATAATGACCTGGCTCGGCGTTTTTATTCTGGAGATCGCCCACAAGACCAATTCCGTTTTGGAGACTGTTGCTACTAATTAGATGTGGCAAAGAAAAAATAAAATCATTTAAAAAGAAAAAAAAAACCCAAAAAAAACCCAGAATAATAATAACAGTAACTGAAAATAATAAAAGAACTGAATAAAACTATAAGATTTTTTGAGGCGAGTTAGTTTTAGAGAAAAAAGGAATCAAAAAGACATTTTATTAATGCAACAGAAGACAAATTCAAAGAAAGCAAAGCCTTCAGAGAAGATAGAGGAAATTCGAATCAAAGCATGTTGATGTGGAAGAAAAGAAAGATAAGAGAAAACGTTAATTATCATCATAAATGTGTCTCTTTTATATCATGATAAGGAAATTGATAACAAATAACCATATGTAACAAGTGAAGAATGTATGTCACATATTTTGTTCTTTTTCACGATGTGCTTTATCTTCGTGGAAAATGCATGTGACAAGATTAGGTCTAGAAAGAAGAAAGCTTCAAGATAAGCCAGACTAAAAGAATAATTAACTTGGACTAGCTCTCTTATTTGAGTTTTCTCTGTATCAATAAGAAGTCGCGTGAACCGTAACTGACAAAGTGAACGTTGCATAAATAAAACGTTCGTGCTTTTGAGACAAGTGGTCTCGTGCACGTGAATCGGACAAAGCGCTTTGAGTGTCTACTTCCTCACATAATTCATTAAGTTGAAACTGATAAAAATGCGTTGTGTGGTAAAACTCAGGTATGACGTTAGCGGAGATATCATTAAGAAACAAAATCTTGAATGAACACACGAAGCCTCGAAACATGCAGAAAATTTAAAAAAAAATTCTGGCTTTGTTTCTTAAATTCACCAGCGTTCAATGCATTGGTGGGGATAGTCCAAAACATAGTTTGTCCTTCCCCTGAGTAGTTCCCACTATAAATTAAATAATCTGGACCACAGTTAAATTTTTAGAATGAAGCTTAAGTTAAAGCAATTTAAACTTGTTAGTCTTTTTTATATTCCCCGTTATTAGCTTAATTCCGTACTGTGGTGAAGTCAAACGTAGTTGTCTTCCCTGAATTAGTTATTATAATTAACTAAAGAAAATAATTCACCTAAAATTGGACCATAGTTAGTAAGCAAATTAATAAAACTATTGTTGTATATTTTTCTTAATGATTTCTTCAGTAATAATTATGGACAGATAAAAAAAAAATTTAGTGAGAATATGATCAACTATTAGGAACTAAGACTATTCTAGTGGTGAACCACCCAGGCGGAATTTACAGTTTTGAATTCGAAGAGTTTTCCCATCTCCTACATCGGTTGCCTAACCAAGGTTAAGAGAGTCTAGTCTGCCCTATATTTTATCCATAGACTGGAAGGGGAAAGTTGGAATTCCTAAGCTTTCCCAAGGGGTATTAAGCGCTATTAAGATGTAGCTTTCGTCCGGGATCTTGAACCGCGGGTAGATGCGTTCCATTTCCTACGACTGTAACCATTGAAACATTCACGCGTCACCCAAATAAGATATTTGAAACAGAACGCCTGGATTCGACGCATGCTAACTCAGACACTACTCATAGGTGGTACCCATTGATGTTTATTCGAAGTTTTGGCTATCAAGCACTAAAAGACTTTCCTCTCCATAGGAATATCTCCGACAGAATATACCATATCATTCTATAATGTATCCACTTTGTTATTTGGTAAGTTAATTTTATTTAAATGTCATAATCGAAAATGTGTGAGCTATTTAATGCCATTTTTTATTGTATATATGATTTTTAAGCGAATGTTATAGGTAAATATTGGTTTGTTTTATAACTGGTAGAAATAATTTTAATTAAATAAAAATGATGTATAATTAATTAAACTTGATAAAAATTAATAAACTGGTGGGTAACTTTGTCTTTTATTACAATCTATTCAGATTTTATTTATCCAGACTCCTCTGCCCGAGCAGGATGTGAACCCAATGTCAATTTTAAACGGAGTTTAACAATTTGTATTCAAGGTTTTTCCTTTTCCTAGACGGTTTTCATACCAACGTTTAATGACCCAGTCTGCCCCACTATTTTAAACCATAGTAAGGAAGGAAGAATGAAATGGTACATGACATTGCTCGTAAGTATTAAGTACAATGTAAAATTAAAATAAGTCCTAAGTACTAGGAATTTGAACTCGTCTCGCAGTGTCTATTTCCTACATGATAACGATTGGCCCCCACACAATTGTACTCAATATAACTAGAGGACAGATATTAAGAAACCCCAACGCCTGGATTGCAACAAATCTGAACTCAGATCTAACGAATATTTGTATTAAATGAGAACATTAAATCGGAAGGTTTATTCGCAGATCTAGAGACTTCCTCTTCCATAGAAATATCAGGGACAGAAAAATCTAACCCTATTTATCCGATCGTGTCTAATTCCTCAGGTGTTCGGGTTCTAATACTGCGTCATGGCGAGGACTACGATATTGCTCTTGGCACCCTGAGAAGGAATGCATTTTCCGCTCACCATCTGCTTCTCCCACAACTGTCCCTGGAGCAATAAAGATCTAAATCGGGATTGCGAACTTAAAAGAGCATTTCGACAACAGAACAACTTTGATATCATTTATACGGGAAACCTTTATTAACGGAATGCCAACTCACTGATAAAACCACAAACGTTAAACTATCAGGATTTCTAAACGAGCAAATACATAAGAAAAACGTAGTATTTTTAAATGATTAATAAATTTACTTTTTAAATGTTTCGTGTTGACATTAAAAAAAACAAGAAGTAAATTGTGTTAAACAAGATTGTTCAAGATTGTTGATTTCGTATA
>CM042138.1:130676287-130701287 GCA_023376005.1 Doryteuthis pealeii | reverse complement strand
TAACCCTTCTCTCAGCAGATAAAGCTGCAAAATAGCACTTCTGATGTTACATAATTATTAGATTCTTAATATTTATGTACAGTAGTGTAGAAATCAAAATAGCTGTTGTAAGTTGTAGCCCACGGCCTTGAAGGATTGGAATGACAAGGCTTGACCTGTCCTTCCTTCCGGTGGATACCGTGAGAATCGGTGGAGAAGACCCTCTTCCAGTTTAGATTAGAAATAGATTTTAGTCAGTCGGCCAGAAACCACGACGGTGGTGAGTGGTGTAATTCACGCTCCAACTCAATCTGCGCAGGTAGTTTGGTGGGGATTTCGAAATAAATATGATCTAAGTAAATCGAAGTCTTGTGTTATTATCTAAAAACTACCAATGACACAGGGCTTCTGATAAAGAGAAATCCCCAATGGAAGACCAGACACGAAGTCCCCAAGACGAAGTCCCCAAGACGAAGTCCAGATGCTAGAAGAGACGCTAGAAGAACTTAAGATATCAAAGACGCCAGAAGAAGAATAGAAGTAAGTAAAGAAGGGTATACAACACTGACAGACACATACAATACAAAACTCCGATACATGGATCTAAAACCAACCAATAAGTAATACATGACAAATGGCAATAATCATGGATCAATCAAATACACAACAAGCCCCACCATATACAATATACTATTGGTCAGTGACCAGCAGGTTACAGAAGAAACTGAAAGGAAGAAAAAAATAATCTTCATACAATGTCTACTATTTACACAGCATTGCAAACAAAGCCTTCATCAGTCCAACCGGTAAGATATATAATAGCGTGAATCCTATGGAGCCTCCTCCCCTCCAGGGGCTGTACTAGGTTTATTGCCTAGTGCCTGAGGTGCATCAAAAGATGAATGCCGAAGGGATATGCTCAATTTTTAACACTGGCTACCGCATGAGCTTTGGTTTGTGAGTGGTTCCCCACGTGAATCGAACTTTGTCTTCAACTGACTTGCTGGGATGTCAGGAAATAACTACATGAATCAATAGATGAACTGAATCTACGCCATTAACGAAGTTAGCGAAAACGGGATAGACTCCCTCGCTTTACGGCTGATGCCGACAATTGGCCACCCCACCAACATTACTCCCTTTTATTATTTTCTATTCTCTTAGTCTGTCGTTCCTCTTATTCTTTCTTTATAGACGCAAAACAATCTCCCTGGTCTAGGGCTAGCGAAAACGGGATAGACTCCCTCGCTTTCCGGCTGATGCCGACAATTGGCCATCACACCAACATTATTCCCTTTTATTATTCTATTATTGTTCAGTGAGAGTTAACTGTCTCAGCTGAAGTTTGAACCCGATGCTACATTCGAGTAGAGTTGAAATTCAACCGTAAAAGTAAATTTACTGGGCTTTTCCTTTTCGCTGATGCTGTGGTTGTTCATTGGTTTGTGAGTTCGGTTCGTGGAAGTGGGAGGACGACTCGGAATTTAGGGAGTTAGCTGTTTGTTCTTAGAGTAGACAGATGTGTCTCCAAGATGGCTATTTCTTCCGCGCGTGATGATCATCTTGGGTTAAATAAATACGTCTGAATAATATCCGAATCTTTGTGTTTGTTACTCAAAACAACAACGGACACAGAGATGAAGAAGCTCCATGATGTCCCAAAGAAGCAGATCAGAGAGAGAGAGAGAGAGAGACAAAACAGACAGAGAGAGAGAGACAGAGAGAGAGATGAGAATTATAAGATACCTAATATTTATGTGCATTAGTGTCGAAACAAGATGGCGTTTTAAGTGCAGCTGACGGCCTTGAAGATTGACTGACAAGCTTGACCTCAGTCCTAACCCTATCTTCCGGGGATAGCCGTGAGAACCGGTAGAGAGGACCCTCTCTTCCGGTTTAGATAGTAAGTAAGTTTCAGTCAGTTAGAAGGTAGCAGCGAGCTCGAAGGGGTAAGTCGCGTTATACACGCGTCCTCTCATCTGCGCAGATTGTCTGGTTGGGGATTTAAAATGAAGTAAGATCAAAGCAAATCGGAGTCTTGTGTTATTACTTCTAAAAACTAACAATGACATAGGGCCTCTGATAAAGAGAAATCCCCAATAGAAGACCAGACCCGAAGTCCCAAAGAAAGTCCAGACCGTAGAAGATTCCAGACCAAGATAAGATTCCAAAGACAGCCAGAAGAATAGAGTAAGAAAGAGGTAACTAATGAAGAGGGTATACAACAGGGAGAGGGAGCTCACATAACAAGATAGACGATAAGCGACCAAACCAGCATAGAAGAGGACGCATAGTAGAGTAGAAGAACTGACCAAGAAGATAGAATTATTATACGACAAGAAGACGTAAAGAGCTATGCAACATCGGTTCGCCAATCCCATTTCACCACGCTCTTAACCGCTTGGGTAGATGCCCATTCAAAAATTCGTAAGAAATTGCAAAAAATCAATCATTTTCATTATGTACTTGTTTTCTGGATTTATATGTTCAGTCTATAAAAATAAGTAGACTTTAGATAATATTGTTATTCCATAAGTCAAATATTGCTTCTTCCTCGATCAATTTTAGACAATGAATTGATATTCAGTTCTACATATCTTGTATCTTAAACATTCATATTTGTTAATATAAAATCAGATTATTTTGAAGTGGCTGTATCAGTGGAAATTAAACGGAACAAATGCACTATAATTGTATGAATAAACTGTAAATGACACACTGAAATGAATATATATCGATTTCAGTTATTAGATAATGACAACATAGATATCTAAGTAAAATAAAGTTGGCGGAGTGGATATTGTCAGTATCTGCCAGACAGCGAGGGAGTATATCCCCTTTTCGCCATCGCTAGACCAGGTGGATTGTTTTTGCGTCTTGCTACACCTACCATCAGTTCACCACTTTATCACACAGTTCCAAGCTGTGCAACCCATTTGCTGAGTTGGCGACGACCGCTATCGAACACAGAGCCTTGTGGTTCCCAGTGCTCAACCAACTAAAAATTAATATAGTATAATCTTACAATAACAAACAATATTCAATGGTAAAATTGAAGCTTAATTTGTGGGAAAATATTTTCAGAAATTGATGGTTTGGTTTGGGTTTTTTGTTTAATATCATATTAGGATATCGCAGTACCGATTATGAATACGTGTATAGTCAATAGACATCAAATTGAGAAATATGTAATGTGACGGTAACAATTTAAAGAAGGATATATATTCATTCATTAGCATACTTATCTACTTCTCCTTTACTTATCTTCTGAGCTGGGTAACTGGATCTGTTATTGGGCTGGAATTTTGTCTGTTCTTTACGGGTCTGGAACCACTTGCTTCTGGAGATCTCAAACTTCTGTGTCGTTGCTTAGTTTTTTAATTAACGAACACAAAACTTGATATTTTTTTCAGAGCTCTTTATTTTCTAGTTACAAGTTAACCATCGAAAAATGGCCTCTGAAGACAGATACTCAAATTGCGTCTGTCCTCTGCAAACATCTAGCCCACTCTCTTCGTCCGTCTCCTTGGAACACTTCACACTTTCTCCCTTACTCTCTTACTCTCCTTCTTATTCTTGTCTTGTTCTGAAACCAAAGTCAGTTCTTCATACCTCATCCTTACCCATCTACTTATTCTGGTTAATTTCCTTTATTATACTTTTCATTTTTCCACATTCGTTCTACGTCAACTCACTGTTGAAGTCATACACTGACTTCGACGTCTCATTATTTTAAATATTAACCTTCGTGGGTTATTTAATACCAAATCCATCCTAGTAAAAGAACAGTAGTCGCACTATTAAACCCATATCTGGGACATTGTGAAATGAAGTTTTTGCTTGCTTTTGAATTATTAAACAGTCATTCAGAACGTCCATCGTTTTTTATTCAACCTGATAATTTGTGTTATTATGACCAGAAATGTTAATGGTTTAAAAAATCACCTTGAGGTCAAAGGTAATATCTGTCTGCTATGTTGACGAAAAGTTCTGTTTGACAATTTAACAACTTCTAGATATGAAAAGTCATATTGTTGATTAAACTTCAATGATCAATGTGTTTGGATCATTTTGGAGACTCGTCATGCAATGGTCGTCGTTGTAGGAAATAGACCCGAAGACCCGAGTTCAAATCCTGGACGAGGGTGTTTGTATTTCACTTAGCACTAATACCATAGGAAATAGTATGCATCAAACTATCCACTCTCCATTTTTAAGTAAATGGTAGGACGGATTAAGCTCTTTAAATTTGGTTAGGCAATAAATCTAGAAGAAACAAAATTTTGTATTTTAAACTATTAAACTCCGTTTAAAAATTAACCATGTTTCACAATCCCCTTGTACGGGAGGTTGGGGAATATATATATATATATATATACAAGTTAATATGGAAGTTTTTTTTTTTCAGGATACAAGGTGTGTCATAAGAGTGCCGAGTTTGAAGCTGTATTTACCAAGATAGAAACGAACAATAAATAGAACATTATTTATTTCAGAATACAAGGTGTATCAAAAGTACAAAAAATCTCGATACTTTTTGACATACCTTGTATATATATTTATGTGTATGTGTATGAACACCCGCACGCGCGTGTGTGTGCGTGCGTGTATGTGTGTGTGTGTGTGTGTGTGTGTGTGTGTGCGTGCGTGTGTGTGTGTGTTTATCTTGCAATTTGGAAACATTCTATGATTCTTTTTCATTTCATTTTTTTAAATACTTATATATTACCTCTCTTGAGTATTTTGCTATATTGCGTAGATATATAAAACTAAGCAAAAAAGATTCATTCATAGAACCTGGCAAAATGCTGTGATCATAGATCACTTTGGCAAGTAGCAATTCAATCTGATCATTATTCACGATTATCACGCTAAACACATTACGAAAAGTCCTTCTGTGGAAGAAGTGTAAATATGAAGAAAGAAACTGAATGAATGATGTCCCCTTGATCTGGACGATTATCCGACAGCCATGCCGAGTAATTAGACCTCGATACTTCTCCGACGAGTACTTCTACGATGAGGGGTACTTGTCAGTAACTACTTCCTCTCAAAGTATCATACAATAGATTGAATTGATTGTATAATACCGCAGACATCAGGGATTATCTTTGATTCTAAATCGCTAAATGGAGCTTCTCGCCAAGAAAATGAGATACCAACTTTTGCAGGAAAATATATTTGAGAAGAATACAATTAAAATCTTATTGGTTGATTGATTTTAATGGCATTTCAACCCTTCTTGAGTTATTTTATGCCTACAAGTAAAAAAAACGTTTCATTCCCATCAACAGTTTTTGATTTGCACTAATTTCCAAATAGTCTCCATAAAAGTTATTCGTATATTGATCGATTTTATACCATTTGATATTCGTCGATACTTATTTCATGCTTAGACGTCAGAGAATCGCGTTCAATGTACGTTCAGATTTACATTTTTGTGTAGTTGTTTCATAATGTTTTTTAGCGAATACGAATAACTTTATGCAGGTCTATTTGAGCCATTGATGAAACCCTAACAGGTACTACCGCTTCGGATTAGAATGGAATTCCGAGTCACGGCAACAAAGAGATACCACACACAACCAAAGATTGGAGATGTGATATTAAAAGTTATCCACTTTCAATCTTACTTTTTCGAATTATTCATTTATTCAGGGTTTTTTTTTGTTTTGTTTTTTGTTTCTTTAGTTTTCCTTTATTTTTGATCTGCGACTTTTATCCAAAAAAAAATTCAGACATCGGAGACAAAAAATTTACTTCGTTTTATTCATAACTGTTGTATGGCCATTTACCTCCTATCACCCAAACCTTCCAAGTAAGACGACCAAGACATGCTGGACACTGCTAGAGAAGCAAGAGTTAACTTACAAGTGATTTTCATCTGTGGATACTTACATATGGACACATCAGTGGAGGCCAACCAGTAAAAACCTTCATCAGTTAGCTCTGTGTGGGTTCTGGAGGTCATGCGGAAGACTGCCAGAAGCGATGACCGATAAGCACGGGTGACGAGAGAGATTCAAGGGAATCCGTGCTCTCAGCATGACTTGAGGACGACGACGCCGATGATGATGATTACAATGATATCTTCAGAATATTCATGTCGTTGCAAAGGAAATGTTGATTGTATTCTTTTTACATGTTACCAAAACTCTATAACTTTCGGGGGACTAATTTTCTTGTTACCAGTTCCTGAGGACATCTGGACGTTTCTCTTGTGCCATACTCTTCAGGTATTAGTGGTCACTGTTGTGTACTCTTCTAACATATCTCGGGTATGCGAGAGAGAGACAGACAGACAGACAAACAGACGAGGGGATGATAGATGGGATGATGCGGGCTCTTACTTATTAACTCGGCCGCCATATTCTTCAGAGGACTGATTTCTCGGGTTGTTTCCCCGGGTTGCTTTTACTTCTTGTTCGTTCGGGCTCATTTCTTCGGGCTGGTCATTTCTTTAATAACGTAAAAAGGCTTTATTGTTTTTCTTTTAAGCTTTTATAGGAACAACCCCAGCCTATATTCGACTGCAGCGATGAGTGGGACATATCGAGAGCCGACAACACGTCTACTCTCGGCCATTAACTAATCGCATCTAAACAAAACTTAAACAAATCTTCCACGCCTCTAATGGGGCGTTTTTTAATGGGTCAAGTAAAAAGTTTATTACCCGTCAGTAACCGTCATGGTAACTTTCCACTGGACCTCCGTTATTCTGAATCTAACGAACCCCGATTCAAAATATCTGACTATATTACGTACATAATTCATTGACTATCTACGAATTATGAAACATTACTTGTAGATATCCATCTCCTCATCACTTAACCTATGACAGATTGTACTGGGTTATATGGTACCTGTGATCCCCGACTTAATCTATAATTGAATGAACAACATTGGTTATCTTTCTGCCGCTAAATTACTTCAGTTGACCTGCCATTTATTTATAGTTGTGAGAAAGCGTGGGATCATGGCCACTCCACGCTTATTACTGCGAAGTAAACTATTCGATAGGATTGTGTACACAAAACTCTTTAGAAGCAACTACACAAAAAAATGTAAATAAGAATATACAATGAACACGATTCCCTGACCTCTAGAAAAAAACATATATAGATGGGTTGACATGCCGTTAACATCAATCAATCTTCTTTACTCATAGAATTTAAGTTGAGTCAATATATAGATAAATAAATAAATAATAATGAGTAAACAATTTACCATTTAATTTCATTGAATATAAATCATTTTGTCTACACTTCCCCAATGTAATTCGCCTTTAAACATGCTGACATTTATTTCATTTTATCAAACTAAAAATCAAATTAACAATGTTCAGCTATTTTTCTTTCTTTTTTTGGCTGACTTATGTATTTTTTCAAGATATTTTCTCGTCAGTCGTTTTGGCCATTTTATCTCTATAAACTTTGCCCCACGTTAACCTATTTGAACACTGAAAGATTATAATGAACAAACTAAATCAATAGGATACATGTCTATTATTATTATTATTATTATTATTATTATTATTATTATTATTATTATTATTATTTCACTCCATTAGAGTTATTCACATCCGCCTTAGCCAGTGGTTCACTGGGGCTGAGTCACAGCAAGTTTACTCGGGTCTCCAGGACTCTTCTGGGTATTCTTGCCGATCTTAATGTTTGGATGGTCTTGATACTTCCTAAAATGTCCATTTCCCCCAAACTCTTTTCCAAACTCTTGGGAACCCTTTCATGGGCACAATTATAATTGGTACGACTTTACTTTCATGTTCCACGGTTTCCTCAGTTCTCATGCAAGGTCCAAGAATTTGTCTTTCATTTTCACTTGGTAATCCGCCAGGACGGCAAAATCCATGGTATGGCAAGTTTTCTTATTGCTGTTAAACTGAAATCTGTAACTCCGTCTTATTCTCCTGGACAGATTCAGGTTTGTGCATATACCATGTCATGAGATTTCACATCAGTGTTAGCTGATGGTCTTTCACTGGAAATGACAGCAAGTCTCCTCACTCTTTTGCAGCAGTGCAGTGTTCTGAATGGTTTCAAACCTTCCTCTGATTTCCAAACTTTCCAAACCCTTTTCTAATCCTTTTGGACTGTTCCAAGTGCACCAACTACAATTGGTATCAGTTTCACTTTCATGTGCCATAACTTTTTAGTTCTCTGGCAAGGTCCAGATATTTGTCTATTTTTTTCAATTTCCTTTAGCTTCACCCTGTGATCTGCTGGAACTGCAAAATCTACCAGTTGACAAGTTCTTTCTTTTTTTGTTTATCAACACTAGGTATGGTCTTCTTGCTGGGATAAGGTGATCCGTTTTTAATTTCAAAGTCCCAGAGAATTTTGTGCGTTTCGTTCTCAAGAACAGACTTCTGGTTTATGCATATACCATTTTGTTGTATGGTCAAAATTAAATTTTTTGCATAATTCCCAGTGGATCACCTTCCCAACCAGTCGTGTCTAGTTTTGTACTCCCGTTGTGTTAGTTTGCTACATTCGCTATTTTGTTAGGTCTTATCAATTTTCGCTTTGATGTAGTTTGTCCTTATGGCATTATTTTTTGCAGCAATTATTAGTGATTCAGTTTTATCTTTTGAGGTTTCCTTTTCTTAACAATGTCCAAGTCTTTCCATGTGCAACCTCTTCGATTTGTCGTTTGAAATGTCCATATAATTGTTTTCCTTCCCATTTTTGTTTTCTAGTCTTTGTTGTTTTTCTGTTTGTCCATCTGTCACTTCTACTATTGTTGGCCGCCATAAGTAATTTGTCTTTGCTTCTTTCTTGTGTTATCTTCAAGTTGTTGGATTGTGGTTTCTACGCAGTCATCTCAGTTGGCAAGACCTTGTCCCCCCTTCCTTTCTTGACACATTATTATTATATTATTATTATGTGAGTTTTTCACACCAATGTTATCTGATGGTCTTTATCATTAAAAATATCAACAGACATGCTGAATTTTAGAATACACCGACTGCACCTCTGCAGAGGGGTAAGACGGCCCAATGGGGTCACCTGTTGGTCGTGGGGATGATCCATGATACTTAACGATGTAACTAAGCTGTTCATGACACGCAACACTCCATTTGGCCCTTAACTAGGATAGACGGGTAGACGAGTGGCCTCCTCCAATCAATCGGCTGGTCACGTCAATACTTAGCGCTTATATAATTGTCCTGACTCTAATGCCCTTAGGGCAAGCCCCAACCCGATTTATCATTTAAGTGCTAGAAGGCGGTGACTGAGGATCATAATATCCTAGGTTTGACGTTATATTCTATCTGATGGTGAAGTTTCTATTCTGGAGCACTTGGGAAAGAAATGTCCCTTCATTACTATTACTCTCATGTCCATTCTGACCCGGAGTGATAACGTTTGAAAAAATGACTTAAAAAAGGTATTTTCAATACCCATCAAGAATGAATAGAACAAAACATCTTCGGCATAACATAACCCAACTAGGGTTGACAACCAAATATCAACCACCCATATGAACTGGAAGATCAATTTTAATGACAACATTTGCTTCCTTCTAAAAGAAGTCTAAAAAGTATTTAGTTGAAGAAAAATTATCTTGACTTTCGAGTAGGGCTGGTTTAGCTCAGTTGGTAGAACGTCCGACTAGGAACCACAAGGTTCTTGATTCGATACCGGTCTTCGCCAACTCAGTGTATGAGTAGCGCAGAGATCTGTGTGCTAAAGTGAGGAGCTTATGGTAGGTGTGGTACTCCACCTCAGACGCCAAAAACAATATTCTTGGTCTATTGCTAGTGAAAAGGGGATAGAATCCCTTGCTGTCTGGCTGATACCGACTTTAGACAACTTTACTCCTTTACTTTCGAGCTAAAGTTTAGGTTCAACGTCCAGATCTTCTCGTTATGATCTCGTGTATGATTGCACTACTTGGAATAAAATGAAACGCCTAGAGAAAAGGGAACTACACAAGGATATTGTGTGTAGTCTTGAATACACCCTGGAAGTATCACCTCATACAAAGCAGCTGTTTGCAATCCGTATATCTAGGAACCTCGAGGTTCCTGGTTCGATTCCGGCTTACAAGTAGAAATATCTCTATTTTCATCTGACATTTCAACTTGGGTAGGTATATATATCAAAAACTAAATACCCCACTATACATTTCCATTCGTTATATGTTACATTCTTTATATTTTCTGTGTTTAAATTAATATTCTGTATTCTGAAAAAAAATAATGATAGATTTACTTTTCATTCCTATCTTGATGAATACAGCTTTAATCTCGATACTTTTTTGACATACCTTATATATATATATATATATATATATATATATATATATATATATATATATATATATATTGTAAGAGTTGCATATGTATTTATTTTTTAAGAAATCGGTGTGATGCTCTAATGTGATGTACTTAGATTCTTCTTACTAGTTGACTAAAATCAATAAGCAATAGCCCTATACACCCAATGAATGTTCTACCTTATTGAAAAAAAACACAATATATATATATATATATATATATATATATATATATATATATATATATGTGTGTGTGTGTGTGTGTGTGTGTGTGTGTTTGTGTGTAAGTGAGGGGCCTATCCATTAGCTGATCAGAGTGGTTCCATTGTGACTGTGCCAAACGTTCGGGCTGTGAGGCGTCAGGTAACTCCAATTCAGAATGCACAGTTCGTCACACCCGTACCAGCATTTCGTCAGCTCCTTCCCCTTCGTCGTTAGAGAAGCGAAACTGGAAATGGCTTTTAAATGGGAAGAACAGATAAGAAGTAAGCAAATAACAAAAAGAAAAACATTCTTGATGTGTTCTGTGTTTAAATTAATATTTTATGAAAATCTGTATCCATGCATTGTTCTAAATGTATTTCATTTCATTTCATTGAAGGTAGCCCATCTACGTCTACGATGGCATCTCTATTTCCTCAGAGGAAATGGAAGCACATCTACGATGACCAACACGTTCTTTGAACGTCAGTACCATTGAAAATTGGAAAGGTTCAGCAGCTGCAAATATTAAAGCATCATCTGTAAATCCAGTTGGCTGGTTGGTTGGCTGGTTGGTTGGTTGGATTTTATGGCATGTTGGGTTGTTTTATGCCGAAGTCGTTTTGTTTTATTTTCTTGATGGGTATTCATTTTTTATACCCATTTTTTCTTAAACACATTTTCTAAAAAATCATGTTATTTAATCCATAGATGGAAGGCTAATAGGTACTACAACTCCGGATCAGGGTGGACGTGGGAGTTATGGTTATGAAGGAGTACTTCACACTCCCAGAGATCCAGAAATGGAACTTTACCATTAGATGCAGTTTAACCACATACACTAATACCCTTCTAGCACATATATGATTAAAAAATGCAATAGGTTTGGGACAATTATAGAGTTTGGCGTGAACAACCCGGTTGATCAAGGGGGTTGTCCGACTGCCGTCTAGCCCAAGTAAGGGCGAAAGTGGAGTGATTCCTATTATGAACTGCTCAGCAACCAATGTTCCGTCCATAAGCATCACGGATCCCCACCAACGATCACTTGGGTGAGATTTTATCCCCCTGTAGAGGTGCAGTCGATGTATTTTTCTGTTTCGGTCGACATGGAGAATAATCATTTGGAATATGCTTTTTCATAGTTAATTCCCAGTTTTTAAAAGTTGTCTTTGACGCGTAACGCACAAGGAAGCGGGTAAACAGTTTACTTGTTCTAGTTTCTTTTTTTATATAATAATAAATATATATTTTTTTGTCGGTATAAGAATTGAAGCAGTAATTGAAGCAGTAATCTCCCTTGTTGTCTTCTTTACATTTCTAACGTTTTTTTACCACTATTTTTACGTTGACAAAAATATCTCTTAACGTGTATTATTTAGATTTTGCTGACTGATGTTTCTCATCTTTATAGTGATATACACAACGTTTAGGCCGATGTTATCTGCGGCATTCTTCAGATATTTCCTGTACTACTCAGGAACCTTCTTGTCGAACCCGAGAGCCTTCACGTCGTAATCAGAAGCCTTCACTGAATTTCGAAGCGAACACTTTATTCAATCCATTAACGTAGATTGTTCTCATTCCGTTAACCATAACCGAGTATAAGTGTTAAGTTATGTTAAATATTTTTATTTTATTATCGCCTGTCGTCAGGATTGAACCTGCAACAAACAGATGATTGTCACTTCGAAATGAATTAACTCAATCCTTATATCTGTTGAAACAACTGATGAATGCCGGAGGGCACATCGGTCAACACGTGGGATATATATAACAATTATAAGGACAACAGTCCGAAAAACCTAAATAATACAAATTATCAAGCCTCATCTAAAACATTCTGACAAATAATGTCTTAACATATCTATTAATAATGGAGATTCGCTTCCGGTTTTTGTCTGTAACAAAAACTACGTCACTGCTTACGTTACATTACCCAAAATCGTCATAACATAGAATAAATACACTCAAAATTTGAACCTGCATCATTAGACAGCCCTCATTGTTTTTTTAAAACAAGTTTTAATAAATACCTGACTGGTATTATATATCTATATATGGTTTGTTTTATTTTAATACATATTTAAAGTTTACATTTCAAATTGTTTTATTTTTTGATCCTTTAATGAATTTGATGATTTTACTTACATAGGGTACAAACTCGCTGATATTGAATTTTTAACTCCCACCCCTCAGGCAATATGTTTCAAAAATCTATTTTTACATCGCCCGGAGGGTATTTTTTATTTTGCTAGTACAAATAGCAAATAACCTACTCTGCTTAATTTTGTGCCACATTTTGTAAGTACATTCACAATTTGATAACTGCTATTCCCTTATAAAGTCCACATTCCAAAAACGTTATGGTTTACATGTAGAATCACATTTTTAAGAAAGCAAGAAATATATTCTTATAGTGACTTGATCATAGAAAAAATCAGAATTTCCTTAAATCATGTATCCTACATTTAATCTAAATGTGTACTTACAGTTTTTTCTTAATTTTTTATGAATATGTCGGGATAGCTGCAAGAAAATGTGTTTGAATATTTCATTGACATTTATATTTACACCTTGTAATTTTTCATTTTTTTTTTATTTCAGCAAGGGGGAATTTTAGGTTTGAGGCGATAACTATATATATTTCATTTTCTCCGATTATAATCAAATTGAAAAATGTCAAGGGATATAACTTCTCGTATGATCAACATGATATGGATCTTACATAAGTCCTTCTGTTAACACGGAATATATAAATGCTAATGACTGTTTAATCTTTTTTCATGTATTTGTTTTGTCTTTGCCTAAGGCTACGTATAAGAATGCGTTCCTAGAATTCATATTCTAGGATCTGATGTAAAATAATGTTGGTTGTTGTGTGAATAACAAATAAGTTTGTGCCCATTGCTTATTTTTATTTAAAGCTATGGATTTTTAACTCTTATTGTGTCTACATTTCGTTCCTACTACACTATTAGACAAGAAAAGCTCAGACTGATGAAGAAGAGGTTTGGTTTGTTTTACGGCATATCAACCTCAGTGGGTCATTTAATGCCGATAAAGTTTTGAAATAAATCAATTCTTAATGGATAATACAATTTTTTTATAAATACATTTTTCTATTTAACCCATAGATAGGACCCTAACAGGTACTACCACTCCGAGTCAGAGTGGACTAGGGAGCAATGGTGATGAAGGAGTGCTCCACATTCCCCAAACCTCCAGAACTGGAACCTCACCATCAGATAGAGTTTAACGTCATTCCCAGGACATGTAGACCCGCAGCCACCGCCTTCTAGCACCCATATGATAAAAAGGGGTTGGGGCTTGCCATAAGGGCAACAGGGTTGGGAAAATCATACAGGTGCTAGGGCTTGACGTGACCAGCCGATTGATCGGAGGGGGCCTCTCCGACCGACCGTCTAGCCCAAGATAGGGCCAAAGTGGAATATTGCATGTCATGAACTGCTCATCCACCTGGGCTCTATCCTTAAGCATCGCGGGTCGCCACCCACGGCAAACAGGTGTCCCCATTGGGGGAGTCTTACCCCTCTGCAGAGGTGCAGTCGGTGCATTCTAACGCCCCAGCCGACAGGGCGGTCAGACTGATGAAGTAATAGTTTTGGGGTGAAACATTTAATTTCAACTTATATTTAAGTTGTAATTAAAAGGAAGCGGATGGTGTAATGGTTAAAGTCATGGGAAATTGGACTCGTCGCCCCGAGTTCAAATCCTGGACGTGGTAATTGCATTTCACTTAGCGCTAATACCCTTGAGAAAGGTATGGAACCTACTCTCCCCCCCCCAGCTATGGGTAAATAGTAGGACAGACTTGGCTCTTTAACCTTGGCTAGGCAACCGGTCTAGAGGAAGGAAAACTGTGAATTCAAACCTGTTAAATTCCGCTTAAGAAATTGACCTTGTGTCGCATCCTGATCATGCGAAGGGGTTGGTAAATATATTTATTTAAGTTGTTGTGATCTTGTAGTGCACTACCGCTTTGCTGTTCCAACGATTTTTGTATCTTCAGATGCAGTGGGTTTTTTGCATTGTTTATATTTTTCGTACTGTTGTCCTCATCTTTTTTGTTATATACATAACATTTCGGCCGATGTTCCCTCTGAATTTCTGCAGGTGTCTCTTGTCGAACTAGAGAACCTCGCCGAATTCGGAAATCTTCTTGTCGTAATTGAGAACCATGAAGAAATTTCTAACCAAACTCTTTATTTAATCCAATGATTGTTCCCATTCCGTTAATCATGACTGGGTACATGTGTTACGCTATGTTAAATATTTTCTGATATTTTCGTTGGTATTCAGGATTGAAACTTCACCTTTCAGATGATTGTCACTTCGAACTCTGTTAATTCAACACATATCCTTCGTGCCACGTTTAAGTAGTGGTTTACAGCATACATTATATACCGAAATAATCCAACACCCTCCTCCTTCCCTACATATGTTCATATGGGATTAGTTTAGACACTGGTTTCATCGAATGTAGTGCGAATGATTTTCCGAAATTTGTCAAGTCGAAAGGAATAATATAGTATGTTCTGTGTCAGCAAATGAAACGAGTTAAAGCCTTTTGCTGATTTTGTGCCAATTCTGTACAATGAATATACAGAATATGATGGGGATCCCCCGTGTGGTAGTAGCTAACTTGCTAGAATGCTATATCATAGTTATTGAGTTCGAACTCCAGTCGAGCTATTACGTTCACTTTCGGACTGACACACTTGGGAAAGGTATGAATCAACCTTTCCCCTAATTATGAGTTAAATAGTTCCACTACTGTTCTCTTACAAGGATGTCTTTGGTATAAAATAACCACCGAAGTTTGATATGCCATTAAACTAATGAACCACCCCCACCTTATCAGGTTGAGGCACAATTTCCTTTTTGACGTAGGAAACCATGCACATACCGAAGCTCATGCAATGGCTAATAAAAAAATGCATTGATCCAGTTGGCATTCATTTTTGGGGGCGTCTCAGGCACCGAGCAATAAACTAGTCCAGTGACTTTTATACGAGGCGCAGGTGCTACCTAGTGCGACGGCTCCCTGGGATCACGCATTTAATTGTCCAGAGTCAAAGGTTGCTCTCTCAAAATATAAAGTTCGTTATTTAAATAATCTTAAGACTTGTCTATCTTGTGGGGATGTTCCAGCTACTTCAGAACACATATAAAGGATTACCCTGGCGATGGTTTGCTAAATAACCGAAACATTATAACAACGGCTCCTACATTAGATTATCGTCCATCTGAACACCTTGATGTTTTTTTTATTCTTTATATTCACACACACACACACACACACACACACACACACACACACATATATATATATATATATATATATATATGGGAGAAATGTGAAGGATGTTTATCCGACAATATGTGGAGAAAAGTAGACAAACACAGGATGTTATGGAAACTGGATGTTTATTGTCGACGATGCAAAGTTTCGGCCATTTAGACCATCTTCAGGACAACAACCCAGTTCTAGCTTCAATGAAGGACATTTTCAGAATTATGAAAAACACTAGGCTGTCAGTAGGGGCAGGGGTGGCTGGGGGATGGGTAGTGGATTTTCTTCCCTCCATATAACACTCCCCATTTAGAGGGAAGAAAATCCATTACCCATCTCCCCCAGCCACCCCTGTCCCCACTGACAACCTACTGTTTTTCACCATTCTGAAAATGTCCCTCATTGAAGCTAGAACTGGGCTGTTGTCCTGAAGATGGTCTAAATGGCCGAAACGTTGCATCGTCAACAATAAATATCCAGTTTCCATAACATCCCGTGTTTATCTACTTTTCTCCACACACACACACACACACACACACACACACACACACACACACATATATATATATATATATATATATATATATATATATATATATATACCTTATTTCTTTGATTTTTCGGATTTAACTCCAATACTTGGTAAATATGTAACTCAATTGAAATTAGAATGAGATAAATAAAAATTCATTTCATGCCTAGCTTAGAAGATGAAAAACATGAATATTTTCAAATTCCACGTATAATTTTTGCTTAGTATGAGGGAACTGACAGTTACGAAGCGCCGTTGACGCTATGTCTACACAACTGTAATTTAAAAAGTAGGAGGAGTGGCTTATCGATATCAACCAGACAGCGAGAGAGTCTATCCATTTTCACTGGCGTTGGACAAGGGATATTGTTTTGCATCTGAGATGGGGCGCCACACCTACTATCAGCTCCGAAATATTAGAATGAAATAAAATGAAACTTAACGTCCCAGAAACTGAGAGTCTTATATATTTCATACCCCATACTTCACACTAAATCCCAAATAATATATATAATAGACATTTATATATACATGACATATATACTAATAATATATACACACTGAGAACCAGACTCACCAGATATATTATATATATATATATATATATATATATATATATATATATAAGTTAAAAGAAAGGAAATATATATAACGTAGGCCGCCCAGCCAGAACCTACATTGACCAACTATGTAAAGATACTGGATGCTGCGCGGAGGAGCTCCCAGAATTGATGAGTGATAGGGAGGGTTGGCGAGAGACCGTCATGGATATCCGTGCAAATTGCGCGACATGATGATGATGATATATATACACAACTGTATATATATATATATATATATATATATATATATATATATATATATATATATATATTATTTATATTTTTGCTTGAAGGCAATTATAATGCACGTATCGCATAAAATTCGATAATTATAGAAAATAATCTTGACAAGTTAATCCGGCAAAGGATGGTTCGCCATGTAGAACACCGTACAGACTGTTTCGACTTTATTAAGTCTCTTCAGCGATGTATACTAACGACTCCCCTCCGACAGGAATCGAAACCGGGACTTCGAAACAGTCTGTACGGTGTTCTACATGGCGAACCATCCTTTGCAGGGATTAACTTGTCAAGATTATTTTCTATAATTATCGAATTTTATGCGATACGTGCATTATAATTGCCTTCAAGCAAAAATATTAATAATAATTTATTCAACAATGCTTCTATAAAAACAAACATCCAAAAATCTCATATATATATATATATATATATATATATATATATATAACTGCAAATGTCGGCCGCGACAGAACGAATCAAGCATGCTAAGCATCAGATAGTCTCTATTCCCTATACCTTAAAAAAGGGGTGAATGTTCATCCGAAATATCGGAATTGATCAAACCAGGGACAGAACAACAGTTGAATATTAAAATTCTGTTTTTTGTTCTTTTTTTTTGGGGGGGGGTTGATTTTTTTCCAATGCTTCAAAAAACAACAACTTTCGCAAGAACAAATTTTATACATACATATATATATATATATATATATATATATATATATATATATGGGAGAATATGTGCTGAATTGAAGTCGTACCTAATTTTGAAAGTTAATTAATTAATAATTAATTAATTAGGCGGTCATACCTATTCAAATGTAAGGTTAAACAAATCGAAAATCGAAAAAAATCAATTTCTGTATGTATATTTCGGCTTATTAGGCCTCATCAGCAGAGCTATTGATAGGAAGATTGCCTTATGCGTGATTCGAACCTTGACTGTCAAGCTGACAGGCGAGGACCGTAACCCCTACACCAACCTGACTTTTTCCTAGATTTTTTTTTTTTTTAGAAGTGGGTTATATTCCTCTTATAGTGACTTTATATATTATATATATATATATATATATATATATATATATATATATATATATATATATATATAATATATATATATATATATATATATATATATATATATATATATATATATATATATATATATATATATATATATATAATATAATCTAAAATATTATTTAAAATTGTGGAAACTGATGTTAATCTTTTAAGACACTCTCTCAAATCTAAGGCTTCACCCAATCATTTTGCTCGGCCTAAGGAGTCACTTTCCAGAGGAAATTTCTTCAATAACAGAAATAAACATTATATCGTGAGTATCCTTGAATCGCTGACTGCTTTCTTTATTTTATTTAATCCTCTTTTTGCTTATTTGTTTGTTTTTACACCTGCTTCTCGTCTACACCTTCTATGTATTATCAATTCTAATATTTTTTCCAGATTTAGCATATCAATTACGTATGTCAATCCAAATGGTTTTACTTGCTTCATTTACGTGTCAGTAAAACCATCACAGATTTACAACAAGCAGTCTTGTTTTATAATCTTTCAAATAGAATGAAATAAAAAAAAAAAGTGAATAAAATATAAATATTTACGAGAGTTTTATAATTTGCTTGAAGCATTGTGTATATGTTGGTTAGGAGGTTGATTTAGAAGGCTATAATAAATGCAGGTGTAAAGAAAAAATAATAATACGGTAACAATGATGTTGTGTGTTAACCTGTATTTAATTCTTCAATTTTCGAGATAATATCTCTTTTTCAAAAGATCACTGGAACTGAAGTAGTCTAGTTATGGCATTTCTTTTTAAATGAATTTTTTTTTTTTTTTTTTTTTTTTTGGTATTTTTATATAACTGTTTTTCTCGTGTTGTATGTTTACGTGAATGCGTTTTTTTTTGTACTTGAGCGTATGTTGTCAGGCGCATATCCATGAAAATGCGTATTTGGTTGTGACATTGTGACTGTATCCTAGCGCGGGATTGCACGTGCATATGTATGTGCGTATTAAAGAGCGTATTTGTGTTTACAAATATTTACATTTTTTGACAATGAAAAGGTGATGCTTTAGCGCGCAATAGTTTTTGGATGAAACAAAGTTATGGAAAACTGATGTCAAAATGAAAGCCTTCGTTTTCTGTATAAAATGTGTACATGAATGAAGATTGGTCGGCATTACTATGAAAACTAAAAGATCTGTGAGATGTGTTCATCGGTGTCTTTTTCCTTTTAATGGACTCAGATCATTAAGTATATGGACGATAGTGGACATAAAGAAACAAAGATCTATTTGCTAAGTCGTGATTACTTGTTGCTGTTCGTTTTTGCTTCCGTTCAAATAATTCTTATGTCAATGAATAGTGTAATACTGTACAAACATATTCCGTCTAATATATATATATATATATATATATATATATATATATATATATATATATATATTAGTCAAACGAAAGGTAAGAAACCAATGCAGTTTGGCAACGGCAGTGTCGCAGGTGTTGCTGTGTACCATTGAAATTCAGCGTTACTGCATCTTAGGGACTCCGGCTCCGAATTTGTTATCGGGGTTTACTCCCCTGTCCTTATACGGGATTATTAAAGCCGCTCAGTGGTGATGGTTTTATAACAGTCTCTTCCTGGTTCTAGATGGGTTGACGACGAGGGCCAATTTGTGGGTTTATGTGAATAGTAAGCACCTCAATCTTGCTACTGTCTGTGTGAGTGGTCGTTGGGTCCACTTGAAGTCGTCCGCTCTTTTCCTGTTTTATTTCTGGACGACACAGTGTTAATTTAGGATGAATAAGAGATACGACCTTTATAAATTCCTGATTCATATATACACCATATAATCTCTAAACTTGTCCTCAGTGACCAATCATTAAAACTGTCATTTGAATGAACACAAAAACAAAAATATAAATATTTTAGATATCTCTTTCTGCATTTTCTTAGACGAGTTTCAGTGTAATTCATTTTGCGGTTAACGGATGAATTTCCCTCGTCTATATAGTTATTAGTTCAAAATATTTCAGACGTTTACCTTCAGGTCTTCTTCTGGGCGTATTTACTGTGTTATTGGCGGTGTCGTCCGTCCTTTCTGAAATTCCATTCAATAGACATTGCAAATTAAACGGTACATACACCAGAATAAGACCGGAAGATATACGACCTAAACGTTGCCCTCAAAGAATATAGACGAGGAAAATAAACCCTTTCATGCAAAATAGATTAAAATTTAACTCTTTACCTACTTTTAACACCCTAGAGCGGCTCTCTTACCCCTGCGATCGTACTGTATATAAGATAGAAAAACTTTCAGTGGCTGAAAATTAAAGATCGTTGATTACATTAAATATTTTAAATTAATTTAAATCTACTATATCTAATTTGTATATATTTTTCTAATATTGTATTTAAGGAGGTGGCTGAACAGTCTATGACATGTAACACTCCATTCTGGCCTTTACTTGGGCTCGACGGGCGGTCGGAGTGGCCCCTTCCGATCAATCAGCTGGCCACATCAAGCCCTAGCACATATTATTGTACCGATCCTATTGACCTTATGGTAAAGTCAACCATTTGCCTCATATATGTGTTGGAAGTCAGTTACTGAAAATTTTATTGTTTTTAGTATGACATCAAACAAGGGTTAACATACCGTAAAAATCCAAACCAGAACATCATTAAGAAAGTGCCCTTTGTGTAATTATTATCGTCGTAGAAAATGGACACAACGACACAGTTTCAAATCCTGGGATAAGCTGTTTGCTAATACCATTGGGAAAGGTATTAATCTAACTTACTCCAGCTATATGCAAATGGTAGGACGGACCGGACTCTCAAACCTTGGTACGGCAACTGGTATAGGTGAAGAAACACTAAATCAAAACCTGTCAAACTACGATTTAGAAACTGACCTTGTGTTACATCCTGCTCGTGCGGAGGGATTGGTAAACACACACACACACACACACACACACACACACTATTTTTAATGATTATATACTTTTTGATAGTCGTAAATGAAGCGTACATTAGGTTATAATCATATACACATGCATATTTACAAATAATATAATTATTGTTGTGGGGTTTTAAGGGTAAAAATAAGACAAACGACTGGTAACAATGTAGACAAATGTATTGAACAAAAGAGTAGAAATTTACAGCAAAAAAAGTGGAGATTGCGTGCGACCAATACAGTTACGAGCTGACTTGCATTTGCTTCGTGTCAAGCCACAATTGTTCCTATTACTTATAGTAGCTGTCGGCGCATTCCATTTATGTCCATAGGTTATATCACCTATAACAATTACAATGAACTATGTAGCATTTTGAACTTAATTTAAACGCCACGTAAAAAAGTATTTTCTTCTATGGTATTTGAAACTTCATCAAGTGTTTGTAGACGGAAATAAATACTTTCATTATGTAATGTTGACATTTAGAATTATATCTCTTATTATAATGGAGATTGTGTCTTTGTATGTCTGTAACCGAAACTATATTAGTACTCAGGTCACAATTCCCTTAGTTATTGACATCACATTCTCAATGATTTTATTTTTATTTAAGCCTCAATTATTAATAAAATTGTTTTACATTATTAATACTGTTAACCATATCTACATACTAATAACATGCAATTATATTTATATATACAACAAAAATAGCGGTTTACAGTGTGAATGGGAAGGCTAATTTGCATATTGAAATTAAAAATGTGATTTTAATAATATGTGCTTAGTATTATTGATTTCTAACTGTTTGGTTTTATTCTAATGAATATAAGCAAAATCTCTTCAATGAATCTTAAGTGAAATCCATTAACAAGAAATAATAACTGTCATTTTATTCTTTACTTCCTCTTTTAACTAAATACTTAAATTAGAAAAAATAAAAATGAAAGACAAGAGTGATGGAAGAGTAAGTTTCAGTTGTTTTGTCTTTCGATTATACTCCCTCTGTTTCAAACCTTTTTATCTGCATTTTTATTTAGTTTCATTAGCCTTTCTAATTTAATACGATATTTTATTACATTAAAACTTAAATACTTATTATTTGCTAGTATATCTTAATGTAATTACCTTTAACTAAAAGCATATTCATCATTAACTATTTTTGATTAAATGCAAATAATTCAATCCTAAAATTACCCACAAGCTGATTGATCTTAGATTAATTCTAAGCAAGAAATTTTCTATCTAAAATCTCTCCCTATAAAATTAAACAGGTGACACAATTCAACAGTTACTCACCTTAAGCCAGATAACATCATAATCTACTAGAATAACTCTTGTAAGAATAACGGGATTATTTAGGAAAGGATTAGCATTCCTGTTGAGGATTTAGATGCAGTATCTATGCACACTGCTTAGGGTCAAAACGTAGCTCCATACGGTTCTTGATAGGATCAGTCTGTAACCCTTATTCCTTTTACTACCGAGATATATATATTATATATATATATATATATATATATATATATATATATATATATCTTTTCCGTTTATTTTGTTTTGTTTTTCGGTTTTGAAAATAATACTTTACATTAGATCCAAATTGCTTAACATTATCTAAATAATAACCAATTCCGCCCATAACCTTTTTACTTTATATATAAAACAAACACAATAAATATTTAATCATTTATTAAATACAGAAATTAAAAATAATAATTAAAAATTAAAAATAATTAATCGTAAGATAAAAAAATATATAAAAAAATTCCTTTTCTAAAATATTAACATATTCCGCCCATAACTTTTTCACTTTATATATAAAAACAAAATACAGTAAATATCTAATCATTTATGAAATACAGAACTTAAAAATAATAATTTTAAAAATAAAAACAATTAATCGTAAAAAATTACTTTACTAAAAATCTTTTGAATTCCAACCGTCACATTTCTTAATACCCATCCCCTTCCGTTTAAATTGTTTCGTCTTGTTGCCAACATCTCAAAAATCCGCTACATTTGGATGTCAAAAGATATACATATGAGACATGACCGACATATATATGGCGCGAATGCCCACGTTGGTGAATATTGTAACGTCTTTCGTTTTTTGCAGTATTAAGGTTTTTTTGTTTTGTAAACTCATTTGACTTTCCTCTCCGACCCAAACAACTACGGGAGTGAATGAGCTCTGATGATGATTTTTGTAAAATCGAAATATTGATCAGTATCAGCTATGATTATATTATAAATTGTTTTCTTCTTTAACAGCATTGTGTGATGTTTTCATTCCACTTTTCTTACATATATATATATATATATATATATATATTATATATATATATATATATAATATATATATATAATATAAACTACAGACACGTGTTTCGAGTTTCACCTCTCATCGGTGCAGTTATATCGTTTTTAGCAGCTACCCTGGCTGGGTTCGAGACCCGAACGAACTTTCGCTCGCCAATCCTCTTACCCATACGGCCACAGTCAGCTGCCAAGTATAGCAGGCTATTTAATCGCTACATTTCTAAGCGGAAATGAACTCACCTAGAGGTCTCAAACTTTATGTAAACAAAGTGAGTCTTAGCTGTACGCCGAATACGGTGAATTTTGAAATTAAATCCCTTCTAAATAAAGTGCTCAATCGAAATTGGGAGCGTGTAATAAAGTAAACTACAGACACGTGTTTCAATGTATCGTGTGTGTGTGTGTGTGTGTGTGTGTTGTGTGTGTGTGTGTGTGTATTTGGGCAGCATTCCGTTAATTTATACATGTAGAATTAAACAAAAGACACGTCTCCTGTTTAACAATTTTATTTTTGATCTTTTCGAGTTTTCTGGCCAACATTTTAATATTTGGGTGGAATTCGTGATGACACTTCGAAGTGCCAAAGTACCGGACCTGAACTTTGGTGGACTTATCCACGAATTCTACCCAAATATTAAAAAGTTGGCCAGAAACTCGAATAGATCAAATATGAAATTGTTAAACAGGAGGTGTATCTTTTGTTTAATTCTACACACACACACACACACACACACACATATATATATATATATATATAGGGGGACTATAATAATAATAATAATAATAATAATAATAATAATAATAACTAGCAGGATCTGTGGATATACCAAAGTACGATAATTCAATTATTACAATATTTGATATGTTTACTTAAGAGCCATTGCCAAATAGTAAGTATGTAAATATGCAATATGTAAAAAGTATAATCGTGATTCAACCCCCCTCTCTCTCTCTCTCTCTCTCTCTCTCTCTCTCTCTCTATCTATCTATCTATCTATCTATCTATCTCTATCTTCTTTGATCTTTTCATTATATTCGAATAAAACTGACTAGCGTTATCCATCTATCTATATTTCCCCAACTTTCTGTCTTATGTTCTTTCACTATTTTGGCTGCACTGTGCCATCGTAGGCGAGTTCGAACACCAATTCCACGAGTAGATTCCATTTCGACAAATACCCTTGGAAAGTTATGAACCTGACACTTTCTCCCAGCAATGGGTTAAATAATTATTACTACTGCTCTTATATATATATATATAATATATATATATTTATATATATATATATAATATATATATATATATATATGGAGAGGTGAGTGTGTGTGGCGCGGGAGTAATAGATTCGTCAACGCGATTTTAAATCCTGACGAAGCTGTTTGCATTCACATAGCGATAATACGCTTGGGGAAGATTTGCATCCACCTACTTTCCATCAAGCTATGAGTAAATAGTTTTGTAGAGTGGGATCTTTAACCTTGGTTACGCAACCAATCTACGAGAAGGAAAACTCTGATTCAAA
>CM042138.1:130666287-130671287 GCA_023376005.1 Doryteuthis pealeii | reverse complement strand
AGAAGATAGAATTAAAGAAAGAAGAAAGACCTGAAGAAAGAAGAAAAGACAAGAAGCATAAACAAAAGGAAGAAAAAAGAAGAAAGACGAGAAGAGGAGATTAATTATCAGAGAGAAAAGAAAGAAAAGGGAATGAAAAACGGCATAGAAGAAAGAAAAGAAGAAAAGACCAAGCGCATACAAAGAAGAAGAAAAAAGAAAGGAAAGAAACAAGGAATAAAGAAAGAAAGAAAAAGAAAGAAAGAAAAGACAGAGGAGAAATTAATAGAGAAGAAAAAAGATTAAAAACATAATAAAGAAAGAAAAGAAAAAAGAAAGAAAGAGACGAAAAGAAGGAATTAATACAGAGAAGAAAAGAAAAAAAGGGAGATTGAAAAACGCATAAGAAAGAAAGAAAGAAAGAAAGAAGAGAAAAGACAGCGCATTAAACAAAGATAGAAATAAAAAAGAAAGAAGAGAGAAAGAAGGAACAAAGAAAGAAAAGAAGAAAAGAGAGAAAGAAAGACAGACAAGGGGAGGCAATTAATAGAGAAGAAAGAAAAAGATTAAAAAGAAAGAAAGAAAAAGAAAAAAGAAAGAAAAAAGAAGAAAAAAGAAAGAAAGAAAGAAGAAGATGTAAATTTTGGTCTGAAATATTACTACTAACATATAAACAAACAAATATCACTATTTTAAAGTTTTCCTTATCCCAATCCCTATTTTTTTAAAGCATATAAAAAATTGGTTTTTAAAAAAAAAGAAAATTCTTCAATGTAAAGATCTTTTAAATGAATGGATTTCCATATGTTTATTTGTCGGTAGAGAAGTGTTTTCGAAATGTACACCAAAATAATATGCTGTTTTTTTGTTATAATCTGATATTAAATTCAACGTTGCTTATAAACATTGATTCAGTGCATTTAGCTTCAATCCACTAAAATATTTCATACAAAAACGCAGTTAAAACCACCTACCCAAATGTATAATGTCGAAAATTAAGAAAAGAATTATAAATAATAGAAAAAGACTAAGAAGAAATGATTGGTTTTTGAATTAAAGATGAGACTGCCCAAATGTACAGATTTTGTGGGTGAAATACTGTCTCTTTTATTTCGAAATAAATATAACGTTGATTTGTAATTAAAACGTTGTTCGCAATACACGTCATTTTTCGTGTTATACTTTTTAAAAAAAACGCCACTGCCACGCAGTCGCAGATTTTTTAAATGTGGACACTAACGCCACCGTTTTAGTAGACGGAAGGATGCCAACGATATATATATATATGTATATATATATATATATATATATATATATATGTGTGGTGTGTGTGTGTGTGCACGTGTGTGTGCATGTGTGTGTGTGTGTGCTTACTGAAATCATACCTAATTTTTAATTTAAATTTGTTGTGATAATTAATGAAATTAGGCGGGCATATAATTATGGATAACTATCAACTATTAAATTTCAAAATAGGTATGACTTCATTAAAGCAGCATATTGCTCCCCCAAAATGTCGTTGTTGCTTCTGTTTTTTTTATCTTTTTTTTTTTTTTTTATTTTTCCCGCGCCCCCGGGCTAAGCCATATCAAACACATTCTTGTTTGTTTACTTCTCACTATATATATATATATATTATATTAATATATATAAATATATTCTGTGTACGAATATATATATATATATATATATATATATATATATATATATATATAATATATATATCTATATCTATATAAAGTAAGTAAAGTCAAGTGGGAGCCTGCAAATGTTGGTATCAGCCAAACCCTCGAGGTAGTCACTCCCCGTTTCAATATTGGGTAGCCCTAGAAGATTATTTTAACCATCTGGGATGGAGCACCATACCTATCAATCGGCCTCCTTACTTACCGCACAGATCCCTTGTGCTACATCATACGCTGGTTGGAAACTTCATTGGGAAAGACGCTTTACCGATTGAGCTGTGGCTTAGAGTGAAGAGTAAGAGTAGCACAAGGATCTGTGCGGTAAAGTAAGGAGCCGATGATAGTATGGTGCTCCATCCAGATGGTAAAATAATCTTCTAGGGCTACCAATATTGAAACGGGGAGTGACTACCTCGCAGTTTGGCTGATACCAACATTTGGCAGCCCACTGACTTTTACTTACTTTTATATATATATATATATATAATATATATATATATATATATATTATATATATATATATTATATATATTCGTACACAGAATATATATATATATATATATATATAGTATATATATATATAGTATATGAGAAGTAAACAAACAAAGAATGTGTCTTTGATATGGCTTTAGCCGACAATTTTGGGAGAATATGTGCTTAATTGAAGTCATACCTAATTTTGAAATTTAATTAGTTGATAGTTATCCATAATTATATGCCCGCCTAATTCATTAATTATCAACAAATTAATTTAAAAATTAGGTATGACTTCAGTTAAGCACACACAACACACATGCACACACACGTGCACACACACACACACACACATATTATAATATATATATATATATAATATATATATATATATATTATTCGTTGGCATCCTTCCGTCTACTAAACCGGTGGTGGGTAGTGTCCCACATTTAAAAAAATCTGCGACTGCGTGAGTGGCATTTTTTAAAAAATATAACACGAAAAATGACGTGTATTGGAACAACGTTTTAATTACAATCAACGTTATATTATTTCGAAATAAAAGAGACAGTATTTCACCCACAAAATCTGTACATTGGGCAGTCTCAATCTTTAATCAAAAACCAATCATTTCTCTAGTCTTTTTCTATTATTTAATTTCTTTTCTATAATTTTCGAATTATCATTTGGTGAGTGTGGTTAACTGCCGTTTTTGTATGAATAATTAGGTGGATTGAAGCTAAATGCACTGAATCAATGTTTAAAGGCAACGTTGATTTAATATCAGATTATAACAAAAAAACAGCATATATATTTTGTGTACATTCGAAACACTTCTGCTACCGACAAAATAAACATATGGAAATCCATTCATTTAAAAGATCTTTGACATTTGAGAATTTCTTTACATTTATATGTAAATAAGATTGATAAGAACTAAATAGTTGATATTTGTTTCGTTTATATGTAGTAAGTATTTCAGACAAAATTTACATCTTTCTTTCTTTCTTTCTTTCTTTTCTTTCTTTTTTTTCTTCTTTTTCTTTTTCTTTCTTTCTTTTTTTAATCTTTTTTCTTTCTTCTCTATTAATTTGCTCCCCTTGTCTGTCTTTTCTTTCTCTCTTTCTTTCTTTCTTTCTTTGTTCCTTTCTTTCTCTCTTCTTTCTTTTTTATTTTATCTTTGTTATGCGCTTGGTCTTTTCTTTCTTTCTTTCTTTCTTTCTTTTCTTTCTTATGCGTTTTTCATCTCCCTTTTTTTTCTTTTTCTCTCTGTATTAATTTCCTCTTTTCGTCTTTCTTTCTTTCTTTTTTCTTTCTTTCTTTATTATGTTTTTTAATCTTTTTTCTTCTCTATTAATTTGCTCCTCTCGTCTTTCTTTCTTTCTTTTTTCTTTCTTTCTTTATTCCTTTGTTTCTTTCTTCTTTCTTTTTTCTTTCTATCTTTTGTTATGCGCTTGGTCTTTTCTTTCTTTCTTTCTTTCTCATGCGTTTTTCATCTCCCTTTCTTTCTTTTTCTCTCTGTATTAATCTCCTCTTCTCGTCTTTCTTTCTTTTTTTCTTTCTTTCTTTGTTATGCTCTTGGTCTTTCTTTCTTTCTTCATGTCTTTCTTTCTTTCTTTAATTCTATCTTTCTGTATTTCTTGTACTCATCTCATCTTATATTTCCTTCTTTCTTTCATTCTTTCTTTTATTGCTCATTTATTTTTTCCTTTTTCTTTCTTTCTTTCTGTCTTTCTTTTTCCCTTCTTTTTTCTCTTTATTTTGTTCTCCTTTCATCTTTTCTTTCTTTCTTTTGCCCTTGCTCTAATCATCTATCTTTTTTCTTTTTCTGTTTCTTTCGCTTTATTTTGTATTTCTTGTGCCACTCTCATCTTTCTTTCTTTCATTCTTTCTTTCTTTTTTTTCTATTCTTTATCCATTTGATATTCACATTCAGTCAATTTTTTTCATTTTCTTTAATACATTCTAAATTCTCAAACATGCATTCTATTTTTCCATTTTCCTCTTTCTCTACATTTCTACATTAGTTGATGGTAGGTGTGGCGCTCCACTTCAGATGCTAAGAACAATCTCCTTGGTCTAGTGCTATTGAAAAGGGGATAGACTCCCTCGCTGACTGGCTGATACCGACTTTAGGCCGCCCCGTCGACTTTTTTATTATAATCATCTTATTACCTTTTAATGTTTCACAAATATCTTTCATATATTTCCTTTTAAAATTAATTTTAACATAATTTCTAAAATCAAAAGTAAATCTTCATATTAAAGTCTACATGTATATATTGACAATTATTTATCTAACGTTTATAAATCACATATCTTGTGTATGAATCGATACACATATGTATGTTCTTAAACATGCTTATAAATTTACTTATCATCTATGTTTTTGTGTGTGTGCCTTCAAGTGTATATATTTTTTGTGTCTGCTCGGTGTAGGTATCAACATTTTAAGAATATGAAAAATTGCCCATATTAATGAATTTTATAAGGATACCTACATATATATATATTTATTTTACATATGAAATTTTATGCTTTTGCTATAAATGTTTTGTGAAATAATACAAATTTATAATATAAAGTGTTTAACTACAAATTTACAAAAAAAAAAAAAATGAAATAACGAAAAACAGGTACTTAATTAAATAATGTAATTTAAGTAATATCAGAAATTATTACATGTAACTATGTATTTCGATAAAAATATCAAAGGCAGTATTGATGTATAGTAGATTTTTTATCCCATAATATATATATATATATATATATATATATATATATATATATATATGTGTGTGTGTGTGTGTGTGTGTGTGTGTGTGTGTATACAGGGTGGTCCAAAAGTAGGGTTACAGTGAC
>CM042138.1:130658787-130661287 GCA_023376005.1 Doryteuthis pealeii | reverse complement strand
TAATTTCAAAATTCACCGTATTCGGCGTACAGTTAAGACTCACTTTGTTTACATAAAGTTTGAGACCTCTAGGTGAGTTCCTTTCCGCTTAGAAATGTAGCGATTAAATAGCCTGCTATACTTGGCAGCTGACTGTGGCCGTATGGGTAAGAGGATTGGCGAGCGAAAGTTCGTTCGGGTCTCGAACCCAGCCAGAGGTAGCTGCTAAAAACGATATAACTGCACCGATGAGAGGTGAAACCTCGAAACACGTGTCTGTAGTTCACTTATATATATATATATATATAATATATATATATATATATATATATATATATATATATATATATATATATATATATGTAAGAAAAGGTGGAATGAAAACATCACACAATGCTGTTAAGAAGAAAACAATTTATAATATAATCATAGCTGATACTGATCAATATTTCGATTTTACAAAAATCATCATCAGAGCTCATTCACTCCCGTAGTTGTTTGGGTCGGAGAGGAAAGTCAAATGAGTTTACAAAACAAAAAAAAAACCTTAATACTGCAAAAAACGAAAGACGTTACAATATTCACCAACGTGGGCATTCGCACCATATATATGTCGGTCATGTCTCATATGTATATCTTTTGACATCCAAATGTAGCGGATTTTTGAGATGTTGGCAACAAGACGAAACAATTTAAACGGAAGGGGATGGGTATTAAGAAATGTGACGGTTGGAATTCAAAAGATTTTTAGTAAAGTAATTTTTTACGATTAATTGTTTTTATTTTTAAAATTATTATTTTTAAGTTCTGTATTTCATAAATGATTAGATATTTACTGTATTTTGTTTTTATATATAAAGTGAAAAAGTTATGGGCGGAATATGTTAATATTTTAGAAAAGGAATTTTTTATATATTTTTTTATCTTACGATTAATTATTTTTAATTTTTAATTATTATTTTTAATTTCTGTATTTAATAAATGATTAAATATTTATTGTGTTTTGTTTTTATATATAAAGTAAAAAAGGTTATGGGCGGAATTGGTTATTATTTTAGATAATGTTAAGCAATTTGGATCTAATGTAAAGTATTATTTTCAAAACCGAAAACAAAAACAAAATAAAACGGAAAAGATATATATAATATATATATATATATATATATATATATATATATATATATATATATCTCGGTAGTAAAGGAATAAGGGTTACAGACTGATCCTATCAAGAACCGTATGGAGCTACGTTTTGACCCTAAGCAGTGTGCATAGATACTGCATCTAAATCCTCAACAGGAATGCTAATCCTTTCCTAAATAATCCCGTTATTCTTACAAGAGTTATTCTAGTAGATTATGATGTTATCTGGCTTAAGGTGAGTAACTGTTGAATTGTGTCACCTGTTTAATTTTATAGGGAGAGATTTTAGATAGAAAATTTCTTGCTTAGAATTAATCTAAGATCAATCAGCTTGTGGGTAATTTTAGGATTGAATTATTTGCATTTAATCAAAAATAGTTAATGATGAATATGCTTTTAGTTAAAGGTAATTACATTAAGATATACTAGCAAATAATAAGTATTTAAGTTTTAATGTAATAAAATATCGTATTAAATTAGAAAGGCTAATGAAACTAAATAAAAATGCAGATAAAAAGGTTTGAAACAGAGGGAGTATAATCGAAAGATAAAACAACTGAAACTTACTCTTCCATCACTCTTGTCTTTCATTTTTATTTTTTTCTAATTTAAGTATTTAGTTAAAAGAGGAAGTAAAGAATAAAATGACAGTTATTATTTCTTGTTAATGGATTTCACTTAAGATTCATTGAAGAGATGTTTGCTTATATTCATTAGAATAAAACCAAACAGTTAGAAATCAATAATACTAAGCACATATTCATTAAAATCACATTTTTAATTTCAATATGCAAATTAGCCTTCCCATTCACACTGTAAACCGCTATTTTGTTGTATATATAAATATAATTGCATGTTATTAGTATGTAGATATGGTTAACAGTATTAATAATGTAAAACAATTTTATTAATAATTGAGGCTTAAATAAAAATAAAATCATTGATAATGAGATGTCAATAACTAAGGGAATTGTGACTTGAGTACTAATATAGTTTCGTTTACAGACATACAAACACACAATCTCCATTACAATAAGAGATATAAGTCTAAATTCTAAATGTCAATATTACATAATGAAAGTATTTCTTTCCGTCTACAAATACTTGATGAAGTTTCACATACCATAGAAGAAAATACTTTTTACGTGGCGTTTAAATTAAGTTCAAAATGCTACATAGTTCATTTGTAATTGTTATAGGTGATATAACCTATGGACATAAATGGAATGCGCCGACGGCTACTATAAGTAATAGGAACAATTGTGGCTTGACACGAAGCAAATGCAAGTCAGCTCGTAACTGTATTGGTCGCACGCAATCTCCACTTTCTTTGCTGTAAATTTCTACTCTTTTGTTCAATACATTTGTCTACATTGTT
>CM042138.1:130646287-130653787 GCA_023376005.1 Doryteuthis pealeii | reverse complement strand
GTGTGTGGAGAAAAGTAGATAAACACGGGATGTTATGGAAACTGGATATTTATTGTTGACGATGCAACGTTTCGGCCATTTAGACCATCTTCAGGACAACAGCCAGTTCTAGCTTCAATGAGGGACATTTTCAGAATGGTGAAAAACAGTAGGTTGTCAGTGGGGACAGGGGTGGCTGGGGGAGATGGGTAATGGATTTTCTTCCCTCTAAATGGGGAGTGTTATATGGAGGGAAGAAAATCCACTACCCATCCCCCAGCCACCCCTGCCCCTACTGACAGCCTAGTGTTTTTCATAATTTCTGAAAATGTCCTTCATTGAAGCTAGAACTGGGTTGTTTGTCCTGAAGATGGTCTAAATGGCCGAAACTTTGCATCGTCGACAATAAACATCCAGTTTCCATAACATCCTGTGTTTGTCTACTTTTCTCCACATATTGTCGGATAAACATCCTTCACATTTCTCCCATATATATATATATATATATATATATATGTGTGTGTGTGTGTGTGGTGTGTGTTGTGTGTGTGTGTGTGAATATAAAGAATAAAAAAAACATCAGGTGTTCAGAATGGACGATAATCTATGTAGGAGCCGTTGTTATAATGTTTCGGTATTTAGCAAACCATCGCCAGGGTAATCCTTTATATGTGTTCTGAAGTAGCTGGAACATCCCACAAGATAGACAAGTCTTAAGATTATTTAAATAACGAACTTTATTTTTGAGAGAGCAACCTTTGACTCTGGACAATTAAATGCGTGATCCCAGGGAGCCGTCGCACTAGGTAGCACCTGCGCCTCGTATAAAGTCACTGGACTAGTTTATTGCTCGGTGCCTGAGACGCCCCAAAAAATGAATGCCAACTGGATCAATGCATTTTTTTAATTAGCCATTGCATGAGCTTCGGTATGTGCATGGTTTCCTACGTCCAAAAAGGAAATTGTGCCTCACCTGATAAGGTGGGGTGGTTTCATTAGTTTTAATGGCATATCAAACTCGGTGGTTATTTTATACCAAAGACATCCTTGTAAGGAACAGTAGTGGAACTATTTAACTCATAATTAGGGAAAGGTTGATTCATACCTTTCCCAAGTGTGTCAGTCCGAAAGTGAAGTAATAGCTCGACTGGAGTTCGAACTCAATAACTATGATAATAGCATTCTAGCAAGTTAGCTACTACACACGGGGGATCCCCATCATATTCTGTATATTCATTGTACAGAATTGGCACAAAATCAGCAAAAGGCTTTAACTCGTTTTCATTTGCTGACACCAGAACATACTATATTATTCCTTTCGACTTGACAAATTTGGAAAATCATTCGCACTACATTCGATGAAACCAGTGTCTAAACTAATCCCATAATGAACATATGTAGGGTAAGGAGGAGGGTGTTGGATTATTTCGGTATATATGTATGCTGTAACGCACTACTTAAACGTGGCACAAAGGATATGTGTTGAATTAACAGTTTCGAAGTGACAATCATCTGAAAGGTGAGTTTCAATCCTGAATACAACGAAAATATCAGAAAATATTTAACATAGCGTAAAACATGTACCCAGTCATGATTAAGGAATGGGAACAATCATTGATTAAATAAAGAGTTTGGTTAAAATTTCTTATGGTTCTCAATTACGACAAGAAGATTTCCGAAATTCGGCGAGGTTCTCTAGTTCGACAAGAGAACACCTGCAGAAATTCAGAGGGAAATCGCCGAAATGTTTATGTATATAACAAAAAAGATGAGGACAAACGTACGAAATATAAACAATGCAAAAAACCCCCTGCATCTGAAGATACAAAAATCGTTGGAACAGCAAAGCGGTAGTGCACTACAAGATCACACAACTTAAAAAAATATATTTACCAACCCCTTCGCATGATCAGGATGGCGACACAAGGTCAATTTCTTAAGCGGAATTTTAACAGGTTTTGAATTCACAGTTTTCCTTCCTCTAGACGGTTGCCTAGCCAAGGTTAAAGAGCCAGTCTGGTCCTAACTATTTACCCATAGTTTTTTTGGGGGGGAGAGTAGGTTCCATACCTTTCTCAAGGGTATTAGCGTAAGTGAAATGCATACCACGTCCAGGATTTGAACTCGGGGCGACGAAGTCCATTTCCATGACTTTAGCATTTACCATCCGCTTCCTTTTAAATTACAAACTTAAATATAAGTTGAAATTAAAATGTTTCACCAAAACTATTACTTCATCACGTCTGAACGCCCTGTCGGCTGGGGCGTAGAATGCACCCGACTGCATTCTCTGCAGAGGGGTAAGACTCCCAATGTGGGAACCACTGTTCTTGCCGTGGGTCTCGTCCGACCACCGCGATGCTTACGGATAGAAGCCAGGTGGATGAACTTCATTGACATGCAATATTCCCACTTTGGCCTATCTTGGGCTAGACGGTCGGTCGGAGAGGCCCTCCGATCAATCGGCTGGTCACAGTCAAGCCCTAGCACACTGTTATGATTTCCTCAACCCTGTTTGCCTTTGGCAACCCAACCCTTTATTATCTATGGGGTGCTAGAAAGCGCGGTGGCTGCGGGTCTAATGATCCTGGGAATGGACGTTAAACTCTATCTGATGGTGAGGTTCCATTCTGGAGTTTGGGGAATGTGGAGACTCCTTCATCACATTGCTCCCTGGTCCACTCTGACTCGGAGTGGTAGTACCTGTTAGGGTCCTATCTATGGGTTAAATGGAAATGTTTTATAAAACATTGTATTATCCATTAAGAATTGATTTATTTCAAAAATTTATCGGCATTAAATGACCACTGAGGTTGAATATGCGTAAAAACAAACCAAACCTCTCTTCACATCTGAGCTTTTCTTGCTAATAGTGTAGTAGGAACGAAAATGTAGAACAAATAAAGAGTTTTTAAAGAACATAGCTTTAAATAAAAATAAGCAATGGGCACAAACTTATTTGTTATTCACACAACACAATTATTTTACATCAGACCTAGAATAATTCTAGGAAGATTCTTATACGTAGCCTTAGGCAAAGACAAAAACTACATGAAAAAGATAACAGTCATTAGCATTTATATTTCCCGTGTTAAGAGAAGGACTTATGTATGATCCATATCAGTTGATCATACGAGAGTTATATACCTTGAATTTTTCAATTTGAATTATAATCCGGAGAAAATGAAATATATATGTTATTCGCCTCAAACCTACAATTCCCCTTGTGAAATAGAAACAAATGAAAAATCAAGTGTAAAATAAATGTATGAAATATTTCAAACACAGTTTTCTTGGCAGCTATCCCTACTATTCATAAAAAATTAGAAAAACTTAAGTACATTTTAGAATTAAGATGTATGGATAATGTTTAAGAATTCTGATTTTTTTATGATCAAGCATATAAGAATATATTCTTGCTTTTCTTATAAAAATGTGATCTCTACATGTATAACCATAACGTTTTTGGACATGTGGAACTTTATAAAGGGAATAGCAGTTAATCAAATTGTGAATGTACTTTACAAAATGTGGCACCAAAATTAAGCAGAGTAGTTTATTTGCTAATTTGTACTAAGCAAAATAAAAAATACCCTCCGGGCGATGTAAAAATAGATTTTTGAACATATGCCTGAGGGGTGGGAAGTTAAAAATTCAATATCAGCGAGTTTGTACCCTATGTAAGTAAATATCAATTCATTAAGGATCAAAAAATAAACAATTTGAAATGTACCTTAAATATGTATTAAAAATAAAACAACCCATATATAGATATATATACCAGTCAGGTATTTATTTAAAACTTGTTTTAAAAAACCAATGAGGGCTGTCTATGATGCAGGTTCAAATTTTTGAGTGTTTTATTCTATTTATGACGATTTTGGGTAAGTACGTAAGCCAGGACGTAGTTTTTTGTTTAACAGAAAAAACCGGAGCGAATTCTCCATTATTAATAGATTGTTAAGACAAATATTGTGTCAGAATGTTTTTAGATGAGGCTTGATAATTGTATTATTTAGGTTTTTCGGACTGTTTGTCCTTAAGATTGTTATATATAATCCCAGTGTTGACCGATGTGCCTCCGGCATTCATCAGTTGTTTCACAGATATAAGGATTGAGTTATTCATTTCGAGTGACAATCATCTGTTTTGTTGCAGCGTTTCAATCCTGACGACAGGCGATAATAAAATAAAAATATTAAACATAAACTTAACACTTATACTCGGTTATGGTTAAGCGGGAATGAGACAAATCTACGTTAATGGATTGAATAAAGTGTTCGCTACGAAAATTCAGTGAAGGCTTCTTGATTAACGACGTGAAGGCCTCTCGGTTCGACAAGAAGGTTCCTGAGTAGTACAGGAAATATCTTGAAGAAATGCCGCAGATAACATCGGCCTAAACGTTGTGTTAATATCACTATAAAGAATTGAGACATCAGTCAGAAATCTAAATATACACGTTAAGAGATATTTTTGTCAACGTAAAGATTAGTGGTAAAAAACGTTAGAAATGTAAAGAAGAACACAAGGGAGATTCTGCTTCAATTACTGCCTTCAATTCTTATAACCGAAAAAAAAAATAATATTTAATTATTATATAAAAAAAGAAACTAGAACAAGTAAACTGTTTACCCGCTTCCTTGTGCGTTACGCGTCAAAAGAAAAACTTTAAAAACTGGGAATTAACTATGAAAAAGCATATTCCAAATGATATTCTCCATGTGACCGAACAGAAAAATACATCGACTGCAACCTCACAGGGGGATAAATCTCACCCAAGTGAATCGTTGGTGGGGATCGTGATGCTTATGGACGGAACATTGGTTGCTGAGCAGTTCATAATAGGATCATTCACTTTCACCCTTGACTTGGGTAGACGGATAGTCCGGACAACCCCTCGATCAACCGGTTGTTCCACCCAAAACTCTACAATTGTTCCCAAACCTATTGCCATTTTTTAATCATTATGTGCTAGGAAGGATATTAGTGTATGAGGTTAAACTGGCATCTATGGTAAAAGTTCCATTTACTGGAGGTTAGGGAGTGTGAAGTACTCCTTGTAACCATAACTCCACGTCACCCTGACCCGGAGTTGTAGTACCTATTAGCCTTCCATCTATGGATTCAATAACATGAGTTTAAGAAAATGTGTTTAAGAAATGTGTTTAAGAAAAAAATGGGTATAAAAATGAATACCCATCAAGAAGAATAAAACAAAACGACTTCGGCATAAAACAACCCAACATGCCATAAATCCAACCAAACTAACCAGCAACCACCCAGCCAACTGGGATTACAGATGAAAGCTTTAATATTTGCAGCTGCTGAACCTTTCCAATTTTCAATGGTACTGACGTTCAAAGAATTTGTTGGTCCATCGTAGATGTGCTTCCATTCCTCTGAGGAAATAGAGATGCATCGTAGACGTGATGGGCTCTTCAGAATGATAATGAAATGAAATACATTTAGAACAATGCATGGATACAGACTTTCATAAAAATATTAATTAAACACAGACACACATCAAAATGTTTTTTCTTTTTGTATTTTGCTTATTCTTATCTGTTCTTCCCTTTTAAAAGCCATTTTCAGTTTCCCTTCTGTAAATGACGAAGTGGGAGGGAGCTGACGAAAAATGCTGGTCGGGTGTGACGAACTGTGCATTCTGAATGGAGTTAAACCTGACGCCTCCACAGCCCGAACGTTTGGCAACAGTACAATGGAACCACTCTGATCAGCTATGGATAGGCCCCTCACTTACCACAACACAAACACACACACACACACACACACACACACACACACATATATATATTATATATATATATATATATATATATATATTATATTTGTGTTTTTTTCAATAAGGTAGAACATTCATTGGGTGTATAGGGCTAATTGCTTATTGATTTTAGTCAACTAGTAAGAAGAATCTAAGTACATCAAATAGAGCATCACAACCGATTTCTTAAAAATAATAAATACTATGCAACTCTTCAATATACTATATATATAGTATATTATATATATATAATAATAATATTATATATAAGGTATGGTCAAAAGTATCGAATTAAAGCTGTATTCATAGATAGGATGAAAGTAAATCATCAATTATTTTTTTTCAGATACAGAATATTATTTAAACACAGAACATATAAAGAATGTAATATAACGAATGGAATGTATTAGTGGGGTATTAGTTTTTTGATAATATATACCTACCCAATTGAAATGTCAGATGAAAATAGAGATATTTCTATTGTAAGCCGGATCGACCCGAACCTCGAGTTTCCTAGATATACGGATTGGCAAACAGCTGATTTGTATGAGGTGATATTCCAGGGTGTATCAAGACTACACACAAATCCTTGTGTAGTTCCCTTTTCTCTAGGCGTTTCATTTTATTCCAAGTAGTGCAATCATACACTGAGATCCATAACGAGAAGACTGGAGTTGAACTAAACTTTAGCTCGTTAAAGTAATAGGATGTAAAGTTCTAAGTTTCGGTATCAGCCAGACAGCCATAAGGGATTCTTTCCCTTTTACTAGCCAATAGACCAAAATATTGTTCTGGCGTCTGAGGTGGGTTACCACCCTACTAGAGTTCTCTCTCACTTTAGCATTCACAGATTCTCTGCGCTACTCAACTACTGAGTGGCTGAGACGGTATCGAATGAACCTTGTGGTTCTAGTGGATCGTTCTACCAACTGAGCTAAACCAACCCTACTCGAAGTCAATTGTGTAATTTCTTCAACAAATACTTTTTAGAATCTTCTTTTTTGAAGGAAGCAATTGTTGTCTTAAAAATTATCTTCTAAGTTCATTATCGGGTTGGTTGATATGGTGTCAACCCTAAGTGGGTTAGTTATCGTGATGTTGTTTATCATTCTTGATGGGAGAAAAACTTTAAGTCTTTTTCAAAACGTTTATCACTCTCGGTCAGATATGGACATGAGAGTGTAGTAGTAATGAGGACATCTTTTCCCCAAGTGCCCAGAATAGAATACTTCGACCATAGATAGAATATAACGTCAAATCCTAGGATTTATGATCCCTGCAGTCACCGCCCTTTTAGCACTTAAATGATAAATCGGGTTGGGGCTTGCCCTAAGGGCATTGAGGTCGGACAACTTATTAAGCGCTAATGTATTTGCGTGAGACAAGCCGATTGATTTTGGCAGAGGCCCACCGTCTACCCGTCTATCCTATTTAAGGGCCAACTGAGTGTTGCGTGTCATGAACAGCTTAGTTAAGCATCGTTAAGTATCATGGAATGCATCCCCACGACCAACGGTGACCCCATTGTGGGCCCGTCTCTTCCCCTCTGCAGAGGTGGCAGTCCGGTGTATCTAAAATTCGCATGTCCTGTTGGATTATTTTCAGTAATGACTAAGACCATCAGCATACATTGGTGTGAAAACTCACATAATAATAATTGATATAATAATGTGTCAAAAAGGAAGGGGGAGGTCTTAGCCAACTGAGACTGGAACTGCTAGAAGACCAACATCCAT
>CM042138.1:130637192-130646277 GCA_023376005.1 Doryteuthis pealeii | reverse complement strand
CCATAAAAGCGTTATTTTTACATTGTACTATCCTAGGCCGATTCACCTCAAGATTGCATAAAGCCTTATTTGTACAAATTACATCTTGACAATGAAAAGGAGCTGACTTTGCGCGCAATACTACTTTTGATGAAATCAAAATTATGAAACTGAGTCAAATGAAACCTTTCTTCATAAAATGTACATGATGAAGATTCGCGCATTACTATGAAAAACTAAAAGATCTTGAGATTATACGTGTCTTTTTCCTTTTAATCACTCAAATTAAGTATATGACAATAGTGACATAAAAAACAAAATTATTGCTAATCGTGATTATTGTCTGGTTCGTTTTTCTTCCGTTCAAATAATTCTTATGTCAATGAATAGTGTAATACTGTACAAACATATTCCGTCTAATATATATATATAATATATATATTATAAATATATAATATACTATATATTAGTCAAAACGAAAGTAAAAACCAATGCTAGTTGGCAACGGCAGTGTCGCAGTGTTGCTGTGTACCATTGAAATCAGTGTACTGCATCTTAGGGACCCGCTCCGAATTTGTTATCGGTTTACTCCCCTCCCTTACTGCATTATAACGCTCAGCGTGATTTTATAACAGTCTCTTCCGGTTCTAGATGGGTTGACACGGAGCCAATTTGTGGTTAGTAATATAAGTACCCTCAAATCTTCTACTGTCGTGTGATGCGTTGGGTCACTTGAAGTCGTCCGCTCTTTCCTTTTATTTCTGACACACATGAATTTAGGATGAATAAGAGATAGCACCTTTATAAAATTCCTGATTCATATATACACCATATAATCTCTAAACTTGTCCCAGTGACCAATCATTAAAACTGTCATTTAATGAACACAACAAAAATATAAAATATTTAATATCTTTCTGCATTTTCTAACATTTCAGTGTAATTCATTTTGCGTAACGATAATTCCTCTCTATATATTATTAGTTCAAAATATTCCAGACAGACTTTACCTTCAGTCCTTCGCTATTACTGTATTATTGCTCACGTCCTTTCTTAAATTCCATCAATAACATGCAAATTAAACGTACATACACCAGAATAAAGACCAGAGATAACGACCTAAACGTTGCCCTCAAAGAATATAGACAGGAAAATAAACCCCTTCATGCAAAATAATTAAAATTCAACTCTTTACCTACTTTTAACACCAGAGCCTCCTTACCCTGCATCACTATATAAAGAAAAAACTTTCAGTGGCTGAAAATTAAAGATCGTTGATACATTAAATATTTTAAAAATTAAATAACTATATCTAATTTTATATATTCTAATATATTAAGGAGTGCGAACATCTATACATGTAACACTCCATCTGGCCTTTTACTTTTGCTCGACGGGCTCGAGTGGCCCCTTCCGATCAATCACGTCCACATCAACCCTAGCACATATTATTTACCGATCCTATTACCTTATGTAAAGCAACCATTTGCCTCATATATGTGTGAATCAGTACTAAAATTTATTGTTTTAGATATGACATCAACAAAGTTAACATACCGTAAAAATCCAAACCAGACATCATAAGAAAGTGCCCTTGTGTAATTATTATCGTCGTAAAAATGGAACACAACGACACAGTTTCAAATCCTGGGATAACGCTGTCTAATACCATTGGAAGGAATTAACTAACTTACTCCAGCTATATGCAAATGGTAACACCGACTCTCAAACCTGTACGCAACTGGTATAGAGAATTAAAACACTAAATCAAAAACCTGTCAAACTACGATTTAGAAACTGACCTTCTTGTTTACATCCGCTCGTCCGGAAATTTCTAAACACACACACACCACACACACACACACACTATTTTATGATTATATACTTTTTTAAGTCGTAATGAAGCGTACATTAGGTTAATAATCATATACACATGCATATTTACAAATAAATAAATTTATGTGTGGTTTAAGGTAAAAAATAAGACAAACGACTGTAACAATTGTAACAAGTATTTGAACAAAAGGAGTAAATTACACAAAGAAAGTGAATTGCGTGCGACCAAACAGTACGAGCTGACTGCATTTGCTTCGTGTCAAGCCACAATGTTCCTATTACTTATAGTAGCCGTCGGCGCATTCCATTATGTCCATAGTTTATATCACCTATAACATATACAAATAACATTGTAGCATTTTTAACTATTAATTTAAAGCCCACGTAAAAAGTATTTCTTTCTATGTATTGAAACTCTATCAAGATTTGTAGACGGAAAGAAATACTTTCATTATTAATTGACATTTAGAATTACTTATATCTCTTATTGTAATAATTGTGCTGTTATTTCTTAAAAACGAAACTATATTATACTCAAGTCACAATTCCCTTAGTTATTGACATCTCATTATCAATATTTATTTATTTAAGCCTCAATTATTAATAAAATTGTTTTACATTATATTACTGTTAACCATATCTACATACTAATAACATGCAATTATATTATATATACAAACAAAATAGCGTTTACAGTTGAATGGAAGCTAATTTGCATATTGAAATTAAAAATGTGATTTTAATAAATATGTGCTTATATTATTGATTTCTAACGTTTGTTTATTCTAATGAATATAAGCAAACATCTCTTCAATGAAACTAAGTAAATCCATTAAACAGAAATAATAACTGCATTTATTCTTTACTTCCTCATTTAACTAAATACTTAAATTAAAAAAATAAAAAATGAAAGACAATATGATGGAGAGTAAGTTTCAGTTGTTTTATCTTTCGATATACTCCTCTGTTTCAAACCTTTTATCTGCATTTTATTTAGTTTATTTAGCCTTCTAATTTATACGATATTTTATTACATTAAAACTTAAATACTTATATTGCTAGTATATCTAAGTAATACCTTAATCTAAAAGCATATTCATCATTAACTATTTTGAGTAAATGCAAATAATTCAATCCTAAAATTACCCACAAGCTGTATACTTAGATTTAATTCTAAGCAAAAATTTTCTATCTAAAATCTCTCCCTATAAAATTAAACAGTGACACAATTCAACAGTTCTCACCTTAAACAGATAACATCAAAATCTACTAGAATAACTCTTGTAAGAATAACGGATTATTTAAAAATTAGCATCCTGGTGAGATTTAGACATATATCATGCACCTGCTTAGTCAAACGTAGCCCATACGGTTCTTAAGACAGTCTGTAACCCTTATCCTTTACTACCGAGAATATAATTAAATATATATATATATATATAATATATAGTAAAATATATCTTTTCCTTTATTTTTTGGTTCGGTTTGAAAATAAACTTACATTAATCCAAATTGCTTAACATTATCTAAAATAATAACCAATTCCGCCCATAACCTTTTACTTATTATATAAAAAACAAAACACAATAAATATTTAATCATTTATTAATACAGAAATTAAAAATAATAATTAAAAAATAAAAATAAAATCGGAAGATAAAAAATTATATAAAAATTCCTTTTCTAAAATTAAACATATTCCGCCAATAACTTTTCACTTATATATAAAAACAAATACAGTAAATATCTAATCATTTATGAAAACAGAACTTAAAAAAATAATAATTTAAAAATAAAAACAATTAATCGTAAAAAATTACTTTACTAAAAATCTTTGAATTCCAACCGTCACATTTCTAATACCCATCCCTTCCGTTAAAATTTTCTCTTGTTGCCAACATCTCAAAAAATCCCGTACATTTTATGTCAAAAAATATACATATGAACATGACACATATATATGGTGCGAATGCCCACGTTGTGGAATATTGTAACGTCTTTCGTTTTTGCAGTATTAAGTTTTTTTTGTTTGTAAACTCATTTGACTTTCCTCTCCGACCCAAAAACTACGGAGTAATGAGCTCTGATGATGATTTTTGTAAATCGAAATATTGATCAAGTATCAGCTATGATTATATTATAAATTTTCTTCTTTAACAGCATTGTGATTTTTTTCCACCTTTCTTACATATAAATATATAATATTAAATATAATAATATATAATATAATATATATATAATATATATATAATATAAATGAACTACAGACACGTTTTCGAGTTCACCTCTCATCGTGCATTATTATCGTTTAGCAGCTACCTTGGCTGGGTTCGAGACCCGAACAACTTTCGCTCGTCACCTCTTACCCATACGCCACAGTCAGCTGCCAAGTAAGCAGCATATCGCTACATTTCTCTAGCGGAAAGAAACTCACCTAGAGTCTCAAACTTTATGTAAACAAATTGGAGCTTAACTGTAGCCGAATACGGTGAATTGAAATTAAATCCCTTCTAAATAAATCTCAATCGAAATTGAGCGTATAAAAAGTAAACTACAAACACGTGTTTCGAGTATCGTGGTTGTGTGGTGTGGGTGTGTTGTGTTGTGTGTGTATTGGCAGCATTCCGAATTATACATGTAGAAATTAAACAAACAACCACGTCTCCTGTTTAACAATTTTATTTTTATCTTTTCGATTTTCTGGCCAAACATTTAATATTTGGTGGAATTCGTGATTGACACTTCGAAGTGCCAAAATACTCGGACCTGAACTTTGGTACTTATCCACGAATTCCACCCAAATATTAAAAATTGGCCAGAAAACTCGAATAATCAAATATAAATTGTAAACAGAGTGTGTCTTGTTTAATTCTAAACACACCACACACACACACACCACACACTATAAAATATTATAATGGGACTATAATAATAATATAATAATAATAATAATAATAATATACTAACTAGCAGATCTGGATATACCAATACGATAATTTCAATTATTACAAATTTGAGATGTACAAGACCATTGCCAAATAAAGATGTAAATATGCAATATGTGAAAAGTAAATCTTGATTCAACCCCCCCCTCTCTCTCTCTCTCTCTCTCTCTCTCTCTCTCTCTCCTCTCTATCTTATCTATCTATCTACATCTTATCTCTATCTCTTTTGATCTTCATTATATTCGAATAAAACTGACTAGCGTTTATCCATCATCATATTTCCCCAACTTTCTTGTCTTATTTCTTTCACCTATTTTGGCTGCACTTGCCATACGTAGCGAGTTCGAACACCATCCACGAGTAATCCATTTCAACAAATACCCTTGGAAAAGTATGAACCTGACACTTTCTCCCAGCAATGGGTTTATAATATTATTTCTTACTGGCTCTTAATAATATATATACTATATAATATAATATATATATATATATATAATATATAATATACATATATATGGAGAGGTGAGTGTGGTGTGCCGGAGTAATAATCTTCAACGCGATTTAAATCCTGACGAAAGGTTGCATTTCACATACGATAATACGCTTGGGAAGATTTGCATCCACCTACTTTCCATCAAACTATGAGTAAATAGTTTGTAGTGATCTTTAACCTGGTTACGCAACCAATCTACAAAGAAAAACTCTGATTCAAACCTGTTAATATTAGCTTAAGAAAATTTACCATGCCACATTCCTGATTTTCAGATGTTGATATAATATATATATAATATATATATAATATATATATATATATATGTGTGTGTGGTGTGTGCTGCGGCACGCGTGGTATTATGTGTTGTTGTGTTTTATTGTTATTTGTGTTTGGGTGTATATAATATACAATATATATGTATAATATATATATATATATGTATAAAGGAGTTGTGGTTTAATATTTGATGTCGTAAGGAATGACTCTCAATGCGACTCAATCTAGATGAGTCTTGTTTGCATTTCACATAGCGCTAAAACCTTGAAAAGTAGCCTTGTTAAAAAGACCAAGTTGCCCTACTTATTTACTATTGCTGGAGTCTCCCCCCAGCAATGAGTAAATATAGGAAAGACTGGTCTTTTAACCAAGGCTACGAGTACTTTCTAGGAGAAGTATAGAATGAATTCTATGTATGCCTTTTTTAATATAGAATTTATTTTAAAATTTCAATGGTTCGTTCGGAGCGCTTCAATGTACGATAGATAAGTTTAATACTCATACCTAGAGCATATTATAGAATAATATAATAAAGGGCTTAATATCGGTCATGATTTTGAATTGTATTTCACAAATAAATGAGAATTTATAGTCAAATAAATTCAATAACCGCCAACTTGACCGAATTTAATCTTTTTTTATCAATTATAAGATATATATAATATATATATATATATATATTATAATTATATATTATATATATAATATAGTCATCTACAGACACGTGTTTCGACTATCAATCCCTTCAGTGTGGATGAGACATTTTAGCTACCTTACATCTGGATTGAAATCCATCTCAGCAATCAGTTGAACAGCTGTATATATATATATATATATATATATATATATATAATAATATGTGTGTCTTGTGCAGTGTGTGTTGTGTGGTGTGTGTGTGTTATAAAGAAATTAGTAAGTAAATATATGTAATCAAGAACAAATATTTTATACACTAGCTGAAAGTACTGGTCAACATTGAGTAGGATATCAATAGTTTGTTTTCTCACGTAGTGTTAATTGCTTAATAGTTTCTTCTTGTTGTTTAATGCCATAGACATCATTGTTAGAAAAAATGTAGTATTACTATATAACTCATTATTACGGGATGAGTGGGTTTATACCTTTCCAACAGGATAGACCGAAGCGAGCGACCCCACGTAATAGCACGACAGTAGTTTGAACTCCGCTTTACTACGATGTCACTGTCCACCACGGGTTAGCCACTACGATACTGTTATACGTAAGTTCAACAGTTACAATAGAAAATTATGTTTTATTCTAAGTGAATGACCATTTAAGAAGATTTACTGATGAACATTTTTATTTTTTGTTCAGATTTTATTTTAGTTCTAACTCGCCGATAATGAATTTAATATTTACAATAATTAGAAATATTAAGTAACAATAATTATTTAAGAAAGACTGGTAATTAACTTTTATTTTTTTTTAGAATCTTGTAAATGTTAATACTGTTCGAATTACTTTTGTTTTTTTATATAGTTTGTTCTTGATTCTATTCAATAAATATACTATAGTATATAATTTGAATGTTCTCTTTATGGCTGAGCAAAGGTTTCCAGGATTTATTTTAAATACTGAAAACGAAATGCTGTCTATTTAATGAAATAAAAGATGATAGGAAAGTTTACAGAAACACACATGCACCTCTCTTTCTCTCTCTCTCTCCTCCTCTCTCTCTCTATAATATAATATTTAATATATAATATAATATATTTATATATATATATTCAATGAAATATTCAAGTTTTTACAAAAATTGAATTTTATACATGCATACACCCACACGCACGCACGCGCACGCGCACACATACAAATAAACCCACAACACATGCACGCACACACACACACACACACACACTCACCCATATATATATATATATATTATATATATAATATATATATATATAAACAATATAGCTATTTTTCAGCAGACAATATTTGGGAAATATGTGCTTAATTGAAGTCAGACCTAATTTTTTGAAAGTTAATTCATTAATGATTAATTAAGCGGGATTAAACTACTTAATTTGTAAGGCTAAACAAATCGAGAAAAATCAATCTCTGAATGTACATTTCGATCTATTAGGTCTCATCAGCAGAGCTCTAGATATGAAGATCGCCTCGTGTGTGATTCGAAACCCGTATGTAGTAGTTAAATCCCGCCTAATTAATCATTAATGAATTAACTTTCAAAAAATTAGGTCTGACTTCAATTAAGCACATATTCTCCCAAATATATATATATATATATATCAGTTACTCGATTCATTCATCACGAATAGGATTTGATACACGGTCACAAGTATGGGGCATCCAGCAAGGATCAATATCGCTCTTCAATAGTAATAGATCTGCGAGACAAGCTTCCTAACCATTACACCATGATGGGATAGTTATATATATATATATATATATATATATATATATATATAATATAAAGAGCCTTCCCTAGATCCAATTATTACAGTATCAGCCATTCATAAGAATACACTACATTTTCAGATTTATTTTTTCACTTATGAAACTGCAACACAGTGGTGTACTTATTTTTGCACTTTTACATATATATTTTTTTGGTTTCAGAAATTCAATGCTGTAAAGTTGGCAATAAATAATAACTAATAATATCCATTTTGAGCGTTTGATATCAGTTAGAAATGAAAAAGTCTTGGTATCTTTAGATAAGAGAAATGTTATTTTTATTTTTTTAAAAAGAAAGATTAACTCTGTGCTAATGGACGATACAGTATTTAAACTAAATTTGTTAACTATAAAATAATTTTGTAGATGACATTAAAACACACACACGGTGCGCACACACACACCCACACACACACACACTATAATATATATATTATATATATATATATATATATATATGATTCAATGATATATATATATATATATATTGATATGATTCAATGAATTATATGATTCAATACTTGCATGCCATTCGATTCTTAGAACTCGTCAAAGTACAAAAACCTTTTGAGAAATACGATTATGTTTCAAACCATTCACGACTTTAGGGTGACGTTTTTTTAAATAATAATTTTAAGCTAAAAAATAAGCTATTCCCAAAATAAATGAATATCATATTAAGCAAATTCCTAGTTTCTTTTATCGTCAAAATTAGTTTCTGTTGCCCCTCTCTTCCCTCTTTCTCTCTCAATCCCTGATATCTCGAAATTATTTTCGTCAGTTCCAACACAGAATGTAGCTTATATATATATATATATATATATATATATATATATATATATATATATATATATATGGGCCAAATGTAGTGTTACAGTTAACACCTAAACATTTTACCTTTATAGAAATTTACACATTTATTTACATATATTTACATACATTATTTACATATTAGACATTTTACATTGAACATTTAATCTTTTCAAGTGCTCAAAGTGTCCACCTTCAACCTTGCAACAATCTTCGTATTGTAATTGTTTGCCATTGTTCACAGTTCGGGGTTCCTAAAAATAAAAAACAAATTTTAAAAATGTACAACATCTTAAGGCATGAG
>CM042138.1:130622192-130624692 GCA_023376005.1 Doryteuthis pealeii | reverse complement strand
AGGGAACACATAAAAAACAATTTATTTCTATAAAGATAAGAGTCTGAATAATTATACCAGAAGATTTTTATAAGTTTTTTTGTAAAAAAAACAAAAACATGAATTCTAAATTCTGCTAAAAAATGTCAATATTATTAGACACATTTCCGTAAGTATGTGACATCCAGCAAGGATTGAACTCACTATTCAGTAGTAATGGATTTACGAGATTACCTTGTTAACCATTACACAATGATGGGACCTCATTTTCTTTACCCAACCTGTTCGTCACAGGTAGGATATGTGAGTCTAACTTGCAAACCCTTACACCACAATGGGGTGCTATTAATATTTTAAAAATGTAAACATCTAAATAAACTAATATTATAATACTCAAACTGTTAGCTTTGTTTAACATTAAATATCCAATAAAGGAATCATTTTCGTTCTATTGAAAACTCATTTTTAATCTATTCAACCCATAGATAGATTCCTTACAGGTACTACAACTCTGGATCAAAATGGCAATGAAGGAGTATTCCACACTTCCCAGAGATCCAGAATTAGAACTTCACCATAAGATGCACTTTAATGTCATACCCTTTTTAAGAAACCCTCCCTGGTGTTCCTAAAGATGTTTTCGTCCGGTCATAGACCGGGTACATTTGCTAGTATCTATATAAAAACAGATATATGTATTAATAAACACGTAAATATAATGAATTTCTTCTAGTTATATATAAACCTTTTAAAAATATGAATAGTAAATATAGATGCGTGAATAAGCATCAGTACATGTACATATGTGGATTTGTGTTTCAATGACAAGTACGAGTACACATATACACACACATATGTGTGGTGTGATGGTTAAAGACATGGAAAATGGATTCGTCGCCCCGAGTTCAAATCCCGGATGTGATAATTGCATTTCACTTAGCGCTAATACCCTTGGGAAAGGTATGAATCCCAATCTCCGTCCAGCCAGGGATAAATAGTAGGGCAGACTGGGCTCTTTAATCTGTGTTAGGCAACCGGTCTAGGAGAAGGAAAACTCTGAATTCAAACCTGTTGAACTCCGCTTATATAATTGACCTTGTTTCACATCCTGCTCGTGCGATATATATATATATATATATATATATATATATATATATATATATATATATATCATGTCATGCTGTTAGCACGGATATTCATGACAATCTCTCGCCAATAATCACTATCTGTAATCGCATCCGGGAAGTTCACTGTGCAGCATCTGCAATCCACGCATAGCTGATTGATGTAGGTCCTAGCTGGGCGGCCCACACTGGCGTGCCCAGTTGCAGTTTTCCACTGGAAAAAGTCACTTATTCAGTCACTTCTCCAGCAGTGACCAGCATGTCTTGTTCGCCTTACTCGGGTGGTTATTGTGATAGGGAGAAAGTGACCGCATATATGGTTTCTTGTGAGGTATTGTTTCCACTGTTTAAACTATATATATATATATATATATATATATATATATATATATATATAAATATGTATGTCATGTATAAACTTTGTTCATGTGAACGTTCGTTTTTTTTTGTTTTTTTTTTTTTTTTTGTCTTTTGAAGCATAGGAAAAAAAGAACAAAAAAAAAAAGAAAAACAGAACAAAAATCAGAATTATAATATTCAATTGTTGTTCTGTCCCTGGTTTGATCAATTCCGATATTTCGGGTGAACCTTCACCCTTTTTCAAGGTATATGAAATGAGACGGTCTGGAGAAAAAAAGAATATATATATATATATATATATATATATATATATATATATATAAATTATAAGCAATATATATATTATTTGTAATATATATATATTTTTTTTTTTTAAAGTCATCAGGGTGGCCTGAATGTTGGTAACAGCTAGATAGCGACAGACTCTATCCTCTTTTTACTAGGAGATTATTTTTTAGTCCAAGGTGGTACGCCATACCTACCATCAGCCCCTCAGTTTACCGCACAGACCCCTATGCAACTCATGTGCTGAGTTGACGAAGGCTGGTATCAAACCAGGAATCTGAGCTAATCCGGCTATATTATATTATATTATAAATTATCATTATATAACATATATATTATATATCATATATTAAACAATATATATAATGATTATTATCATTATCATCATCATCATTATTATTATTATTATTATTATTATTATTATTATTATTATTATTATTATTATTATTATCAAATTTACTGCTAAAAAAGTATAAATCAGTAGAATATTGTGCTATATACATAAGAATGTTAAGTAATATTTCAGTATTTCAACGAAAGTTAATTTACAATTATGAAACTTTGTTGACAGAGATATAATACAGGTAAACAAATTATACATGAAATATATAATAACAACACAGATGTGTCTTACTATATGCCTGTCCCGCCTGTCTGTCCGTCTCATATCTATCTGTGGCTATGAATTTATGCCCTTACGAAATACGAATATATATATATATATATATATATATATATATATATATATATAT
>CM042138.1:130587192-130614692 GCA_023376005.1 Doryteuthis pealeii | reverse complement strand
TACTAAAGGTAACGCCGCTCCTGCATTCAATTAAATGGTTTCAAGTATTGATAAATTAATACATTTCAAAGCTCGAGTTGGCGCACTGATGTATTGGTTAGTCTTATTGCATGTCAACTCTTTTTGGGTTACTTAATGGCCGAGTCAGTATATTATATAGTTTCAAGTAACTATTTCTATTTGATAATAATCATTTCTTAGCACAGTCAAATGGTTTCAATTAATCCTATCTAATACTTAGAAATTCCGAAATTTGATCTATACATGGGACCCCAATAGGTACTACCACTCCGGATCAATATAATGCATCACATCAATTGGTATATTCTTTAAGAATATTAACAAGAATATGCACCCTCCGGGTGTAAGTATTTAAGTACTGATTTAATGAAATAGATTAGAAAAGCTAACAAAATTGAATAAGAACACAAAGACATTAAACTTATTTCAATTCTATTTTAATTTTTTTCTATATAAAATCATTTATGGGATTAATTTATTTATATATGTTTTGTACATATATGTAGTAAGTAAGTAAAGTCAACGGGGCGGCCTAAAGTCGATAACAACCAGTCAGCGAGGGAGTCTATCCCCTTTTCTATATAAAATCATTCATAGGATTAATTTATTCATATATGTTTTGTACATATAAGTAATCACACATATTGTAACCGTTCTCGATTGCTTCTCACTCTGTTTGTCAATACTGTAAGTTTAAATTGATAAAATAAACTGTCAAAATACAGTGTATTGTTTTAGTATTTCTAACCCTTTTGATGCCGCAATTTGGCTGTGATGAACTTTTTACCATAAGATTGAAAACATTTATTTGAATTTTACAATTATAATACACTATTGGTGTTAGGGGGTCTATCACACAAGTATGTTTATAAGATTTTTTTTTACTCAATGATACAGTGTTTTGCACAAAAATAAGACCTGGCATGATTTTTCAGAATGATTTTAATATAAGCCCTCCTTTAAAATAAGCCCTAGTTGAGAGCGGTAAACAAATGAAAGAAATAAGCATTGTTCCCAATCACATCATGCGACGCAGACACCTGAAATGGTTTTCATTTAATGAGCTCATTTTAGCGGACAAAAAAAAAAGAAGACATTCCTGAACAACTGAGCATTTCTGTCAAAATCGGGCCTGATGACCTTCCCTTTTTCTTAGGTCAGTTTTCATATCATTGTCTAAGGTCATATTGCGGCAAGAACAGGGAGGACCATCACTCAGTTTGGTTGGGAACAGCTGTCACATTATTCTTACAGTGCAGACCTGGCACCTCTGATGTTCACTCTGATGTTGACCCTGTCAAAGTATATCAGGGTCGAATAAAGTTTTCATGCGATGATGTTGTGAAGAGCACCGTGAACAAATGGCTAAAATCTCTGTCCAAAGATTTCTGTTGATGAAGGATTACAAAAGTTTGTTTTTCGATGACAAAAATATGCTTTAAAGAATTGATATGATATTGTAAAATAAAGCTGTCTCTAATGCGAATTTATTGAAAAATTAACCTTATTTATTGAATGACTCACGTATCTATTTATATTGTTTTTCGTTTAATATTTCATATTTCAACTCGAGTTTTAACTTCTAGCTAAGTCAAGATAAAATTTGCAAGCTTCCTTTAGAATGTCAGCCTGATATGTAGGGTTCGAATCGCGAACAAAGCACTACCCTGTCTATAGCTCTGCTGAAGAGGCCTAATGGGCTGAAATGTACATACAGAGATCAACTTTTTCTCGATTTGTTTACGCTTTACATTTAAACCGATATGCACTAAACCTAATTCATTTAATTATAATTAATTAATTAAAAAATTAGGTATGACTTTAATTAAGCACATAATCTCCCAAAAAATTGTCGGCCTTCGCCATTTCAAACACATCGTTTGACCACTTCATATCTGTATATATATTATATATCCACACCTAAGGATTCATCTTGTATAATATATATATATATATATATATATATATATATGGTGTGTGTGTGTGTGTGTGTGTGTGTGTGTGTGTGTGTGTGTGTTTATGAAAAATCTATAACAGCTATTTTAATTATAATTTTCCTATTAAAATAAGACTATCCTGGTATAACTGCTTAAGAAGAAAAGTGACTTTTTATAAAGATTATTTTTCGGGTATACTTATGTGTGAGCAGTAAATATATATATATATATATATTATATATATATATATGTGTGTGTGTGTGTGTGTGTTGTGTGTGTGTGTGTGTCTGTGTGGTTAGGTGGGTAGGTAGATATGTAGAGTACCTGAAGTATACATCACCCTCTCCACCACTATATACATACATGTATGTAGTTACACTCTCACACACATATATATTTGTTTTTATATATATATATATATATATTTGAAAATAATATATATGTATATATGTGTGTTTAATTTGTGTGTGCGTGTGAATGTATGTATATATGTGTCTATTAATAGAGAGTGTGATATGTATATCAGGTATTCTACGTTTAAACATAATTATATTAATTATTACCGATTCTTTATAAGATATCTGTTTAATTTAATTTGGAAATGTATATATTTTAAATAATTCCCACAAGTCAAGATAATATGAACGTCTTTCACTTTTTGTCTCCGACATTTGCCCTGTCTTCGACATTGTCTGTTGGTGCTAACACGGGAATATGTCTTCCTGTTTATCCATTAATTGAAAGAGCGGAATTTCATTGATAAACAATTTTATTAATTGTAATATCTAAATAATTATTTTTATTTCAAATATTAAAAAAAAATCCTGCTATCATCCATCAATTAATTCTGATAATTTTATGCTAACAACTTGTTATTTAAAAACAAAATTTTAACAATATCATTTTTATTCTTCTATTGCACACAGACACACACACACACACACACACACACACACACAACACACACGCATATATATATATATATATATATATATATATATATATATATATATATGGCTACACCGATACTTACATATGTGTATATATGTATACATATATTAGTGTGTGATTGATTGAGTGTGTGAAGATCAATATTAACAAAAATATATTGGTAGTTACCCACTTATTTATGGTGTTCAAAATGAGTCCTCTACTGTGTAGTCGTTCTCTTAATTTTCCAAAGCGTGAATATTATATATATATATATGTGTGTGTGTGTGTGTGTGTGTGTGAGAGAGAGAGAGAGAGTGAGTGTACATATGTATATATAGATATATAAACATGTTTATATATGTATGTATATTTTATAAAAATGAAGGTACGCAAAATGGATTATGTTGTGTTTTTTTATTATTATTATCATGTTACATTAGCGACACGTGTTTCAGATCTGATATTTTCTTCAAGCTTCAATTAACCCCGTGAATATACCATCTTGAGTTTCTCACAATAGTAACCGCGGCATATATATATATATATATATATATATATATATATATATATATATATATATATATATATAATCTAAAATAAATAACTTTTCTCAGCTCGTTGGTAAAGGTTTCAACTGATAAATATATTTTTATAAATACAAATAGACTGAATTTTATTTATAAAGACTTATATATATATATATATATATATATATATATATATATATATATATATATATATATATATATATACATACATATATATATATTATATATATATATATATACCTATCTCTCTTTCCCCCTCTCTCTCTCTCTCTCTCTCTCTCTCTCTCTCTCTCTCTCTCTGTGTGTGTATGTGAGGTGTATATATATATATATATATATATGTTTGTGTCTGTGTGTGTGTGTGTGTGTGTGTGTGTATTTGTGTGTGTGTGTGTGTGTGTGCAGAAGCGGGTGACTATTGTTGTTAGGCAATGGACACAAAAATCTGTAATTGATTTTTTTTTCTTCAAAATTTAGAAAGAATTAACTAATTGACTTGAAAAATTGAATATTTTGCTCCTAAACATATAAATATATCTATGATAATATCAATGAATATGCATATATCTATATCAATTATTTAGCCCAGAAAACAATAAAGCCTGAAGATTATGTATTATCATACAAATCAATATAAAACATTTACACAGGATGTGATAGATGTACTACTTATATTTTAAACTGATGCAAATGAACTTAGCCAAATGGTAATGTTAGCTAGATGTAGCTAATATATTATCATTGTTTATTATTTTCAGATTCGCTTAGTTACCATCAGGACTTAGACTGGTGCACAATGTAAGTTTGATGTTGAAAAGTTTTTAAGACTAGTGAATCTGTATTTGCTACACAAAGAGCTTTTGTGCTCATTTCATGTTACGTCAAAATGATGTTGTTCCGGATGAAAAAAAAATCGATTGTGCTATGTGATGAACATTTCAGAAATAATGGTTCATCAATTAAAAGAAAGCACCCTGGCAGAATTAAATGATGCTATTTGCCAAAAAGTGGAATAAATGCCACCTAACACGATTCTTCGTCTGTTCGTAAATCTTTAAGAACATGGACGCTCCAAGCGATGATCGTATCTGGAAAAAAAATGGTAAAGAATCATTCAGGTGCAGCTACCGTTTCCATTTGCGTAAGTTCCCTTGCACCCCACAGGTGAAAATTTAAAATATACCAAATAGTTCTGTCACACCCTGTAAGTGGATGTTTCTGTTACAGCGGACCTCAGAGTAAAAATAAAATATAAGGACAAGATAGATAAATACTTTCTTCTTGTCAGAGCTGAAAAAGCCGTGCCACATTAAAGGTGATAGCGATAGCAATTGTACTTGGTACATTTGAAACGGTCCCAAAAGCATGGAAAGAGCCTATGGGAACTGGATATCAGAGTCAAGACTATCAAGACCACATAACTGTTACAATCAGCTAGAATACTTTGAATAGTCCCCTAGATTTAAGGAGACGTGCTGTCTCTCAGACTTCGTAAAACATCACCGGTTTAAACTGGTGTGAAAAACTCACAGAAACTAAACCAATAATAATAATAATAATAATAATAATAATAATAATAATAATAATAATAATAATCATTTTTTTCTGAGGTGAAAAGATAGTAAACAGATAGTGAACTTTGAAATATCCCATCATACAGGTAAGAAATGCGAAGAACATTTAGTGCAGCTGTAAGGGAAATTTGGAAAGCAAAGAGATGGGATCGTGTGGAATACCCAGAAGAATTCTTGGAGACCCGAGTAGACTTGCTGTCACTCCAATAAATGACCACCGCATTAGTAAAAACTCAGAGATTCCAAGCACTCTTGACTCCATATCTCCGGTACTCTAACACACACACACACACACACACACACACACACATATATATATATATATATATATATATATATATATATATTGAGAGAGACATATATATGTGTGTGTGTGGTAAAGGATAGAGGGGAAAAGTAGACAAAAGAGCAACTCAAACAAGTAGATGTATCTCCTATATCTATTTGTTTAAATTGCTCTTTTTGTCCGCCTTTTCTCTCTATTCTTTACCACATTCAGTTAGATTTACTCCAACCCTCATATCCTCATATGTATGTATATATATATATATAAAAACAAATATGCATATAGCTTCCGTGCAGGCACATGTCTGTAATCGTAATTGGCCTTCTGAATGACGAATAAAATTTCAAGTTTTAAGCTTTGATTGTATGGATTATACTGGAATTTCAGGGGACAACGCCTGGGAATTTTGAATGAGCCCTCATGAACCTGGCTACGCAATAGAAACCTCAGGAGAGAAATTATGTGATCCTCAAAGGCAGCCCAGAATTCAGCCATTGAAATTAATTGAAGGCTGTGACGAATACGACAGAAAAGAATATCAAACGTAAGTTACGCGAAAATAATGCAGGCACAATAATCCTTAAAACGAGCAAATTCACTACAATAAATTACATGACTGTCGAGAGGATGATCGACTAGGAACAGTGCCAACGACCACACTTTGGTCACATGAAACTAGATTTTAAGCAAATATCATAACTTCTTATAGATAATGAAACGTGCAAAATCATTTTTCCCTTTAATATTCAAATGGATCCCATTATCCAAGCTTGAAAATTGTATATGTTCGTTGTGACCAACATCACATGATATTTTCAGAAAGAAAACTTTACTATTTGATCGGATCACAACATATAAAAGTGAAATAAAGCGTTAAATTAAATATATAGATCTTGCCAAAGAAAACAATTAACAACAGGGACCAATTCTGATTTTTAAAAAAAACGGAGGTCGGTTCTGAATAGGCTATCACAGAGGCTGGAAGATCTCGATGTTATAGCTATCCAGATGACAGTTGTTCCATGATGAGCTAGAATACTGAAGAAATTGCGGCAAAATTGGGATTTACTGTCATTTGAATTATAGGGCAGGTGACTAGTCGTAAGTGTAATGAAAACACAACAAACTGGGAATTATGCAAGAAACTAAATTTTGAATATGCAACAAAGTATTATATCCATAAACCACTATCTGTTCTTGAGAAAGAAAGAAAAATTTATCTTGGATTTTGAGATAAAGACGAATCACCTTATCCAGCCAGAGGAACAGATCAAGTAATGATCAAGAAAAAGGGAACTTTTCAACTGGTAGATTTTGCTGTCCAAGCAGATCATAGGGTGAGGATGAAAGAAAAAAAGAAAAGATAAAGAAATACATGGAGCTTGCTAGAGAACTGAAAAAACTGTAGAATATGAGGGTCAAAGTGATACCAATTGTTGTTGGTGCATTTGGAATGGGTACCAAAAGCTTAGAAAATAGACTAGAAAAATAGGAAATCGGATAAAGAATTGAGACCATCCAGACAACAGCATTGTTGAGATCAGCAATAATACTCAAAAAAGTCCTGAAGACCTGAGGAGACTTGTTATCTTTAAAACTCCAGTGAAAGACTGTCAATTAAGGCTGGTGTGAAAAATAATAATTAGATGAAGAAAAGTGTGATTTAGAATTCTTTAAACGGCCAACAAGAACTGGTAAAAAAGGATTCCGATCTAAAAATCCATCTGGGTAAAGGGTGATTTTTTAAGAAGTTAATCTTGCAAGTACATGAGGCATCCTGCTGGGACCCAACTCACGATTCAGTAATAATTTATTAGTAATAAATTATTACTGAATCGTGAGTTGAACCCTCGCAGGATGCCCCATTAAAATCCCCACGTGAAAAAAGACCTTGCGTTGATCCAGCCACTCTAAATAGAAAAATTAATGTCTACTATTTACAATCTGAAACGAAAAAAATCTATGCTGTTATCATTTAAATCTTATCTTTTAATTATCCTCACGAATATAAATTAAATCTTGATTATTTTTACTTAAAAACCAAATTCCGGTGATAGCTAATGTGTATATATATTCACTTTGTCGTTAATTGTTTTATTTTCGTTGTTTCTTCCGGACATACATACACACAACTGCCCTTTATATATGTATAGGTAGATAGATGTACAAATGAAGAGCTAGGATATAGAATTAGTAAAAACAGCAAGGATACTGAGTAGAGTGTTATATTTAATAGGACAGTTTGGATGACTTAATCTCATGAAACCATTAAAACAACATACAACGTATTCACTCCACCCGTTCGCCACATGTAGTATGTGCCACGAAGTCGCAATTATGGGGCATCCACTGAGGATCAAACTCACTTTTCAGTAATTGATCAGCGAGACTAGCTGATTTAACTTGCTATTGACAGACTATCAATCATATGGAAATCGGATTTCTCTGTTAAGATAGATATGAAGGTGAGGTTACAGTTCTGCATATTTGGAAAGTGTTGAGTATCCCTTCATTACCTTTACTCTCAGTGCTACTTTGAACCAGAGTGTTAGTACCTTATATGAGTTCCTTTATGGCTCAAATAATTCAGTTTAAATAAAATATTCGGATTCGACTGAACCACGTACAAACAACATCTTATTATAATGGAGATTGTGTGTTTTTTTGTCTGTAACCGAAATTATATTTCTAATCGAGTCACAATTAACATAGTTATTTTCATCACATTCTTCATGATTTTATTTATATTTAAACCTCAATTATTAATAAAATAGCTTCACCTTTTTATTAGTGTTGTCCATATCTACATACGAATAACATGCTATTGTATTTATATATACAAAAAATAGCGGATTGCAGTGTGAACAGGAAGGCTAATTTGCATATTGATATTAAAAATGTGATTTTATTAAATATGTGCTTAGTATTATTGATTTCTAACTGTTTGGTTTTATTTTAATGAATATAAGCAAAAATCTCTTCAATGAATCTGAAATGAAATCCATTAACAAGGAAAAATAAGTGTAATTTTATTCTTTATTTCCTAATTTAACTAAATAGTTAAATAAGTAAAATTCAGCAATGAAAGACGGGAGTGATGGAAGAGTAAGTTTCATTTCTATTTTTCTATTATAACCCCACTCTGTTTCAAATCTTTTTATCTGCATTCTTATTAGACTTTCTAATTTAATACGATATTTCATTACATTAAAACTTAAATACTTGCACCCGGAGGGTGCATATATTTGCTAGTTCTCTTAAAGAAAATACACAAAAAATGTAAATATGAACGTTCTTTGAAAGCGATTCGCTAACCTCTGGCCATAAAATAATCCCTGACGATTTGACATGCCGTTAAAACCAATCAACCGATAACATTAACACGCTCGAGTTATAATAGTAATGAAAATGGACACGGCCACTCGAGTTCAAATCCTGGACAAGGCTGTTTGTATTTCACATAACGCTAATACTCTTGGGAAATGTATGCACCCAACTATTCTCCCTCCAGCTATGTGTCATTAGCTGGACAGACTGGACTCTAACCTTGTTATGGTAAATAGTCAAGGAAAAGTAAAACTCTGAATTCAACCCGGTTAAACGCCACTTTAAAAAATGACCTTGTGTCGCATCCTACCCACGCGGAGGGTTGGGTTAATACATACAGCTATTAGAACGTTAGAATGTACATTATTTCACATATCAAAACCACAGACAAGCAACACTTCTTATTCATAATATGAGTAAAAGCTTATTGAAATATGAAGAAGAACTACGAAAATGCCGTCAGCTACCGTCGTAGTAGCAGCCGAGGCATTACAATTGAATTAAATCGAAGAAATGAGACAGAAGAAATTTATCGCCGATTACTGATACATTTAATAATGATAAAAATATTGTGTGAAAAAATAATTATCTGGAAATAATTGTCTATTTGTAAAAATAATAACCACTAGGTAGACACCTGGAAATTCCACGGTATTTGATTATACAGGGTGGTCGGGAGAAATTTGACAGATTCATAAGGAAGAAGAAAAAGTGCTTGGTAACAACGAAATTTAATGGATTGTAAAGAAATTCAACAGGCATGGAAATTGCACTACTGCCAACAAGTTTCACTCAAAATAACCGGCAATAGCGTCTATCACAGCCTCAATCCTATTCCGGAACCTGTAGCAAGCGGATGTTACAGTTTCCCTGGGAAGGTTCTCAAAAACTACCTTAATTCTGTCGATTAACAGGGCTTTTGTAGTACTGGCACCGCGATTGGTATCTTTCTCAACAGCGCCCAATACATAATAATCCATGGGGTTCAGATCTGGTGAGTTCGGAGGCCAAACATAGGGACTGGTGTAGTCGTAAAAATTCGCCGACAACTATTTTCGACTTTTCCCAGTGGTGTGGTAGGGGGCCGAATCCTGCTGCCATACATATGGGCTACCCTTGTTATCTAGGGCTTGACAACAGTGTTTAGCAACTCCGCGTAAGCATCTGAATTCAACCTGATACCCTCTCTGAAAAAATGCGCACTCTGGGGACACACATCCGAAAACCATCACAGTTTGGGGAAATTTAGTCTGCGTGACACGAGGAGTGTCCTTTGGACTGTATGCAAGCCATCTGTTAGTCTGTTGTGCTTTTGATCTTGGCAAAAGCTTTTATCATCGGAAAAGAACAAGATTGTTTGAGGTTCAGCAGGATGTTTCACTTTGCTCAGAAGTTTCTTCACCTTTGTCAGACGATTTTCCTGTGCCTTTTCTGGGAGCAGTTGATCTCTGTAGTGAAGGTCTTCATTGAGTGTAAGCTTCATGGTAGAAGCTGAAACATGCAATTCACGTGATAAAGCACGAATTTCAATGCAAGGGTCCTCCAACACTTTTTTATGCAGATTTTCGAGGAATTCTGCTGTACGAACACAATCAGATCGTCTGCTATGCTGATTTCTTCTAGCCACAGTCTCGTAGTCTCCATTGCAATTCTCCAGTTCATGCCTGATTGTTTTTACAGTTCAGGAAGCATTGGGCAGCAACCATAATCTCTTTATTTTCATGGCCGGCGCAGATCATCATGATACAATTTATTCTCTTCCATGATTCAGGTGGGTGCCAGTCATCCATTCTGTCATCACGTATATGAATAAAGAAGGGTCCAAGCTTTTAAATGATGCGTAGTGTGCGCCAATACCTCCAACCTACGAAGAAAAATAACCAAATATAAATATATCAAATTTATCCCGAACACCCTGTAAACATTATCCACAATTCGAATCAGCGTCATTCCGACGTAACATGAAATGAAAGAGACTGGGGAAAGATAGAGAAATTGGGTGAGTGTGTGGAAGCGATAACGCTTATCTGTTTCATTCGAACATTATAAAATGATGGAAATCTATTGTTTAGATAGTACCAGTACTGTTCTTGAACAAGGATGGCTTTGCTCTTCCTTCTACCTGTGTGTATATCTATTCATTCTCTACCCCTATATCGAGAGAAAAAATAATAGGATTTTAAAAAATTATTCGCATCATTTACTTTCACTGTTCCATTTATCTATTTATTTCAAGGAAATATTATTAGAGATAAATCGTTGTAGATGAAAAGAGCACCAGTGCAGTAGCTAACGTATTGGACTGCGACATCGCAAAAAGCGAGCTCAAACTCTAGTCGCGCTATTATGTTCACTTTCGGACTAATAGCCTTGATAAACGTATGAATCACCTCAACTCCCCCAGCTATGTGTTAAATAGTACCAATACTGTTATTTTACTAGGGTGGCATTGACATTGAATAACCCACAAATATTAATATGACATTAAACAAAGAAACCAAACGAAATAAAATCTTAGTAGATTTCTATTTGCATTTAACAATTTCGTCGCGTAAGTATTGTGGTGTTGTTGATTTTTTTACTTGATTTATTTCATTCTTCTCTTTTTTTAGTGTTCCTTTCGCTCTTTCACGTTTATGTTTTCTTTTTAACGGAAATGTCCATTATTTGTTTGAGGTAACGATAGAATGTGACAAAACGGAGGTATAAGTGTATTAATATGTTGACTAGCAGGACCTGTGGATACACCACAGTACGATTATTATCACAAATTTTAATTTAAGATCTATTGCAAAATAGTTCAATAAGTAAAAGTGTAATAATCTATATTTAAAACTCTCACTCTTTTTTCTTTCTTTCCTTATTTCCATTTTTTCATAATGTTCGATTGAAACAGTTTATCTTTACCGCTTCCGTGCGCTCACCCACTCTCTCAATATTTCTCCTACTCTCTTTCATTTTATCTTACGTCGGAATGATGCTGTTTCGGATAGAAAATCGATACTACATTGGCATGGCAATCGATCTAGAAGGAAAAATCTGAATTCAATTTTTTTTAATTGACATTGTGTCGCATCCTATTCCTGGGTTAGGTAAATCCATATTCATGGATTAGTTGATAAGAGAGGAATATCGCATCAGTGTGCCACCCCCTAACAGCACTGCTCAGGTTTTGAATTGTTCCTTTTACAAGAACGGTTGCCTAACCAACACCAACAATTAGTATTTCGATCTCCAAACATCTGATAATATATATTTAAACTATTTCCTGTTAAAATATTTTCCAATAACTAGAACAAACATTTTTGTTTTTTGTTTGTTTGATTTTTTTTTTGTTTTGTTTTTCTTCCTCTCTTTATTTTGGCCTTTTTTTCCAGAGAAACGTCGAATAATCATTTCCTTTGGTCTGTCAATTAAGTGAATGTCTGGCGAGTTTTTTCTGCTAAAAATTGTGTCAGAGTTCTTTAATGTCGAAACGTCTATCGACTACGAAAACACAAACAGAATTGTCGTTTATTAATATAAATATATGAGGTTTGGTCGTAAAGTCTTAGGACTGAATGAGTATACTAAGACAGAAATTAAAAATGAAGGAAATAATCAAAACATTACTTTTTCTAGTAAGTTTTCCTCCGTTCGTAGGGTACCTAAAATCATCTTCGGATACAGTGTGAAGCAGACACGTATAATTTAATTTAATGTCCTCCAGTCCATAAATCATACACTTCAGATAAATTTTCAGTTAAGAAAAAAGGTTGGTTACTTTATCTTAATGGCATATCAACCTTCACAGGTTAGTTATAATACGATTAAATTTTTCTTCCCTTACCTATACGTGCTATGTTTCTGCGTATTATCAATTTATGCTTCGATGTGATTTGTTCTTATAGCATTATTTTGTGCGGCTATTAAAATAAATTCAGTTTCTCCCTTCAAGTTTTCCCCTTTATAAAAATGTTCATATCACCTGGTGGAAATTACCATAGTTTAGTTGCTTGAACTATTCATTCAGATGTTTTTTTCTCCCTATTTTATCTAGACCAAACCAGGGAGATTGCTTTCCGCTCCTGAGGTGGAGTGCTATACCTACTGTTTACCGAGCAGATCCACGGTGTGATACGCATGTGCTGAGATAGCCAGAGACGGTATCGAACCTGGAACCATGTAGTTCATAGACTGAAGCTCTACTATATCTTCTTTAATCTCCAAAACACCCTTTTACGTTCTTTTTATAATATATATAAATATATATATATATATATATATATATATATATATATACACACACACACATATAATATATATATATATATATATATATACATAAATATATGTGGTTTGTTTTTTTTTTGTTTTGTGCGTGTGTTTGTGTATATATATGTGTGTGTGTGTGCGCGTGTGTTTTGTGTGTGTGTGTGTGTGTGTGTATGTGTGTGTGTGTGTGTGTGTGTGTGTGTGTGTGTGTGGCCTACAAAGAATAAGATTAAATTCGTTTGAACTGTAACTGAATAAAAGAAAAACTAATATTGTTGCTTGGGGTAATATTTTGATGGAAATCGTATTTGTTTAAATCTAATAGAAAATAAAAAGATGGAATATCACGAAAGATTCCTAAGGGGGTTTATTTCGTTAAAATACACTAGAAAATAATATTATTATGCATAACATTTTTTTTTACATTTCTTACTTAATATCCTATATACTTCATGAAATTATAAACAGCAAATTACATACTATCATTTTGTTATACACTGTCTGAACCATGTTGCATTATATGAAATATAAGTCACCAAGTTAGAAAACTAGTTTAGACTTCCGAAAAGTTTCTGCTTTGTAAAATTCATTGTATAGGAATTACATTATGCGCATGAAACTTACCAAAAATTCAAATTACTAAGACAAGTAATCTATTGTAATCTGTCTGTACATCAATCTATCTGTGTCTTTATCGACCTCTCTTCTCTCTCTCTCTCACCTCTCTCTCTCTCTCTCTCTCTCTCTATATATATATATATATATATATATATATATATATATATATATATATAAGATTTTTGAAGGCAATTTACAATGCAATATGTGTTGAAAATTATATTTATTTAACTTTTGTTTTTTTCAAAACTAAATATTTTCGGAAGTAAAATTCCATCCTCAGAGTTATTGAAAGTACTAGGTGTTTTTTTTTATAGTACTTATCCCACGGCGATATTGTAATCATCTGTTGTTTAAGAAGTTGAGGAACGCCGTATATTTGAATTTTTTTTTCTTTTTCGTTACTTCCGTGATGTCAAATCGGCTATTTAAGTACTTTCAATAACTCTGAGGATGGAATTTTACTTCCGAAAATATTTAATTTTGAAAAAAAAAACAAAAGTTAAATAAACATAATTTTCAACACATATTGCATTGTAAATTGCCTTCAAAAATCTGTATATTACACATACACACAATGCTTCAAAGATACTATAAAAAAAAAAACTTTAATACATATATATGTGTGTTGTGTGTGTGTGTGTGTGTGTGTGTGTGTGTGTGTGTATGTGTGTGAAGAAAAATTTGGAAGTGAATCCGATAGTATGTACAATTATGAAAAATTGAAAAACAACAAAGTTCATTAATGAGTAATGTTTATTTTGCCTACGCTGCAGTGTTTCGATCTGTTTCAATAGATCCTCACCAGGGCTTTCGTTAGTTTGAGGAAAAAGAAATGTAACACAAACAATAAAGAATCTGCGAGACTCATGTGCGTAATGGTCGGTCAGTCTATTTAAAATTGCTTTTTTTTAAATTTTTCATAATATTACACACACACACACACACACACACACACACATATATATATATATATATATTATATATATATATATATCTTAAACGATTAAGTCTAGACACGGCTGACTTATGTATGTTTGCGAAGCACTTTTTTATCAGAAGAGCAATCATAGTTTCGTTGTCGAGAAATAATGCACTCGTAGTCCATCTTTCATTGGCCTGATTTGTAGAGTTATTATTTTCTGGATTGAAAACTGTGTTGAATGTTGACTGGTTGATCGTGTCACTGTAGCTACTCCTGAAACTATCTGCAAACGTTGTGAATTCAGTCACCAACACTGCTTTCATATGAGACACCATTTTGCAGAGCTGCCGCTCATTCTCTAATTTTATTTGTAAAAAAGTAAAGATTAGGTTAATTGATCGGAATGTTAAACCTCTTCTGCTTTACTACCAACATCCCTAATGGAAGTAAATAATACATAATCACCGTCGGAGCAACTATCTTACAAACCCGGCACTCCAACTCTTGTTTTATATTGTTTTGTTTTTCGGCATATGAACCATTTTCGGGTTATTTAATGCCGAATCTATTCCTTTTGACATCAGGCTGCTTACAGTATCTGATGATATTTAAATGGTCACCCTAAATCACATCTAATTAGTGAATAGGGTCACTGCTGTTTAACTTCGGTAATCTAGCGGTAACTGGTGCTATCAACGTGACTTGACCGTCAGCTACAGCTCTTTATCACTTCCGACAGAAATGTCAAAGGAATAGAAGTGACTAGATGGAATTTAGTATTTTGTAGGTGAAAACTTACTTCCAATGATTTCATAGGTTTCCTGTATCTGTTGTTTTCGGAGGAGGATTTATTTTCGGAGCCTCTGTCCTATAATGTAATAATTAAAATCTGTTTTGAAATCTGTCATGCATATATAGTAATATGAAGAAACTGAGGACAAAACAAAAAAAAAACAAGGATGAGAAAGAAAAAAGAACAATTGCCAATCTGAATGGGAAGAAAGGACGGGCAAGTGTATAATTCAGTTGGCCTCTGAGAGATCGTTTCGATTGCTTGAAGCTATTAATGCCTACGGCTACGTGTAGTTTCTCTTGTCACTCTAGCACAACCCAGGGCTACGTTAGCCTCGGGCTTAGAAGCCTCCGGCGTCATCTGCCATGGGTGGGACTGAACACCGGAAAAATGATAAACAAAAACAAAACAAAAAGCATAAAGGCTAAGACGAGAAAGGACAGATGGAAAAGCTGGCTGTAGGGGGGAGACGGAAATGATTAGAGGACTGGGATAAGATTGTTTGGTGACAGGGAAATAACAACGAGTACCAAACGCGAAAAGAAAATGAACAGTTTGTTTTCTCTTGCTCGGATTGCTCTTCTACAGTTTAGAACAACAGGGGCAGTTTAATTCTGTTGATGCAAGTCTACAACAACACAGCTCAGACAGACGGACGATTCAACCAACGAGAAACACTCATCACAGTCCGACTCGCTTCATTACAATGCTTTTTCCCGCCTTTTCTAACTGATTTCTCCTTACGCCAAATAAATGGAGGGAAAGATGGACGTTCTGTATAATAATAATAATAATAATAATAATAATAATAATAATAACGACAACAACAACGACAACAACAACAATAATAATAATAATAATAATAATAATAATAATAATAATATAAAGGTAAAAAATAGATAAGACACAACGGAATAACAAATGTAGAATGTGTGGAGAAAAAGATGAAACGATTAATCATATACTGAGCGAATGCTGCAAACTAACACAGTGAGTGTACAAGTCTAGACACGATAGGGTGGGAAAGGTGATCCAATGGAACTGTGGAACTGTCCTGGAGAGAGACACATATACGATTCTCTGAGACTTTGAGACGAATCAACTCATACCGGCCAGGAGACCGGACCTAATATTGATCAACAAGAAAAAGAAACTTATCATATCGTGGATTTCGCCATCCCGGCGGACCATCAAGTGAAAGTAAAAGAAAACGAAAAGATTATCAAATATTTGGACCTTGCCAGAGAACTTTTTAAAAAACTGTGGAACATGAAGGTAAAGATTGTACCAATTATAATTGGTGCCGTTGGAACGGTCCCCAAGGGTCTGGAAAAGACTCTAGGGGAATTGGAAATCAGAGAAAGAATCGAGACCATCAAAACTAGAGCCTTATTAAGAGAAGAGTCCTGGGTACCTCAGGAGACTTGCTGTCATTCGGTCACCCATGAACCACTGGCTAAGGTAGGTGTGAAAAACTCGAATGGAGTGAAATGATAAAAACAAAACCCCACAAAATGTGGAATTTATACTGATATGAACTTATTGCCAAAGGCAAATATTTAAGCATATCCTGATAAGTCACCAAATTGTACATCGCCGAAATAGACCAATCAAATATCATGTGCTTCCCGGAATAACTTGTGAATGTGGAAAGATGTGCAAGACTTTAGCTGGACTAAAAAGCCACATTCGTGCAGCTCAACGTTGAATTTGGAAATTTTTGAAGCTCATTGTCGTATTCTTTGAACCTCTGAACTTTTTTTTTTTTTCACTATTTTTTTTTTTTTTTTTTAAATCAAGTAATGGCAATACTCGATCATGAGTTTGCTGCCATCATATATGCATAGAGCTATACCATGACTTACAAGCGCCTCAACTTACAACTTTTTTTCGAGTTTCGAGTTGTCATTCGGTCGATTTTCAATTTTTATTACAAATTATTTTCACTATCACTTTTTTTTTATTCCGCTTAAACTGTTTATCGTTTTTTCAGGATCAAATAACTATAACGTTCTTTTTTTATTTCTTATGGTCAGAAATACCCAACATGTCCCAGGGAAAAAAAGAACGCATTCAATAAAATGACATAAATAACTATAATACAGTGGTAACTTGACCTACGAGTGCGCCAACTTGCGAGTTTTTTGAGTTACGAGCTATCCTTAGGTCAATTTCTTGCTTTGTGATGAGAGCTAAAATTTGAGGTACGAGCGACATTAGGTTAAGTTCACTAGAGACATTTAAGTTTCCAAATTTATTACGCCAAAGAAAAATATCATTTTTTTTTAAATAAACATTAAAGTATATTACAGTACATCATTTTATTATGTTTTATACAATGCCGTGCGATTTTACTTATTCAAAAATAAAACGTAGCAAAAATAGTTAGTTTTGTTTTCGGAAATTGAAACGAATTAATGGCATTTCAGTTTATTTCAATGGGTAAAAGTGATTTGATATACGGGTAGATTAAGTTAAAACCGGAAAGAATTAAACTCGTAAGCCAAGGTACTACTATATAAGCAATATGAAACGTGCATATTTAAAAATGAAAGCATTTTCATTCACTGATACAGAGGCGCAATTATATAAGGCATGCACATGTGTAACGGTTATCGTCGTAGAATATTAACCCGATGACCCGATTCAAATCCTGGAAGAGACGTTGTCCTTTGGTCCATTTGTCAGAATTTCTGCCTTGGTCATTTTCAGAATAGTCCAAATTACCTTCCAAGGGGACAGCTCAGGTGTCAATTTTGTTGCAGAGATTTCTACTGCAGAGGTTGGTTCGGATAATTTTTCTTGTTCTTCGGGGATATTATTTTCTTACATTAAAAAAAATATCTGTTTGTTTGATGATCTCAATTTCATTTTCTCCAAATGGCCTTATATTTTAATGATTTCCTAGTTCTATTCCTTACATGTTTCACTTGCTCCTTTTTTTTTATCTCACGCATGGCACACTGTCCTTTCCAAAATTCTATATCTATATAATTGCTGCATATTTTCATGGTATGTACAAGTGTTTCCTGTTCTCTTTTTTCTTTTTTTCTTTTCTCTTTTTTTTCTTTTTTTTTTCTTTTAGGCAAATAATTTATAATATCCACGTAGAAAAGGTGAGTTATTTGTTTCCTGTGATCTTGGAAATTTGTTGTCCGCTGTGCATTTCCTCTTCCTCCACCACCCCCTCCTCCTGTTCTTACTACTACTACTACTACTACTACTACTACTACTACTACTCTTATTATTCTTATTCTTATTCTTATTATCATTTATTGTTCATGAAATCTTGTTGCACAAACAAGTTATGAGAAATTCAATTGTTTTCATAATATGAATAATTATTGGAATAGAAATAAATAAACAAACAAACAAAGAATTGGACGAAGAAATTAAAAAAAGAAATAATCTTGAAGAGCAGAAGAATTGAACAAGCGATAAAGAACACTTGACACAAAGAAGAGAGAAGGGTGAAGTATAGAAAGTTATATATATATATTATATAATATATATATATATATATATATATATATATACAACTTTCTATACACCAGCGTTCTTTCTTATCTCACTCTCTTTCTCTCTCTCTCTCTCTCTCTCTCTCTCTCTATATATATATATATATATATATATATATATATATATCCAATAATAGGATTAGTTGCGAATGATTCTATTTGGAACCATTATCCTCCGTATATGCAAGATCCATGCCCATATATATGAGGATCTTTCAAGTTCCTAGGAGAGCTCAATATATGAATTAATTAATTTCATACAGACCAATATTTATACTTTCATATAAGTGAGAAAACTCAACAAACCGTCATTTGATTATTATAAATTTATTTCAGCTGATACTTTTATAAAGGAGACCAGTTTCATCAGATAGCCATCTCCATTGTGATGACTATCTGGTGAAATTGATCTCTTTTATAGATGTTCCAGCTGAAATGAATTTATAATAACCAAACGAGGGTTTGTTGTTTTCTAACTTACCGTAGGATTGCAGTGGTGGATGAGCGACTTTGAGCGGTCTAAAATAGGCCAAGAATTAAACCGTTTGAAATTCATCGACGATTTACGAAGTGTATGGTGAGTTTTGCATGGTTGTAAAAATATATTCAAGTGGTGTAGGAAATTTGTAATAACGGCGAAGTTCAACGCTTCCTCAAAACGTGGCAGTAAGCTGATATGACATAGGCATACAGAATTGGCCACAACCCCTTGAAAAAATCCATCGATCGAAATGTATATATAGAAAAAGAGATATCTGAATATTTTGGAGACCTTACCTTTAAGATTACATTCGTATATATATATATATATATATATATATATATATATATATATATATATATATATATATATTACTTAAGCAGGTATTAGCAAATTTCAGGGAATATTTGTTCTTTATGATTTTCAGGTGTAGACGTTCAAGTCTTCTAATTGTTTTTCGTAGATCGGTATCTCGATGGTAAGAAAATGTCCTTTATTTATAATTATATTGTGAATAAAATACACGACACACACACACACACACACACAAACACAACACACACACACTTATATATATATATATATATATATATATATATATATATATATATATATACACATGTGTGTGTGTGTGTGTGTGTGTGTGTGTGTTCTGATTCATGACATCAGTGCTGTTAACCTATTTACGGGTCGTATCGCGTGCAATGTAAGTACTTGTTCGCTTGAATTATTTGTACAGTTTGTTTCTCTTCTTTTTGTCTTCTAGTTTGTTTTTGTTTTATTGTGGTTTTTCTGTTTGCCCCTTAGATATTTCTGTTCATGTTGCTGTTATCGGCTACAATAATCAGAAAGAAAGAACGAAAAAATGAAAGAAAGAAAGATAGAAAGAAAAGATAAAGAATAAAGACAAGAAAAGTGACCAACTCATATTATTCCATAAAATATATCATTGAATTGTTATATAAAGCATTTCAGCTAACCAAATGGGTATATTCGAGGAATTTCGTCCCGGCCTCCTGCCTCAAAAACCGCTAGCCGGTGGCTGCTGAAAAAAAGACAACAGTTACAATTGAAGTCCGTAGCCGAAACGGTCTCACTTGAAAAAAAAAATAGGGTTAGGGTTTAGGTTTACGGTTAGGTTTAGGGTTGGGGTTGGGGTTTAGGGTTAGTTTAATGGGAAAATAAATAAATAATGTGGGCTCTGCTTTTTCAGAACCCACAAATTTTGTAATAACTGTTAATTTTAACTAGGGGGTTTAGGGCTTAGGGATAGGGTTAGAGTTAATGTTTGGGTTTGGGTTGGGTTTTTCGGGAAAAACGCCTTAAGCTGTTTGTTTGTTGTTTTTTTTTTTTTTTTTTTTTTTTTTTTTTTTTTTTTTTTCAAGTACTACCGCTTCGGCTACAAACTTCAATCGTAGCTGTCCTTCTTTTTTTTCAGCAGCCACCGGCTAGCGGTTTTTGAGGTAGGAGGCCGGCCGTGAAGAGTACCAACCAAATTATATCTATATTGGCTATATCGTGTGCAATGTCTTTACTTGGTCACCTGAAGTATCCGTACAGTTGTTTTCTAGTTTGTTTTTATTGTTTTTTCCCGGTTGTCTTTAGTTTGTTTTTTTTTTTTGTTGTTGTTTTTTGTGTGTTGATAATGCTATTACTGGCTACTGTAATCAGAAATAAATAAATGAATCAAGAAAGAAAGAAAGAAAGAAAAAAAGAAAGAAAGAAAGAAAGAGAAAGGAAATTGACCACCTAATAAAATATATCGTTGACATATAAAGCATTTCAACCTGCCAAATTATATCTAAATTGACATCATGAATCGGACACACCCATGTTTATACGCTTTATACTCGATTTAACTCGACATATTCAATGATAACATATTCTTCTTTTTTTTTTCTCCAAAGTTTAAGGTCGTTAAAGATTCAGTTGATATAATTGCCACAAATCTCTTATATATCACTTTTTCAACTATTTAAATGCACAGTTCTCAACTGTAAATAAGTGTTATTTGTCTCTCATAGAAATTAGGGAAAGTTAACATAGTTTCAAACAGGACAGGGTGGAGACGTATTAGTGAGGTGTGGTTGATAAACCCTCACATCATTATACGTAAAAAGACATTATTAATCTACGAGGGATTGACCGTAGCTCATTGCTTCGGTTTCTCTTGTTTATCACAGAAGCAGTATCAATTCTCTTTCTCACTGACAGATGAGACGAATCGAATAAATCAAATCAAGGAGACTCGGCGTTGAAAATTTTTGGTGAGGGGATCAATCCTGGAGAAAATTCACACCAAAGCTGTTCAGATATTACGAATGTCAACTTCAAAGACTTCGGCTGGGAAGTTTTATCGTCCATTAGCGAAGTCTGCAAAAGAATTCCTCCACAAAACCGAAGCCATTGAATATGCAAGAGATTTTTTTTCTGGCTTCCTATCTCTCAATTACTTTCAAAATTGTTCAAAGGTTCATCTCGTTTTTAATAAGCTTTCTATGACTTCAGACCAGCGTTAAGTATTTATAAGCTTTAAAATAGGAATTTTGCGTGATGATTAATAGTTTGACCCTTGTTGGGTTGTCATGTGGAGGAATTAGAAAATAAAGTTCTGACCCAATCAAGCGACACTCTCTAGAACCAGAGATATTTTCACATAAATTGAACTTGTAAAATAATCAACACATTTCGTTTTTTTTTTTTTTTAAGTCTATCATCAAATGACCATTTACTATACTTACGGGTTTAATTCGTTCCCCTCGTAACTCAATTACCTCGTATATCAAATCAATTTTCTTCATTGAAATAAACAGAAATGCTATTAATCAATTCCAGCACCTCACCCCAAAACACTCAATTTTTTGTTACGTTTTTTTTTTAAACTTAGAATATAGCAATGTATTGCATTAAAATAATAATAATAGTGTTTGATTGATTGTGTGTTGTTTTAATGTTTATCTTTTATAACATTTTTCTTTGGCGTATTAAATATTTTTAGTGAACTTATTAACATAAGCGTATCCGAAGCTCGCTCATACCTCAAATCTTAGCTCGCAAGACAAAGAAGAAATCGACCTCATAACAGCTTGTAACTCTGAAAAGTTGTAATTTGGGGCTCTCATAAGTCAAGACACCATTATATATATATATATATAATATATATATATATATATATATATATATATATATATATACCTACTTTAAGAGAGTCATAGTTACTCCCGCCGTTTACCCGCGTTTGGTTGATCGATAGCTCTTTCTCGATTCCGAGTCGACCGTTCGCTGCCGGACGGATGCCCCCACGAGTCCTAACCCTAACCCTAACCCTAACTCTAACGCCGTGCCTGCCGGGCACTGCCTGCCGTACACTGCCGAGTTCTAACCATAACCCTAGCCCTAACGCCGTGTCTGTCGCGCACTGCCGAGTCCTAACCCTGACCCTAACGCCGTGAGTGCTCCGCACTGCCGAGTCCTAACCCTAACTCTAACTCTAACGCCGTGCTGGCCGCGCACTGCTGAGTCCTAACTCTAACCCTAACGCCGTAAGTGCTGCGCACTGCCCAGTCCTAACCCTAACCCTAACCTATATATATATATATATATATATATATATATATATATATATATATATATACATACAACAAGAGTAAAGTGTGACACATGTTAATTTGTGTCAGTTTCTTGAGCAGGGTTTAACAGGTTTGAATTCAAAGTTTTCCGTTTTCCTAGCTTGGTTGCATAACCATTTTTAAAAAAGCCCAGTATTCCCTAGAATTTACACATAGCTGTAGGGAAAATATTTAGAGGCATATATTTCCGAATGGTGTTAGTACTATGTGAAATGAAAATACTATATATATACACATACATACATACATATATATATTATATATATATATATATATATATATATATATATATAATATGTGTGTGTGTGAATGTATGATGATACATCTTAATAGGTATGAGTACTCATATAATTAATGTATTTTATCTTTTTTCGTTTAAATCGACTCGTCCTCCGTTTTTATGCTACCCAGCTGATGACAATGTTAGATCTTTAACAAGTAACAGCTTTAATTTAAAAGGAATTTTTTTTTTCCGAGGTAATTTTCGCCATCCAACCAGGCCCTCTCGATCACCCATTCAGTCTCACTATCCAAGTAAAACTCCTAGTAATTGGTTCCAAAATGTGTACACCTTTTTTCTTCTTTTTTCTTTTGCATATTCATTTCTTACAGTCCTTCTTTGCTTCCTTTTGTGACTCTTTCATCTTTTCTATTAATCGCAAAAAGCTTTCACTTTCTTTTACATTTAAGATGAACTTTTTTTTTTACCTCATTATATTCGTCTTTATGTTTCATCGCTGTTCAAGATCAATCTAGCTCCTTGCTTTATTCATTTTAAGTTTTTCATTTGCTTTTTTCTTTTTCTTGCTTCCTTTCTACCCCCGTCTTTTTCTTCCATTTTGTTTTCCTATACACCCGTTTCTGCCTCGTTTTCGACTTTTCATGTAAATAATTACCGTTTCATTTCTAGATTCAGATTTCGATCCGGCAAACGACTTCTCTGTGCTTTGCATTATTGAAAGCTTGTTTGAAACTGGGTACCTACAAATTGTATATATATATATATATATATATATATATATATATATATATATATATATATATATATATATATATATATATATAATCATGTCACTCATGTAGCGCGGATATCCATGACAATCTTTTGCCAACCCTCTCTATCACTCATTGCAACTGGGAGTTTCTCTGTGCAGCAAACAGCCTCCTCGCATAATTGGTCAATGTTTTTTCACGTGTCGCATTCCAGAGGAGAACGTCACTTATGAGATCGTTCTTGCTCCTCCAGTAGTTTCCTGACTGTGTAGTCCGTCTCAATCGGATGGTTTGTGAAATGGGGAGCAGGTGGCAACTCAAAGTGATATATATATATATATATATATATATATATATCTGGGTTACCGAGTCACTTGGTATTAGGATGATTCTAAGTTGGACCTTTCTTCCAGCGGATGAATGTTAAATTTGTTCAGGTCCAAGTTGAGAACTTGATGTTCAATATTATTGAACAGAGCAATATAATTGGTAAAGAAAAGGCTTAAAAATTGGTTATTTTGCGATTATAGATCTATTTCTACCCACAGTTATAACTGTATACCTATGAGTATCATCAGACCACTTTAATTGCTTTCGACTTCATTCGTCTTGCCCAGAACACTACATACTGGGAGATGGGTAAACAGACAAACTTGAGAAAACAGCTTTTCAAGCTGGGCCCGAAAATCTCAACGGTCAGATACAACACAGACACACACACACACACACATACACATACAGACACACACACACACACACACACACACACACACACACATATATATATATATATATATATAGGTATAGATCACAATAAATTTAAGTGGCGAATGTTACCATTGGTTTTTTATGAAGCGTATTGCCCACTTATCATCAAGACAACACACCTTTAAAAGCAATGGAAATAATCACCCCTTAAATGCAATTTTAATCTATTAACAAATAAATACAGTTCTTACACCCGTAATCGAATATTTTATGTTCAAGCATTCAATACTGAATAACTAACTACGAATATATATATATATATATATATATATATATATATATATATATATATATATATATATCAGATATAAAAGTGACTGATGAAGTCCTGCTCAATGCAAAACGAAATATATCTGCTACATCTACTTGTTTGAGTTTTGCTCTCTTTTTGTCCACTTTTCCCTTTATTCTTTACCACATTCTGTCGAATTTACTCCAACCCTCCTATTCTCATATATATATATATATATATATATATATATATATATATATATATATATATAGATATAGATATATATATATATGTGTGTGTGTGTGTGTGTGTGTGTGTTGTGTGTGTGTGTGTGTGTGTGTGATTTTTATTAAGCAGCGTTTAAGAGGGTAAACATTTACTAAGCATAACACGAGTCCAAAAGTATGGAGGGCACCGTGAGAATCGAACTCACTAACAATGGCTTGCTTGCCTCACTTTCAAGCCACACTTAGAGCCCAAGTCTAATTTCGAAATAACGTCTTGAATATTCTGCCGCTGAGTTAATGAAGGTTGGGTATGAGAGGAGAAAAGACACGGTAGGGAAACTAAAGTTTGGGGAAGAGAGGGTGGACAAAGTTGGGATTTAAATTTTCAATTAGAAAATTTGAAAGTCGATTTCACACCTCTCTCCACATTCCCCTCGTGACATGCACGATAAATAGTTAATGGCTCAATCTCTTAGTTAAAAAAGACATCGTTTTACTTAGCATAGTCAACACTCTCACTATTTCCTCTTGTTCTGTTTCCTTCCTTACATGTAGATTATGTGGAATTTCAAAGGGTTAAGCCAGATATTATCATATTACTCTTTGCAAGTTTTTACACATCAGATTTAACTAGTAGGGTCTCCGTGGTGCAGTATCTAACGTGCTGGACTGCGATATGGTAGCAAGCGAGTTCGAACTATAGTCGAGAGAAAATTAAAAGGATTTTTTTTAAGTACGTCGCTTCATTTTCTTTGACTCTCCGATTCATCTATTTATTTCACGGAAATATCATCAGAGATAAATCGTTGTGTATGAGGGGGTCCCATCAATGCAGTACATATATATATACATATATATGTACATACATATATTTATTATATGCGATAAATACACACACACACACGCACACACACACACATATATATCTATATCTATATATATATATATATATAATTTTCATACAATGACTGCTATTTACACAGTAGCATTGCAACCAACAAAGCCTTCATCAGATGATGACTCTGGGTTCAGGCATGGTTTCGGGGCCGAAGCATCATTACCACTAACCCAGAGCGCCCCAGCAGTATCTCACGATACACCAGACTTTGTCGGTTGATGTCACAAAATAGGACTGCCATATCCACGCTGATGCGGTTAGAGCTTTCTCCTGGATCTTATTTAAGTAATTTATTATATATATATATATATATATATATACCAATAAACATGTATCTTTTATATATATATATTATAATATATATATATATATATATATATATATATATATATATATTACAATACATTTAAGAGTCCGGTTTACCAATGGATTTGGAGCCTCACCTTTAGGTGATTGGTCGTCATCAGAAACGTTCACTTCATCCAAAAATATTTGGACAGATTCTTTCCCACGTGACTCGTGTCTACGTGACCCGTTTTCCGTTCTTCCTTTTCCTTTCATCAATCACATAATCATAATAGGTATATCACTGATATTGAGCAATTCACTACTAATACCGATAAAACTTGATCCACCATTAATTCACCAAGTGAGCTAATGATAACCATTTACTATAAATATATATACATATAGTAAATTAAGATAGTAAATTGTGGGTAGCTCACAAAATGTCTAGCCACACTGAAGAGACTTGATAAGTCGAAAAACGTGTCTATGGATGACTATATATATATATATATATATATATATATATATATATATGATAATAGAATAATATGGGTGACACATTTCTAAGAAAATAGTGCTCAATATCATTGATAGACCATTTATATTTTAATTAAGATAGTGTTGACATGGAGTCAACGCCTGTTTACTGACAGGTTCTCACTTATTGCACAGGTAAGAACTTGGCAGTAACCTGTGTTTGACACCATGTCCACGTAGCTCAGTAGGTAGAGTGTCCGCCTAGGAATCACAAGGTTCCTGGTTCGATAACGGCTCTCGCCAACTCAGCGTATGAGTAGCACAGGGAGATGTGCAGTAAAGTGAGGAGCTGAAGATAGATGTTTCGCTCGACCTCAGACGTTAAAATAATCTTCTTGGTCTAGCGCTAGTGAAAAGGGTATAGACTTCATCGCTGTATGGATGATATTGATATTAGCCCACTTTACTTTTTTTGTGTGTTTATGTGTATTTTTTTCACATTTTCCGCAAATGTTCTTACCTATTATTCCGTACAAATCTACTGCTTGGGGCACATTCTATCAACTGCTTGTCCACCTGTTATTAATTTGGCTACAAAACGCAGTTCCAGCAATGCAATACAAAGTGGTTTATGTTTTAAATTTAAAAATCTCTACTAGAGTTTCTCGTCTGTTATTACAAACCAGACAATTTTCCTTCGAGCCTGCATCAGAATTAATGACTTCGACTATGTCTGTTTCTCGGAGCCATTTCCGTCCTCGCGTATTCACTCA
>CM042138.1:130547192-130567192 GCA_023376005.1 Doryteuthis pealeii | reverse complement strand
CTGTTTTTTGTACACTTAAATATCTTATAAATTTTCTATTATAATATTTTATTTTATATTTAAAATAATAATAAATCGAATACATGTGTAGATGAACAAAACTGCTGACCGAAACATGTGTTGGTAACTGAAATTAAATTAATTTTATCCATTCAACATTTTCTTTCCTTTATTTATTCATCCTTTTAACATATTGTCAGATTCATTTCCATTTTCAACTTGTATTTCACTCAGCAAATGCATATGCCACTTCACCAGTACATTTTCAGTTCCTTCTTTTGTGTTAATCAAATACGTTGAAAAAGTTTTAACTTTCTAAAAACAACTTTTTTTCACAGAAAACCTTTTTTCCTAACGATGACCTAGGTCGAGAATATTTAAATGATAAATAGTCTAAAAGAGCTATTCCTGTCTGACTTGTCACATATATATATAAATATATATATATATATATATATATATATATGGGGATGTGTGTGGTTGGGTGGTTGTGAGTGTGTGTGCGCGCGCGCGCGCGTGTGTGTGTGTGTATGTGTGTGTGTGAAAATTTCGAACCAAGACTATCTTGAATGATCAGGTTTGGCTTGCAAAATTAGAGATACGTAACGTCTCAAAAACATGATAGTGGAATTTCTATAAGCATATTCGTCTTCCAATGCGCTCTAACTTAGAGAATAACTAATTCACAATTCATAATCTTGGATTTGTTTGATTAAGCGTTTTAGAAAATTGCAAAAGAAAAACGAACAAGTTAACATAGGCTTAAGGAAATAAATTCCTATCCCGTTCACAGGTTTTTTAGGATGACACCTGCATTTTGGATGGTCCAGAAATTGTCACTCTTGTTGACCGGTCATTTCAGGAACTGGAAAAATGTGACAAAAGGTAAGGACTCATGGAGAATTGAACTATTACAATGATTGGTTGAATTAACATTGATTAACTTATTTGTCAGAATTTTTTTAGATGAGATTTGATAATTTGTATTGTTTAGATTTTTCGGAACTATTGTTCTCATCTTTATGGTATATACACAACGTATATAAAGAACATAAGGTTTATCACCATTATCATCATGTCGCACCAGTAGCATAGATATCCAGGACAATCTCTCGCCAACCGTCCCTATTATTCATTGCCGTCGAGTGGTCCTCTGTGCAGTATCCAGTATCCGCATAGATCTGTTTAATGTACATATTTACTGGACGGCCCACACTGATGTGCCCATGTGCTGGTGTCACAAGAGTTTTTCTATGCTTCTCCAGCAGTGTCCAGCATGTCTTGTTCGTCTCACTCGGATGTTTTGTTGTGATGGGACTAAGTGCCGTACAGAAACTTCTTGTGGGATGTTGTTTCCATGATTTGTTAAAGATCGCCACGCGGCATTTTGTGCAACTCCCATCTACCTGATTCTGTAGACGTCTCGTTAGGGTCCAGTACGGTGAATCATGTTTATAGGTCCCAAAATTCCTCTTGTTTGTCCAGTTACACATGGTGGAACAGATATAAGGTTTGAATTAATACAACTCTCAGTGACAGTCGATTGCAGGTTCAATCCTGACCACTAGGAAAAATAACATAGCTTAACGCTTGTACCTGGTCATAGTTAACGGAATGAGAATAATTTACCCCAAATAGCGTTATACATTGAATGTATTTTGGATTTTCTTTGGAGGAGGGAGTGGGTATTGTTAAAATAATATCCTGTTGTCCACTCCATATATCTGAGTGTGAGATACGAGTGTGAGTCAAAATGTAATGCCATATTTTTTAGGACAGAAACATGTATCTTACATCAAAATGAAGCTAGTACTCTATGAATCACTTTCCACTAGTCACCGTTTCTCTCAATAGTACTTTCGAATGAAAGTATGTATCTCTGCTCCATAAAATTATATTGACTGTTCCTGAGCAACTTCACTAGAGATTTCACTTCCTTATCATTGGAATAATGTTTGTCTCTCAAACCCTCTTTATTGGGCCGAAGAGATGATAGTCTACAGGCGCTAAATCTGGTGGGTATCGAGGGTGTGATAAAGTTGTCTACCCAAACGAGGCAATTTTCCCCTTGTCCTGACGCATGTGTGTGGTCGAACATGTCATGTAGAAGGAGGACATTGTCGATTGGCAAGTATGGTCAACTCTTCGGATTAGTGCTCTGATCCTCGTTAGGGTCTCAATGTAGGCCTTTGTTTATCTAAAAAATTCAAGAAAAATGGCATTACTTTTGACTCACCCTCATAATTTCTTGTTCACAAATTCCAAATACATCGTTGACATTTGGAAACTGTCGTGATCTTGCAACGGTCGTAACAAAATCAACTGAAGGCAGCGTTAGTTGAAGATTTCCAGGTAATGTTCCCAGGAGTAAAAACAACACCTTAGTCAGTGTATCACTTTCCCAGGGAAATATTTGAAGGGGAAAACTATGATTTTGTAATTAAATTTATAATTTTAAAACGTTATCTCTGTAGATTGTCCTTGTATATAATTTAGCGTTAAAGTTCAAAAGAAAAATAAATGAATTGCCCTATTAAAATAATTATTCAAAATTGACACTATTTCTTAGGTTTATGGGTTGTTCGACAATCTGAATACATAAAGTAGTGGGTAGTCCTTTGACGTAGTGGTTACCCGTGATGAACTGTGACATCGTAGTAAGGAGTTCGAAAAGTCATGCTATTCCTTTCACTAATATCCTATTAACCCCTCTATACCTCCATCACAAACACACACACACACACATACATATACATGCACAAACACACATATATACGAGGTGTGTCAAAAAAGTATCGAGATTTTTTGTACTTTTTTGACACGCCTTGTATTCTGAAAAAATTAGTCCATTAATTGTTCATTTCTGTCTTGGAAAACCCGGCATTTTTATGACCCTCCTTGTATTCTGAAAGAAATTCACGTTCCATTCATTGTTCATTTCTATCTTGGTAAATACAACTTCAATCTCGCACTTTTATGACACACCTCATATTATATATATTATATATATATATATATTATATATAATATATATATATGATAGTTTGCTATATTTATAAGTAAATAGTTGTCAATATCATTGATAGAGTATGTATATCTAACTTAGGATAACGGAGACATGAAGTCAACGGTGCTTGGTAACTGACAGTTCTCGCCTATACGGTTTTCAAACCAATATGTATAATAAGAAGAGTCCCACGTGTTGGTGATTAACGTACTGGACTGTGACATTTGTAGTAAGCGATTTCGAACTCATGTCGTGATATTCCTTTCACCTTCGGACTAATACCCTTGGTAAAGGTGTCAAAACTGTTTCGATTGATATGTACTTATCAAATATATATATCTATAAGGGAATATATCAAATACTTAACTCCAGTCTTCTTCCGGTCAAATCAAATATCGATCGTTGGTGTTAGTTTTTGTTTAATAAGGGATTAAATTGAAATGATCACTTATTAAACAAAACTAATATTAACAGTAAATATTTGCTTTATTCTGAAAAAAAAAACATTGGAGTTATATATATATATATATATATATATATATATTATATATATTATTAATTATAGAGTAATATATCATCAGATGTGCATATCAATCGAAGCGTTAAATGTCGACATAATTTTCAAATATCAAAAATTATCTTCATATTCCTATTCACTTTTGTCAATTTTTTTGCCTACCACAATATGTAAATATTTGTACGCATGTATGTATCTATGTACGTATGTATGTACACACACACAAACACGCAAACATACACAGTCACACGCGCAAACATACACACACACACACACACACACATTATTATATATATATATATATATATATATATATATAATATATATATTACTAGCAAAATTACCCGGTCCATGACCAAACTAAAACAAAATTAAGAACACCAGGTAGTGAGTGGGTAGAGAGGGAACAAGAGGAAAATAATTCATACAGTTAAAAACATCGCCGAGAATTTGTATATTTTTGGGGGGATTTTTTTTTTTTTTACATTTAAAATATCATTCTAAAAATGTAATCCTTAACTTTTGTGTATTTGGAACATAAATCTATTTTTTCTTTTGTACACATGACAAAAACTCATATTCATTCTTCATTCCTGATTGCGTTAAAGTGATAAAAAATAATTAATTTATTTTCTTTTTTACCCCTAGAAAGTAATAATTAAAAGGGAGAGATGTATAAACTTGTGTCCTATTTATTTAACCCTGTTGGCTGAGGTTGTAGGAATACACCGACAGACCTCTGCTGTTTATTGAATTTCTGTACATAGTGTATTTAATTTTTTTGTTATTGATTTCTAAGAAGAAATTGTTATAAGTGTTTTAAAATCTTCATAACGTGTTTATTTAGTACGTAATTTACTTACACAAAGCGCCCGTTTTCGTAAAATTTTTTGACAGAATTTAATGTTTAAAATGTATCAAAAATAATCACATATGTAATATTATTTTGCCTTTTTTATTATGTTACTACTTTTCGACTAGAATAAAAAAATTGGACCTTAAGGAATCGATTAAATTAATTTTAATTCGTTTTTAAAGTGAAAATTGGCGCTTGAATTGTTGATACCTAATAAAATACATATCAGTAAAATAATTACTTTTTCCTAAATCACTTGTGTAAAATATATGCTTAGATTATTTAGAAATAAAAAAAATCGTCTTTCTTTTTTTATACAATAAGTTTCTGTTTTAACGCCAAGTTCAAAACTTGCCGACGAGGGTTAGGGTGGAATTGTCTTTTAACGGCGTTTATTTTAGAAATTTTTTCTTTTTCTTGTTTATAGTAAGAGTTTTGGCGAGGGCCTAAAGATGCGTCGGTCTAGGTCGAACGCCAGTTTAAGGTACCGACTGGCTGGGGGCTGGAGGCTGAAGGGTCTGTTAACGGTAGTTTTTGATTTTAGGTTTTGAAAGTTAAAAACTCGACTGGTGTCGACTGTAGGGGAGTGGAGTGAAAGTTTCTGTATACGGTATTTTTTATTTTTTAATCATTGAATTATATCCCTTAATTAGTAAAATTCAAATCCAAATTTTGTGTGTTTCTTTAGGTATAAGCTTTTAATCTGTATGCAAGATTTCGAACGTGTGACATTATTTCCTGAGTTGTAAGTCGACACGTACATACCAAACTTTCTTTTATATATATATATATATATATATAGATAAGTTGAGGTAGCCTTGATATTGAATAAACAGTGCTAAGTTATTGACAGTTTCTCGCCAATGTGATCTTCAGGACCAAGTCTTTGCATAGATGAGATAATTTCCGGCGCCGTTAACTACAGTCCATGCTAACTTAAGATATAAGTGCTCTATCCGTGATAATGACCAGTGTTAGATATAGCACCCAATTTTATCAATCTATCCATCTATCCCCCCTCTCCTCTCTCTCTCTCTCTATATATATATATTATATATATATATATATATAGATATATATATATATATATATACCATAGTATATAATTTATCAAATTAGAAATTGCAAACTTTTATTTTATCTTTAAATGCAGTTTTAGGCAATATGCATAAAATCTCTCTCTCCTCTCTCTCTCTCTCTCTCTCTCTCTCTCTCTCTCTCTCTCTCTCCTCTCTCTCCTCTCTCTCTCTCTCTTTCCACTTCGAAACAAATTTTTCACCAATTTATTCTTGAAAACCTTAATTGTATTAGCCTCTGATCTATCTCACCAGCAAACTCTATTATCTAATAATTTCATCTTCGGTCAGTTTTTTTTTCTCGTTTACGCTTCTTATTTCTTTGGGCACTTTTCTATTAACCTTCTACGCCATCTTTCTTGCTATTTGTCGTGTCCACTTCTATTTTTGTCGTTTTGAATTTCTGCAAAATATTTTGCTCAGTGTTTTACCAGATGTCAGATACATGTGCAAGTCACACGGGGCAAGGACATCAACTCGATATGGCCTCTGCTAATCCACAAAAACAAGGCATATGAATGATGTTGTGATAAAAGAACTGAGAATAATTCAAAATAAAATATCGGGAAACAAGTTATTGTTGGAATTTACAAATGTACCAGTTTACAATCATTGCCGTTAAATGATACCTTCTACCTTTGTAGATTAGCTAACACCCCTTCAGCACTCTACCAGATGGACTGGCTCATAGCCATAAAATAGCCTACGATTAAAGTAGATTTAACTAGCTGAATATATCAGACGGACTTTGCTGCGTTGGCTATCCGAACTGACTTTGCTGCGTTGGCTATACCGAACTGACTCTCCTCTATTTAGTGTAATTTTTGTCTTGTTCATTGTCTGTACTTATTTTTCTGTGTGTGTATGTATCTGTTTGGCACCGATGCTCGTGATTAATAAATGTATTAAGCACACCGTCTTCTGTGTATCTTCCTCTCTCGATACAACGTCTTCTTAAAATGTTTCTTGGCGATTTTTGCTTTGCGCCAACTGCAGAAAGAAAGTGTAACTTCTTTTTAATACTATTAAACCTAGATCTGGTATCCTGGACAGGAATGGACGATCAGTTTGTATCTGAAAATTAAAGAGAAAGTAGCGTTGCTAGTTTTCTTTGAAAGAGTAATGACCTGTTAATAGTAATTGTAATATACTTATCTTCTATTCTTGTTCTGTTTACCTCTCGATGCAGGATCAGAGTTGATGAATGGCATCTCGCGTTTGAGTATGCACAACTTGGGAATCACTGTCTTGTGTCGCTTATAGTTTTTTAATGGCATCACAAACATTCTTGTTTTTCTCATGAGGTGATTTTTTTATCCCCAAATCAAAATGCCTTGGGGAACAGACACGCATGTAGCGTCTGTTCCCTCTAACAGCTTAGTTCCAACTGATCTTTTACTCTCTGTTCTCACTTCCTCTCGTTTACACTTTGCCACATGACATCTATCAAACAATAAGAAATCGGGAGTTGCGCATTGTGCTGACTCATCCAAAAATTTTTCACTATTATCTTACTTAACTTCTTGGATTTTTGTTTTTCCAACCTTATTATATTACAAATAGTTCATTTTATTATGATGGATTTTGCCCGATTATGGATGGATAGGTAGATAGAAAGATAGACAGATACACAATGAACAGGCTGAGATAGACAGAGTATGAGTCGGTTTTAGATAGACAAATTAGCATAGATAGATAGATAGAGACGGAGATAGAAATAGATAGATTAGATAGATATGAGTGGATTTACATAAATAGGTAGATTGAAAACTTATGGGAAAAGGGCCGAAAAATTTAACGGACGAAAAGTCGTTAAACATCAAACTCATGAGTGAATTCACTTTATTAAATATTACTTGGAATTGGGAAGAGAATATTTCTCAGCTGTAGACATAGAAAGATTTTGTTGCACTTCCAAATTTTATATTAAACATTAAAGGAATGTTTTAATGTAAAAATGTCTTGTTCGTTATAGGAAATAAATGTCTCTATTTGAAGATGTCTCTAATAAGAAAGAATACAGTGACAAGATATTATAGAAATTGAATTAGTTATCTCTCTCTCTCTCTCTCTCTCTCTCTCTCTCTCTCTCTCTCTCTCTCTCCTCTCTCCTCTCTCTCACCACCACCCGTCTCTATCAGTCATCAACCCTGCGATTGAATGTTTGAGTTTCTTTATTTTCGTTTAAAAAAGAATATATTATATATATATATATAATATATATTATAAATGGGTACAAAGATAGACCTACTCGAGTTTTCACCATAAGGATCTTCAGGGTTAAATCTACTGAATTAATCGACACACCGATTAATAGCAGTCGAATTTCAGTGTGTGGTCGCAACGACATTTATGCAATGACCACACCACGTGAAATCGACTTCTATATTAATCGGTTGATTAATTCAGTAGATTTAACCCTGAAGATCCTTATGGTGAAAACGAGTAGGTATACTCTTGTACCCATTTATATATAAATTGCTCTACTTAGTATGATCACTTGTATTTGTTATATCGCTGACTTACCCCTCTGAATTCCAACTTACTACCATCGTGACCAAATTCACCGTTAAGTCAACTTTTCCTTATAAATATGTATAAAGAGATAGATAGATAGATAGATAGATAGATAGATATAAATGTACATATATAGAGATATAAACGTTCATATATATATGCATATATTTGTTATCAAGATATCCTAATAACATGTATGTGTTTATGAAATGTTTCTGTATATATGGCCATCTCCAAAGATTTGCGATCGAGTTAAGTATAACAATAACTTTAAACTGACATTTTAATTATTCAGCGTTAGATTTTTATTTATTAAAAGCAAAGAATCTTCCGAAATAAACTTTAATTCTTAGCAAGTTTATTTGTATTTTTAATCTAATGCGAGGTTTCAAATTTAATTTGCTCTTCCGATCTTGAACCTTCGTATAGTTGGAATTCTGAATACGAAGCGTTCGAAACATCGGCAGACGCTCGCTCCGTTCCGCTTAGATCAGCATTTGCATATGTTCTATCACGACATAGACTCATGACTCTTAAAATGAATCTCTCCTCATTGCATAATTAACCGTGTACAAAGCTAAGCTAATTAATAAGTGAGATAATTCATTTTGTGTGTTTTTAATTTTTAATTTCTTTTTTTAGGAAATACTTTTCGATATGTGGCTCGATGTCGGAAATGGTGAAAACGACTTTTAATGATTATATAACATATCTTAAAATATTTTATTTATATTTTTTATCAATGATTTTTAACGCTTATGATGGTGCATATGTAAAATTACATACGTAACGCGCACACATACTTCAAAATATGTGCACACCATATACATAATACTTGAGAAAAAGTTTCACCACTAAACTTCGGGTATATTAGAAATTAAAAAATAACCCAACTGAAAAAAGAAAGAGTTAATTTAAAAAAAAAAGAATTTAAAATATATAGGAAATGTTTATATGCTACTATCAAATAAAAAGGAACCCTCCCGGCGATGTAAAAATCATTTTTGACAGATATTGCCTGAGGGGATGGGAGCTGAAAATTCAATGTCATAGAGGAGTTGTACCATAAGTATGTAAAATCGGTCAAATTTATTAAAGGAGGTAAAAAAAAGAAAAGAAAGACAATTTGAAATGGAAACAGCTTCCGATAACTTATAAATATATATTATTAGAATAAAACATATATATATATTATATATATATTATATATACTATATATATATATATATATATATGTATGTATGAAACAAAGAATATATAATAATATATATATATATATATATATACTATATTATATATATATATATGGTTAGGAGGTTGATTAGAAGGCTCATCACAATGCAGTTTGGAATAATAAAAAAAACTTATACGGAACAATTGGTGTGGTGTTGACCTGCTATTTTTATTAATAATAAAAAATACAGGTTCAACACACAACACCATTGCTTACCGTATTATTATTTTTATTTATTCCAAACTGCATTGTGTAGCCTTCTAAACAATCTCCTAACCAATACATACACCAATGCTTCAAGCAAATTTATGAAACTCTCTTATAATATATAATATATATATAATATATATATATATATATATATATGTGCTTATGATGAATACAAGAATTTTCTTTTAGCACCGCTGAAAGAGTCAGGATTTCCAATAAAATAGCAAAACATTTTCTTGATGCTGTATTTCCAATGACCTTTATTGTAAGGACATAATTTTTTCAACATTCTTTTAGTTATTGCGTTAGTAGATATATAATCCATGTCATTTTCATTAATCTATATAAAACATTTTCAATATATATATATTATATACTATATATATATATATCATATATATATATTATATATATAAAGTAATGTAAATGTGCTTGAAGCATTGTTAAGTATTTTATAATATTTAGTAATTTGAAGGCAGACAATGCTCATGAAAAATAAAAATAACATCTTTTTGTTTTTATTTCATACGCATTGAATTTGCCTTTCAAATTACTAATATATTATATATGTATATTTAATTCAGCTGGATTTACCCTGGAGATTCCTTATGGTGAACTGAGAGTTAATTTCTGTACACACCATACACTTAATATATTATATATATATATATATATATAGTTTAAGTGTGTACAGAAACACCTACTCGATTCACCATAAGGATCTCCAGGTTAAATCCACTGAATTAATCAGATATTGATTATTACAGTAACTGCGGGTATTTGAGATTCACCAATATTTTTAAACCGTTAAGCCTTCCCTTCACACACACACACACACACACACACACCACACTCGAATATATATATATATTTATATATATATATATATATATTATATAGTATATTTACACATTGATAAGTGTTGAAAAAAGTCTCTCGGAAGCAAATAAACTACGCACACTATCAATAAATAGCATGTAAAATCGATCTAGCTGTATTAATCATATTGTGATATAAGGCTTTCAGTTTTCTCACCACCTGCCCCTGTCGGTTATTCGCTCTTGCTAGCCTCTAGCCAGGCATCACTATCCACACAAGTTGATTGATGTAGTTTTTGCTGGTCGATCTCACTCGCATGTCCATTTGTCCCTTGCTTCTCCAAAGTGTCCAAAACAGGCGTAAAATAATACAATAAGGCATAAGCGTCTCTGAAGCTCGCTCGTACGGGGGCTTACTCGTTAATAATTACGACTAATGGTTCACATAAATTCTTGTGCCTATTGTATTATCTTTACGCCTGTTTGGACCACTTTTGAGAAAGCAAGACAAATAGGACATGCCGAGTGTTAGATCGACAGCAAAAAACTTACATCTCACACTCTGTGTCGGATAGTGATGCCATGCAGCAGACCTAGCAAGAGCGTAACGACAGGGCAGGTGGTGAGAAAAACATGAGAAGCCCTTATATCAACACAATATCATTATACAGCTATTATCGATTTTACATGGCTATTTTCATTGTAGTGTGCCGTAGTTATTTGCTCGACGAGACTTTTTTTCAAACACTTATCAATGTGTATATATAATATAATATATATTATATATATTAATATATTAATATATATATGCGAGTGTGTGTGTTGTGTGTGTGAGTTTTTGTGTGAAGGGGAAGGCCTTAACGCTTACAACAATATTGGGTTATCTCAATAACCTCCCGCAGTTAACTGTAATTAATCAATATTGATTAATTCAGTGGATTAACCCTGGGATCCTTATGGTGAAACTCGAGTAGTTGTTTCGTAACACACTATAACACTATAATATATTATATATATATTATAATATATAGTTGTTATGTGTGGTACAGAAATAACCTACTCGAAGTTTCACCATAAGATCATTCCAGGGTAAATCCACTGAATTTTAATATTACATATATATATATATTAGTAATTGAAGGCAAATCCAATGCGTATGAAAAATAAACAAAAAGATGTATTTTTATTTTCATGAGCATTGTCTTTGCTTCAAATTACTAATATATTTATAACATACTTAACAATGCTTCAAGCAAATTACCAATTACTTTTTATATTATATATATATTATATATTATATATATATAGTATATATATATATATATATTTGAAATATGTTTCTTATATAGATTATGAAAATGACATGGATTATAAATCTAACTAATCGCAATAACTAAAAGAAAATGGTTGAAAAATAATTCCTTACAATTAAAGGTCATTGGAAATACAGCATCAGAAAAAATGTTTTGCTATATTTTTTGGAAATCCTACTCTCTTCAAGCGGTGCTAAAAAGAAAAATTCTTTGTATTCATACTACACACATTATATACTTATAATATATATTATATATATATATATATATATATATATAGAGAGTTTTCATAATTTGCTTGAAGCATTGTGTATGTATTGAGGAGATTGATTTAGAGGCTATCACATGCAGTTTGGAATAAATAAAAAATAATAATACGGTAACAATGGTGTGTGTGTGACCTGTATTTTTTATTATTAATAAAATACAGGTCAACACACAACACCATTGTTACCGTATTATTATTTTTTATATTCCAAACTGCATTGCTGATACTTCTAAATCAACCTCCTAACCAATCAATATATTATATATATTATATATATATATATATTATTATATATATATTCTGTATCATACAACATATTAAAATATAATATATATTATATATATATATATATATATATATATATTATTGTTTTTATCTAATATATATATTTAAAGTTATCGGAAACTGTTTCCATTTCAAATTGTCTTTCTTTCTTTTTTTTACTCCTTTAATAAATTTGACGATTTTACCATACTTATGGACACTCTCTATGACATTGAATTTTCAGCTCCCATCCCTCAGGCAATATCTTTCAAAAAATGATTTTTACATCGCCCGGAGGGTGTCCTTTTATTTTGATAGTACATATAAACATTTCCTATATATTTTAAATTCTTTTTTTTTAATTAACTCTTTCTTTTTCAGTTGGGTTATTTTTAATTTCTAATAATTACCCCGAAGTTTAGTGTGAATCTTTTTCTCAAAGTTATATGTATATGGTTGCACATATTTGGAAGTATAGATGTGTGCGCGTTTACGTATGTAATTTTACATATGCCACCATCATAAGCGTTAAAAATCATTGATAATAAAATATAAATAAAATATTTTAAGATATGTATATAATCATTAAAAAGTACGTTTTCACCATTCCGACATCAGCCACATATCGAAAAGTATTCCTAAAAAAAAAGAAATTTAAAATTAAAAAAAACACACAAAAAATGAATTATCTCACTTATTAATTAGCTTAGCTTCGTACACGGTTATTATGCAAATGAGGAGAGATTCATTTTAAGAGTCATGAGTCTATGTCGTGATATGAACATATGCAAATGCTGACTCACGCAAGGAACGAGCGAGCGTCTGCGATGTTCGAACGCTTCGTATTCAGAATTCCAACTATACGAGGTTCAAAGATCGGAAAGAGCAAATTTTAAATTTGAAACTCGCATTAGATTAAAAATACAAATAAACTTGCTAAGAATTAAGTTTCTCGGAAGATCTTTGCTTTTAATAAAATAAAAATCTAACGCTGAATAATTAAAATGTCAGTTTAAAGTATTGTTATACTTAACTCGAATCGCAAAATCTTTGGAGATGGCCATATATACAAAACATGTTCATAAACACATACATGTTATTTAGGATATCTTGATAACAACATATATGCATATATATATGAACGTTTATATCTCTATATATGTACATTTATATCTATCTATCTATCTATCTATCTATCTATCTCTTTATACAATTTATAAGGAAAAGTTGACTTAACGTGAATTTGGGTCACGATGGTTAGTAAGTGTGGAATTCAGAGGGGTAAGTCAGCGATATAACAAATACAAAGTGATCAATACTAAGTAGAGCAAATTATTATAAAATGGGTACAAGAGATAACCTACTCGGTTTTCACCATAGGATCTTTCAGGTTAAATCTACTGAATTAATCACCGATTAATAGAAGTCGATTTCACGTGTTGGTCATTGCATTAAATGTTCGTTGCGACCACAACACGTGAATCGACTGCCTATTAATCGTGTGTCGATTAATTCAGTAGATTTAACCTGAAGATCCTATGTGAAACTCGATAGGTTATCTCTGCTATATATATTATATATATATATCTTTTTTACGAAATAAAACGAAACTCAACATTCAATCGGCCAAGGGTGAGACTGATAAGAGACGGGTGGTGGGTGAGAGAGAGAGAGAGAGAAGAGAGAGGAGAGAGCGCGAAGAGAGAGAAGAGAGAAGAGAGAGAGAATACTATTCAATTATCTATTAAATATCTTGTCACTGTATTCTTTCTTATTAGAGACATCTTCAAATAGAGACATTATTTCCTATAACGAACAAGACATTTTACATTAAAACATTCCTTTATGTTTAATATAAAATTTGGGAAAGTGGCCACAAAATCTTTCTATGTCTACAGCTGAAAATATTCTCTTCCCAATTCCAAGTAATATTTAATAAAGTGAATTCACTCAGAGTTTGATGTTTTAAACGACTTTTCGTCCGTTTAAATTTTTCGGCCTTTCCCATAAGTTTCAATCTACCTATTTTTATGTAAATCCACTCATATCTATCCCATCTATCTATCTATCTATCTCCGTCTCTATCTATCTATCTATCTATTTGTCTATCTAAACCGACTCATACCTGTCTATCTCAGCCTGTTCATTGTGTATCTGTCTATCTTTCTATCTACCTATCCAATCCATAATCGGCAAAATCCTCATAATAATAATGAACTATTCTTGTAATATAATAAGGTGGAAAAAACAAAAAATCCAAGAAGTTAAGTATAGATAATAGTGAAAAAATTTTTTGATGAGTCAGCACAACGCCAACTCCGATTTCTTATTGTTTGATAGATGTCATGTGGCAAAGTGTAAACGAGAGGAAGAGAACAGAGAGTAAAAGATCAGTTGGAACTAAGCTGTTAGAGGGAACAGACGCTACATGCGTGTCTGTTCCCCAAGGCATTTTGATTTGGGGATAAAATAAATCACCTCATGAGAAAAACAAGAATGTTTTGTGATGCCATTAAAAAACTATAAGCGACACAAGACAGTGATTCCCAAGTTGTGCCATACTCAAACAGCGAGAATGCCATTCATCAACTCTGATCCTGCATCGAGAGGTAAAACAGAACAAGAATAGAAGATAAGTATATTACAATTACTATTAAAGGTCATTACTCTTTCAAAGAAAAACTAGCAACGCTACTTCTCTTTAATTTTCAGATACAAACTGATCGTCCATTCCTGTCCAGGATACCAGATCTAGGTTTAATTAGTATTAAAAAAAGAAGTTACATTTCTTTCTGCGGTTGCGCAAAGCAAAATCGCCAAGAAACATTTTAGAAGACGTTGTATCGAGAGGAGGAAATACACAGAGAACGGTGTGCTTAATACATTTATTAATCACGAGCATCCGGTGCCAAACAGATACATACACACACAGAAAAAATAAGTACAGACAATGAACAAGACAAACTTACACTAAATAGAGAGAGTCAGTTCGTATAGCCAACGCAGCAAAGTCAGTTCGGTATAGCCAACGCAGCAAAGTCGTCTGAATATTATTCAGCTAGTTAATCTACTTTAATCGTAGGCTATTTTATGGCTATGAGCCAGTCCATCTGGTAGAGTGCTGAAGGGTGTTAGCTAAATCTACAAGTAGAAGGTATCATTTAACGGCAATGATTGTAAACTGGTACATTGTAATTCCAACATAAACTGTTTCCCGATATTTTTATGTTTGAATTATTCTCAGTTCTTTTATCACAACATCATTTCATATGCCTTGTTTTGTGGATTAGCAGAGGCCATATCGAGTTGATGTCCTTGCCCGTGTGACTTGCACATGTATCTGACATCTTGTAAAACACTGAGCAAAATATTTTGCAGAAATTCCAAAACGACAAAAATAGAAGTGGACACGACAAATAGCAAGAAAAAAGGCGTAGAAGGTTAATAGAATAGTGCCCAAGAAATAAGAAGCGTAACGAAAAAAAAAACTGACCGAAGATGAAATTATTAGATAATAGAGTTTGCTGGTGAGATAGATCAGAGGCTAATACAATTAAGGTTTTCAAGGAATAAATTGGTAAAATTTGTTTCGAAGTGGAGAGAGAGAGAGAGAGAGAGAGAGAGAGAGAGAGAGAGAGAGAGAGAGAGAGAGAGAGAGAGAGAGAGAGAGAGAGAGAGATTTATGCATATTGCCTAAAAACTGCATTTAAAGATAAGAAATAAAAGTTTGCAATTTCTAATTTGATAAATTATATACTATGGTATATATATATATATATATATATATATATATATATTATATATATATAAGAGAGAGAGAGAGAGAGAGGGGGGATAGATGGATAGATTGATAAAATTGGGTGCTATATCAACACTGGTCATTATCACGGATAGAGCACTTATATCTTAATTAGCATGGACTGTAGTTAACGGCGCCTGGAAATTATCTCATCTATGCAAAGACTTGGTCTGAAGATCACATTGGCGAGAAACTGTCAATAACTTAGCACTGTTTATTCAATATCAAGGCTACCTCACTTATCTATATATATATATATATATATAAAAGAAAGTTTGGTATGTACGTGTCGACTTACAACTCAGGAAAATATGTCACTCACTTCGAAATCTTGCATACAGATTAAAAGCTTATACCTAAAGAAACACACAAAATTTGGATTTGATTTTTACTAATTAAGGGATATAATTCAATGATTAAAAAATAAAAAATACCGTATACAGAAACTTTCACTCCACTCCCCTACAGTCGACACCAGTCGAGTTTTTAACTTTCAAAACCTAAAAATCAAAAACTACCGTTAACAGACCCTTCAGCCTCCAGCCCCAGCCCAGTCGGTACCTTTAAACTGGCGTTCGACCTAGACCGACGCCATCTTTAGGCCTCGCCAAACTCTTACTATAAACAAGAAAAGAAAAAATGAATTCAAAATAAACGACCGTTAAAAGACAATTCCACCCTAACCCTCGTCGGCAAGTTTTGAACTTGGCGTTTAAACAGAAACCTTATTGTATAAAAAAGAAAGACGATTTTTTATTTCTAAAATAATCTAAGCATATAATTTTAACACGTGATTTTAGGAAAAAGTAATTATTTTACTGATATGTATTTTTATTAGGTATCAACAATTCAAGCGCCAATTTTCACTTTAAAAACGAATTAAAATTAATTTAATCGATTCCTTAAGGTCCAATTTTTTTATTCTAGTCGAAAAGTAGTAACATAATAAAAAAGGCAAAATAATATTACATATGTGATTAATTTTTGATACATTTTAAACATTAAATTCTGTCAAAAATTTTACGAAAACGGGCGCTTTGTGTGAAGTAAATTACGTACTAAATAAACACGTTATGAAGATTTAAAACACTTATAACAATTCTTCTTAGAAATCAATAACAAAAAAATTAAATACACTATGTACAGAAAATCAATAAACAGCAGAGGTGCTGTCGTGTATTCTACAACCTCAGCCAACAGGGTTAAATAAATAAGGACACAAGTTTTTATACATCTCTCCTTTTAATTATTACTTTCTAGGGGTAAAAAAGAAAATAAATTAAATTATTTTTATCACTTTAACGCAATCAGGAATGAAGAAATGAATATGAGTTTGTCATGTGTACAAAAAGAAAAATAGATTTATGTTCCAAAATACACAAAAGTTAAGGATTACATTTTTAGAATGATATTTTAAATGTAAAAAAAAAAAATCCCCCCAAAAATATACAAATTCTCGGCGATGTTTTTAACTGTATGAATTATTTTCCTCTTGTTCCCTCTCTTACCCACTCACTACCTGGTGTTCTTAATTTTGTTTAGTTTGGTCATGGACCGGGTAATTTTGCTAGTATATATATATATATATATATATATATATATATATATATATATAAATGTGTGTGTGTGTGTGTGTGTGTATGTTGCGCGTGTGACTGTGTATGTTTGCGTGTTTGTGTGTGTGTACATACATACGTACATAGATACATACATGCGTACAAATATTTACATATTGTGTGTAGGCAAAAAATTGACAAAAGTGAAAAATAGGAAATATGAAGATGATTTTTTGATATTTGAAAAACATTATGTCGACATTTAACGCTTCGATTGATATGCACATCTGATGATATATTACTCTATAATTATATATATATATATATATATATATATATATATATATATAACTCCAATGTTTTTTTTTCAGAATAAAGCAATATTTACTGTTAATATTAGTTTTTTGTTTAATAAGTGATCATTTCAATTTAATCCCTTATTAAACAAAAACTAACACCAACGATCGATATTGATTTGACCGGAAGAAGACTGGAGTTAAGTATTTGATATATTCCCTTATAGATATATATATTTGATAAGTACATATCAATCGAAACAGTTTTGACACCTTTACCAAGGGTATTAGTCCGAAGGTGAAAGGAATATCACGACATGAGTTCGAAATCGCTTACTACAATGTCACAGTCCAGTACGTTAATCACCACACCGTGGACTCTTCTATTATACATATTGGTTTGAAAACCGTATAGGCGAGAAACTGTCAGTTACCAAGCACCGTTGACTTCATGTCTCCGTTATCCTAAGTTAGATATACATACTCTATCAATGATATTGACAACTATTTATATAATATAGCAAACATAATATATATATTATATATATATATATATATATATATATATATATATATATATGAGGTGTGTCATAAAAGTGCCGAGATTGAAGTTGTATTTACCAAGATAGAAATGAACAATGAATGGAACGTGAATTCTTTCAGAATACAAGGAGGGTCATAAAAATGCCGGGTTTACCAAGACAGAAATGAACAATTAATGGAACTAATTTTTTCAGAATACAAAGCGTGTCAAAAAAGTACAAAAAATCTCGATACTTTTTTGACACACCTCGTATATATGTGTGTTTGTGCATGTATGTATGTGTGTGTGTGTGTTTGTGATTTGGAGGTTATGAGAGGGGTTAATAGGATATTAGTGAAAGGAATAGCATGACCTTATTTCGAACTCCCTTACTACGATGTCACAGTTCATCACGGTAACCACTACGTCAAAGGACTACCCACTACTTTATGTATTCAGATTGTCGAACAACCCATAAACCTAAGAAATAGTGTCAATTTTGAATAATTATTTTAATAGGGCAATTCATTTATTTTTCTTTTGAACTTTAACGCTAAATTATATACAAGGACAATCTACAGAGATAACGTTTTTAAAATTATAAATTTAATTACAAATCATAGTTTTCCCTTCAAAATATTTCCCCTGGGAAGTGATACACTGACTAAGGTGTTGTTTTTACTCCTGGGAACATTACTGGAAATCTTCAACTAACGCTGCCTTCAGTTGATTTGTTACGACCCGTTGCAAGATCACGACAGTTTCCAAATGTCAACGATGTATTTGGAATTTGTGAACAAGAAATTATGAGGGTGAGTCAAAAAGTAATGCCATTTTCTTGAATTTTTTAGATAAAACAAAGGCCTACATTGAGACCCTAACGAGGATCAGAGCACTAATCCGAAGAGTTTGACCATACTTGCCAATCGACAATGTCCTCCTTCTACATGACAATGTTCGACCACACACATGCGTCAGGACAAGGGGAAAATTGCCTCGTTTGGGTAGACAACTTTATCACACCCTCGATACCCACCAGATTTAGCGCCTGTAGACTATCATCTCTTCGGCCCAATAAAAGAGGGTTTGAGAGACAAACATTATTCCAATGATAAGGAAGTGAAATCTCTAGTGAAGTTGCTCAAGGAACAGTCAATATAATTTTATGGAGCAGAGATACATACTTTCATTCGAAAGTACTATTGAGAGAAACGGTGACTATGTGGAAAGTGATTCATAGTACTAGCTTCATTTTGATGTAAGATACATGTTTCTGTCCTAAAAAATATGGCATTACATTTTGACTCACACTCGTATCTCACACTCAGATATATGGAGTGGACAACAGGAATAATTATTTTAACAAATACCCCACTCCCCTCCTCCCAAAAGAAAATCCAAAATACATTCAATGTATAACGCTATTTGGGGTAAATTATTCTCATTCCGTTAACTATGACCAGGTACAAGCGTTAAGCTATGTTATTTTCCTAGTGGTCAGGATTGAACCTGCAATCGACTGTCACTGAGAGTTGTATTAATTCAAACCTTATATCTGTTCCACCATGTGTCCAACTGGACAAACAAGAGGGAATTTTGGGACCTATAAACATGATTCAGCCGTACCTGGACCCTAACGAGACGTCTACAGAATCAGGTAGATGGGAGTTGCACAAAATGCCGCGTGCGATCTTTAACAAATCATGGAAACAACATCCCACAAGAAAGTTTCTGTACGGCCACTTA
>CM042138.1:130539692-130542192 GCA_023376005.1 Doryteuthis pealeii | reverse complement strand
GCAGAGAGAGAGATAGAGAGAGGGGGGAGAGAGATGTATATGTGTGACTTTGTGTATGTGTCTATATATACGTATAACGGTACCATTTGCAATGCGGATAGTTCAATTAAAATCTTTGTGTATGAAAACAAGAATATACGTAAGAGATGCAATGCATTTTTATAAATATGCATGCAATTTCAATTATATTTATTTACCGTTCCCGTGTCGGAATAAATATTTGAATTTAAAAGCCACCTGAGCAGGGGTGAAATTATTTGATTTATATTAATATATGTACAAGAAAACAGATGGATATGAAAAGAATCCTATTCTCCGAAGAAATTGACTTTAATAACACGGAGACACGTTGCTATGGGTGTATAGCCTATAAATTGCAATTAAATCTCATTATTCGTTCCCTACCTTAATAACCACCCGCAACTATTCACGTATATATTACTCAGTCTCCCGGAGCTTTATATTTTTGTAGGCTCTTTTTCTAAAATAACTTTTCATAAATAAGATGTCCCAAAAGTCATGTCAAAAGATTTTACGAAAGTCTTATAAGATATAAACTAGAACCTACTTATATATATATATATTATATATATATATATATATATAATATATATATATATATATATATATATAATGAATGGAAATAAATCCGACAGTATGATTGAAAAGAGATAGGAAAAACAAATTAACATATGAACATTTGTTTTTCCTATCTCTTTTCAATCATATATATATATATATATATATATATATATATATATATATATATATATATATATATGTATTTGAGATGTATTTTTGTATCTGTATCCGTTGTTGGAAATACATATATCAGGTTTGGGCATAGGTGTGAAGCATTAACGTACTATATTATGCTGATGTGTTACCATAATATGTTAGACAAGGAATAAATATCAGAAAACATTTTTTGAGTTTCTTTTATTTAGACGTACTGGTAAATTTTCAGGACAGTGACATCCCTTCTTCCTTACCGTGAGTCGTAATATATATATATATATATATAATATATATATATATATATATATATATATATATATATATATATATATATATATTGGTGTGTGTGTATTAGTATTATTGTTTGCTATATATGTAAGTATATATATATATATAAGTAAAATGTGTTCAACATTGTTGATAGAGCATACATATCTAAGTTGATGCAGCGTGGACATGAAGTCAACGACGCTTCGTAATTGACATTTTCACGTTGTGTATGTGTGTGTATGTGTTGTTGTGAATGTGTGTGTTTGTGTGTAAATATATCACCATCATGCCAGCTAGTGACACAGATATCCATGAAAACCTCTGCCCAAATGTCCGATCATTCATTCCCCTCGGGAGGTTCTTTGCGCAGCATCCAATATCCGCGCAGAGCTGTAGTTCTGACTTGCTCATGCGCTTTATTCCACAGGAGAACATTACTTATGAGTTCATCCCTGTTTCTCCAGCAGTGTCCAGACTGTCTTGTTCGTCTCACTCGGATAGTTTATGTGATAGGGGGTAAGTGGCCATACAGTTAGTTTTTTTTTGCGGGGTGCTGTTTCCATAATTTGTTTGAGATCGCACACATCATTCTTGTGCAACTCCCATTAAGTTTATCCCCTGGGCGCTTCGTTAGGTCTAAGTGGTGCAGCTGTACAGTAGCACTGATATAATTACGGCTTGGAAGAATTGTCACTTTAACTTGTCATTGGTCATCTGTGCATGGAAGACCATATCTTGCCTATGCGTGCATTAACATCGCTTTCTGTGGATTATATTACAGCGTAAATTATACCACCGACTTTAGAGTCTTACCTTCGAGTGTGGAGATGCCCCCTTCCTTTGCAAGGCACATGAACTGAGTTTTATCCGAGTTCACACTGAGATTAATGCTTCTTGCTGCCTTCTTCAGGCTCTGTAGCAAGAGTTTGGCTTGTGCAGGTGTATTTGCGAGAGGCAAATGTATAGAATATGAAAAAAAAAATATTCAGAAAATGACTTTATTTTATAAGGAGCTAACTTTTTGTTTAATAAACCATCATTAGAGCATCGTTGATATTCAATTACATCGGAGCAAAACTTAAAAACAGTGTTTAATAAGCTTTTTGATATGTTGTGACTTCTGAATATTATTCTAATATGAATGTGGAAAGAAAAAAAATTGGACACAACCTAGCGTTGCGTAGCCGTTAGCGTTCTATTTCAAAAACTGTGTGACGTAATTTGTGTTCGAAATCATTAAAAAAATTTTGCTCATGGCACTACCGTACTAGACTGATCATTTGTGTAGTGTTTGAAATTTATTATAATTATTATATATATTATATATATATATATATATATATAATATATATATATTAAAGAAAGAAAATACTTAGCAAACCGTCATTCCGTAATAAATTTATTTCGACCAAAAGCTCAAAAGGCTTTTAAAAATGTTTACAAAATTTTTAAAAATCCTAGAGAGACTGGCCTCTTCCGAATCCCTTACTAC
>CM042138.1:130532192-130534692 GCA_023376005.1 Doryteuthis pealeii | reverse complement strand
GCTGCTCACTTTATCGCCCAGATCCCTGTGCTACTCACACGCTGAGATGGCGAGGGCCGGTATCGAACTACGAGCCTTGTGGTTTCTAGCCGAACGCTCTACCGACTGAGCTAACCCGGTCCCTTATATATATATATCTATATATACCTATATATATATATATAGAGAGAGAGAGAGACAAAGAGAGATAGAGAGATTAAGACTGGATATATATCTAAAAAAAGTCATAATTAAATGTGTGTGAGTAAGCAAGTAAGATATTCAAATCGATTTGTCATATATGTAATAGGTAAACAACGTATACACTATTGGAATGCGGGCACACGTACAAACACAAATACAACGACACTTATATACATATATATATATATATATATATATATATATATGTATGTGTGTGTGTGTGTGTGTGTGTGTGTGTACAATTTAATTACAGTTGTTTACATATACATTAGTTGTCCACATTAAATACACTAGCGAATAGCAGGGCTTTGCGCTAGTTTATAGAAAAAAACATTCCTAAAAATTTCCCCCTGACAGAATAAGCCGCTTCTATATAGATACATGAATATATTAAACTTGATTATCATTTTATATATATATATATATATATATATATATATAGAAAAAGTAATAGTAATCCAACGTACAGTGTTATTAGAAGAGGGCTCAATATCTGTGATAGAGCGTTGATAGTTCAATGAGAAATCAAAACAAATAAAAGTTTTTGCTTTTATTTATTCAATTACGGGAACGGTATTACGACCAGCGGTTTCTTGCTTAGAGCATTCATCGGGTAATACATATATATATATATATATATACATACACGATTATATTCTGTATTTTATTGCATATAAATAAATGTGCATGCTAAAGTGCTTTTATACCCCCAAATGAATCTATAAAAGACAGACAGTGAGGGAGTCAATCCTTTTATCACTAGCGCTCGACCAAGGATATTGTTTTTGGCGTCTGTGTGGAGCGCCACGCCTTCCATCAGCTCCTCACTTTACCGTAATATCTCTGAGCTACTCATACACAGAATTGGTGAGGGCGGGAATGAACAAGGAACCTTATGGTTTCCAGGCTGACGCTCTGCCATATATATATATATATATATATATATATATATATATATATATATATAGTATGAACAAAAAGTATAAGACAATCAGGAATAGTATGTTGTTTATTCTCAACTAGTTTCGACCTTAAGTCATCGTCAGGAGAACATTTCTTATTTGAAGAAATTGTTTATAGTTATCATTATAGAAAACTATAAAAGTTGAAGTGTTTTTGAGTTGTGACATGCTATACATAATTATATAGCTATATACAGCCGGAATTGAAATCCGATCAACACCTTAACCATTAGGCTGTCATCACTTACAGAATGCGAAGGGGATTTTAACTTTTTTTAATACACACATCGCTTTGTATGTAAAGACTCGTCATAGAGTGCTCCATCCTTAATATATAGGAGAGCGTCATGTGTGTGTGTGTGTGTGTGTGTGTGTGTGTGTCTAGGTTTCACGGGAAGAATCTTCAGGATAATTATCCTGACCATTAATCTCTGTGAAACTTGGGTAGTTAATTTCTCTCACTGATTTGGTTTTCTAAATCGCCTCTACGAGTATTGAACACTTCTTAATATCTTTTCTGACTCTTTGAGTTTCTTTTAGTTTTGTCCGAGAATTTAGATATTAGCTTTTTTTCGTCTTATTCTTTTTTTGTTCCATTAAATCTTTCTCTAAAACTTCTAATGATCTGTATGTCTGTTTACCTGCCTGCCTGTCTGTCTGTCTACCTCTCTCTTCTCTCTCTCTCTCTCTCTCTGTCTACCTCTCTCTCTCTCTCACCCTCTCTAAACACACCACACATATTTGCACACACACATACACAAGAAATACAAGAAACACATACACACACACATATACGCACACACAAACACATAAATATATAAATATATAACTTCTAAAGATCTGTCTGCCTCTATCTCTCTCTCTCTTCTCTCCACACACACACACACATATATATATACGCACACACATAAATACAAAAATACAAGAAACACACACACACACAACACACACAACACACACACATATATATATATATATATATTATATATATATATATATATATATATATATATATATATAATATATATGCTTTTTGATCGTGCATTGCTTCACATTGCCGTCAATTCTCATCGATATTCTCTATCCAACCTGATGATTGTGCCCACAGAGTTAAGTGATATTTACCTTTTCAAAAATCTTTCGGTCCATATTAGAGGACACAGAGAGTATAGAGAGAGTAAGTCAAATGATTTATGAAATATGAGGATAGAAGAGACAGAGTTATATATCATATATAAGAGAGTTTCATAATTTGCTTGCAAGCATTTTATGTATTAGTAGGAGGTTGATTTAGAAGGCTATCACATGCAGTTTGCGATAATTTATAAAAAATATAGATAATTACTGAGAAAGAA
>CM042138.1:130509500-130532092 GCA_023376005.1 Doryteuthis pealeii | reverse complement strand
TACTAGCTTCATTTTGGATGTAAGATACATGTTCTGTCCTAAAAATATGGCATTACATTTTGACTCACACTCGATCTCACACTCAGATATATGGAGTGGACAACAGGAATAATTATTAACCAAATTACCCCACTCCCCTCCTCCCCAAAGAAAATCCAAAATACATTCAACGTATAACGCTTTTGGGTAAATTATTTCATTCCGTATAACTATGACAGGTACAAGCGTTTAAGCATGTTATTTTTCCTAGTGGTCAGGATTGAACCTGCATCGGGACTGCGTCACTGAGAGTTGCTATGTATTCAAACCTTATATCTGTTCCACCATGTGTCCAATGGACAAACAAGAGGAATTTTGGACCTATAAAACATGATTTCAGCGTACCTGGGACCCTAAACGAGAGTCTACAGAATCAGGTAAGATGGAGTTGCCCACAAAAATGCCGCGTGCGATCTTTAACAAATCATGGAAACAACATCCCACAAGAAAGTTTTCTGTTTTTTCTACGGCCCACTAGTCCCAAATCACACAAACATCCGCAGTGAAGACGAACAAGACATGCGTGGACACTGCTGAAGATAGCATAGAAAAACTCTTGTGACACCAAGCACCATGGATCAGTTGTGGCCGTCCAGTTAAATATGTACATTAAACAGATCTATGCGGATAACTGGATACTGCACAGAGGACCACTCGACGGCAATGAATAATAGGGACGTTTGGCGAGAGATTGTCCTGGATATCTATCTACTGGTGCGACATGATCCGATAAGAGTGATAAACCTTATGTTCTTATATACGTTGTTATATAACCATAAAGATGAGAACAATAGTCCAGAAAAATCTAACAATACAAATTATCAAATCTCATTCTAAAAAAATTCTGACAAATAAGTTAATCGCTGTTAATTCAACCACCAATCATTGTGTAATAGTTCAATTCTCCCATGAGTCCTTACCTTTTGGTCACATTTTTCCCAGTTCCTGAAATGACGCGTCAACAAGAGTGACAATTCTGGGACCATCCAAATGCAGGTGTCATCCCTAAAACTGTGAACGGTAGGAACTTTATTTCCTATAGCCTATGTTAACTTGTTCGTTTTTTCTTTTGCAATTTTCTAAAACGCTTAATCAAACAAACCAAGATATTGAACTTGTTGAATTAGTTTATTCTCTACAGTTAGAGCATTGGAAACGAATATGCTAATAGAAATTCCACGATCATGTTTTTGAGACGTTACGTAATTCTCTAAATTTTGCAAGCCAAACCTGATCATTCAAAGATAAGTCTTGGTATCAATTTTCACACACACACATCACACACCACACGCGCGCGCGCGCACACACACTCACAACCACCCAACCACCCACATCCCCCCATATATATATATATATACTATATAATATATATATATATTATTGTGACAAGTCAACAGGAATAGCTCTTGACTATTTATCATAAATATCTCGACCTAGGTCATTCGTTAGGAAAAAAGGTTTTCTGCTGAACAACAAAAGTGTTTTTAGAAAGTTAAAAACTTTTTCAACGTATTATTAACCACAAAGAAGGAACTGAAATGTACTGGTGAAGTTGGGCATATGGCATTGTGAGTGAAATACAAGTTGAAATGGAAATGAATCTGACAATTTATGTTAAAAGGATGAATAATAAGGAAAGAAAAATGTTGAATGGATAAAATTAATTTAATTTCCAGTTACCAACACATGTTTCCGGTCAGCAGTTTGTTCATCTACCATGTATTCGTTTATTATATTTTAAATATAAATAATATTAATAATAGAAAATTATAAGATATTTAAGTGTACAAAAAACAGCCTTCATCAGGGTAAAATGCTTTGAAAGTTAAAAACGGTCCAAATACAGAATATTTGAAGTTGTTCGAAAAAATCAACCATTTTGAAAATATTTGAGAACGCTTTACAATGGAGAAATAGGAGTGTTAGATAATTAAAAGATATTCAGTGAGAGTGACATTTGAAAAAAAGGGAATTTTTTGATTTTCTAGTAATTCATTGACTTGATTATATTATAAGAAAAAGTTAAGATTATGTTGATATCAAAAAATTGTCATAGATGCAGTGCACTCGTGAATTTTGATCTTGCTATGGAAAAAAACCGAAATTCATTAATAATTTAAAAATTGATTGACTTTTAATAATTTTCATAGCATTTTGGATCCATGGTTGAAATCTTTTGTTAAAACAAAATTTGAGTTGTAGGAGCTCTAGAACTCATTTTACCAGCAAAATAGATTACAAAAAGTCGCTATTTTCGCGAACACCCCACAATTTGGAGAGCTAAAAATTGACATAACTCCGCCAATTCTGGAGATTGGAAGCTCAAATTTTGGGGATGGTCTTAACTTTAATATAGTCCCACGACCTGGAAAAAAATCAGAAAAATTGAAGAGGGTGGATGAAATCTTACATTTTTGGGGTGGTTTGACATGGAATTTCTCTATTCCAATCCCCGCTGACAGAATTCATATATGTATTCCAGCCAAACCCCATGATTTCAACGACGAATAAACAATTAAGAAAAAATAAAGTTTGTTAATGTGCAAATGTTAGATTACGTCACTTGATTAAAAAGAAATGGTTACTTAGTTATTGATGCCTTAGTTTTGATCTCCTTTTTTCCTTGCTATTCACCCAAAACCATGCGAACCGGTAGGATATGCACAAGTTCCCCAAGTATGGAGCATCCAGCGTAGATTGAACTCGCTTTTCAGTTAGGTAATGGATATGCGGAGACTAGCTTGTTAACCCATTTACACCACGATGGGACACCCTTTGACCCAACCGTTGTTGCCATGTAGAGATATGGCAATCAGTTCCCAAGTATGGAGCATCCAGCGTAGATTGAACTCGCTTTTCAGTAGTAATGGATATGCGAGACTAGCTTTGTTAACCATTACCACCCGATGGGACCACCCTTTTACCCAACCGTGTGCCTATGTAGAGAATTGGCATCAGTTCCCAAGTATTGGAAGCATCCAGCGTAGATGAACTCGCTTTTCAGTAGTTAATGGTTATGCGAGACTAGCTTGTTAACCATTCACCACGATGGACACCCTGTTTACCCACCGTGTGCCATGTAGAGAATATGGCATCAGTTTCCAAGTATGAGCATCCAGCGTAGATTGACTCGCTTTTCAGTAGTAATGGATATGCGAGACTTAGCTTGTTAACCATTACACACGAATGGGGACCACCCTTTTACCCAACCCGTGTGCCATGTAGAGAATAGGCATCAGTTCCAAGTTGGAGCATACAATGTTGCATTGAACCCTATTTCGAGTAATGGATTGCGAGACTAGCTTTTGTATAAAATTACAGCACAATGGGACACCCCTTTTTTACCCAACCCCGAGTGGCCATGGGTAGGACTATGGCACAAGTTCCCAAGTATGGAGGCATCCCAGCATAATTTGGACTCGTTTTTCATCAGCAATGATCTGGAGGACTAGCTTGTTAACCATTACACCATGATGGAACGCTTGAATTTTCAGGTCAGTTTCAGCAAGCAGGTTTGTCCAGCTAGGCAAATTAAATAAACCTTGCCTAAAACTTTCAAAGCCATGTTCTTTAGTTTTTTTTTGTTTTTCTGTTTTGTCTTTATTTTAAAAAATTAAGATATGTCATTTAACCATTTTCCATGCACGATTAGGATGGACAGGAGATCAATTTAAGCGACGATTAACTCATTAACTCACTTTCACTTTGATATGACAATGATCTAGGAGAGGAAAAACCTGTTAAACTTCGCTTAAAAATTGATCTCCTGTCCACATCCTAATCGTGCAGGAATGGTAATTACTATATCTTAATTTTTTATAAAGACAAAACAAGAAAAAACAAAAACAAAACTAAAGAACATGGCTTTGAAGTTTTAGGCAAGGTTTAATTATATTTGCCTAGCTGGACAAACTGCTTGCTGAAAACTGACCTGAAAATTCAAGCGGTTTCCATCATGTGTTTGTAATGGTTAACAAGCTAGTGCTCGCAGATCCATTTGCTGATGAAAAACGATGTCCAAAATTATGTGGATGTCCATACTTGGAACTTGTGCCATAATCCTACCCATGGCCTCAGGGTGGGTTAAAAGGTGTCCATTGTGCTTAATTTTAACAAGCTAGTCTCGCATATCCATTACTACTAAATCAGGTTCAATGCAACATTGTATGCTCCACTTGGACTGATGCCATATTCTCTACATGCACACGGGTGGTTAAAAGGTGTCCCATCGTAGTTGTAATGGTTAACAGCTAGTCCTCGCATATCCATTACTACTGAAAAGGAGTTCAATCTACGCTGGATGTCCATACTTGGAAAACTGATGCCATATCTCTACATGGCACACGGGTTGGTTCAAAAGGGTGTCCCATCGTGGGCTTGTAATGCGAGTAACAAGGCTAGTCTCGCTACCATTACTACTGAAAAGCGGTTCAACTTACGCTGGAGTGCTCCATTACTTGGAACTGATGCCATATCTCTACATGGGCACAGTTGGGTAAAAGCAGGCTTTGTCCATCGTGGTGTAATGGTTAAAACAATGCTAGTCATCGATATCATTACTAACTGAAAAGCCGGTCAATCTACGCTGGAGCTCCATACTTGGAACTCGATGCCAATATTCTCTAACTGGCACAGGAGTTGGCGTTAAGTTAAAAGGTTCCATCGTGGTGTAATGGTAACAAGCTAGTCTCGCATATCCCATTACTACTGAAAAAAAGCGGAGTCATCTACGGCTGGATGCTCTATGGAATGGCCATATCCTACCGGTTCGCATGGTTTGGTTGAATAGCAAAGGAAAAAAGAGATCCAAAACTAAGGCATCAAAACTAATAAACCATTTCTTTTTAATCAATGACTAATCGCTAAACATTTGCAATTAACAAACTTATTTTTTTTATTGTTTATTTCGTCGTTGAATCATGGTGGTTTGGCCTGGAATTACAATATCATCATTCTGTCAGCGGGGATTGAGAATAGAGAAATTCCATGTCAACCACCCCGAAAATGTAAGATTTCATCCACCCTCTTCAATTTTCTGATTTTTCCAGGGTGTGGACTATATTAAGTTAGACAATCCCCAAAATTTGAGCTTCCAATTCCAGAAATTGGCGGAGTTATGTCAATTTTAGCTCTCCCAAATTTGGTGTGGGTTTCGCGAAAAAATAGCGATTTTTGATAATCTATTTTTGTCTGTAAAATGAGTTTCTAGAGCTTCCCTACAACTCAAATTGGTCGTTTACAAAAGATTTTCAACCATGGATTTCCAAAAATGCCTATGAAAATTATTAAAGGTCAATCAATTTTAAATTATTAAGTGATTTCGGTTTTTTCATAGACCAAAGATCAATATCACGATTGTGCACTGGCACTATGACAATTTTTTGATATTAACATAATCTGAACTTTCTAATAATATAATCAAGTCAATGATTTTACTTATGAAATTCAAAATTCCCCCTTTTTTCAAATGTCACTCTTCCACTGAATATTCTTTATTATCTAACACTCTATTTCTCCTCTGTAAAAAGCTTTCAAATAATTTTCAAAAAATGTTGTATATTTTTCGAAACACTTCAATTATCTGCTGTTTTGACCGTTTACTTCAAGCATTTTTACCCTGATGAGGGTGTTTTTTTGTACACTTAAAATATCTTATAATTTTCATTTTATTAATATTTTATTTATATTTAAATAATAATAAATCGAATGACATGTGTAGATGAACAAACTGCTGACCGAAACATGTGTTGGTAAAACCTGAAATTTAAATTAATTTTATCCATTCAACATTTTCTTTCCTTATTTATTCATTTCCCCTTTTTTTAAAAAAAAAAAACATTTTGTCAGATTCATTTCCATTTTCAACTTGTTATTCACTCGCAGATGCAATATGCCACTTCACCAGTACATTTTCAGTTTCCTTCTTTGTGGTTCAAATCAAAATACGTTGAAAAAGTTTTTTAACTTTTAAAACAACTTTTTTTTCACAGAAACCTTATTTTTTCCTAAACATGACCTAGGTCGAGAATATTTAAATGATAAATAGTCTAAAAGAGCTATTTCTGTCTGACTTGTCACAATATATATATAATTATATATTAATATATATATTATATATATATGGGGGGATGTGTGTGGTTTGGGTGGTTGTGGAGGTGTGTTGCGCGCGCGCGCTAAACCGTGTGTGTGTGTGTATGTGTGTGGTGTTTGAAAATTTTCGAACCAGACTATTTGAATGATCAGGTTTGGCTTGCAAAATTAGAGATACGTAACGTCTCAAAAACATGATAGTGGAATTTCTATAGCATATTCGTCTTCCAATGCTCTAACTTAGAGAATAACTAATTCACAATTCATAATCTTGGATTTGTTTGATTAAGCGTTTTAGAAAATTGCAAAAGAAAAACCGAACAAATTAACATAGGCTTAAAGGAAATAAATTCCTATCCCGTTCACAGGGTTTTTAGGGATGACACCTGCATTTTTTGGATGGTCCAGAAATTTCACTCTTGTTGACCGGTCATTTCAGGAACTGGGAAAAATGTGACAAAAGGTAAGGACTCATGGTAGATTGAATATTACAATGATTGGTGTTGAATTAACATTGATTAACTTATTTGTCAGAATTTTTAGATGAGATTTGATATTTGTATTGTTTAGATTTTCGGACTATTTGTTCTCATCTTTATGGTTATATACACAACGTATATAAGAAACATAAGGTTTATACCATTATCATCATGTCGCACCAGTAGCATAGATATCCAGGACAATCTCTCGCCAACCGTCCCTATTATTCATTGCCCTCGAGTGGTCCTCTGTGCAGTATCCAGTATCCGCATAGATCTGTTTAATGTACATATTTACTGGACGGGCCCACACTGATGTGCCCATGTGCTGGTGTCAACAGAGTTTTTCTATGCTTCTCCAGCAGTGTCCAGCATGTCTGTTCGTCTCACTCGGATGTTTTGGTTGTGATGGGACTAAGTGGCCGTACAGAAACTTTCTCTGTGGATGTTGTTTCATGATTTGTTAAAGACGCACGCGGCCATTTTTGTGCAACTCCCATCTACCTGATTCTGTAGGACGTCTCGTTAGGGTCCAGAACGGCTTGAATCATGTTTATAGGTCCAAAATTCCCTCTTGGTGTCCAGTTTGGACACATGGTGGAAACAGATATAAGGTTTGAATTAATACAACTCTCAGTGACAGTCGATTGCAGGTTCAATCCTGACCACTAGGAAAAATAAATAGCTTAACGCTTGTACCTGGTCATAGTTAACGAAATGAGAATAATTACCCCCAAATAGCGTTATACATTGAATGTATTTTGGATTTTCTTTGGGAGGAGGGGATGGGGTATCTTGTTAAAAATAATTATTCCTGTTGTCCACTCCATATATCTGAGTGTGAGATACGAGTGTGAGTCAAAATGTAATGCCATATTTTTTAGGACAGAAAACATGTATCTTACATTCAAAATGAAGCTAGTACTCTATGAATCACTTTTCCACATAGTCACCGTTTCTCTCAATAGTACTTCGAATGAAAGTTGTATCTCTGCTCCATAAAATTATATTGACTGTTCCTTGAGCAACTTCACTAGAGATTTCACTTCCTTATCATTGGAATAATGTTTGTCTCTCAAACCCTCTTTTATTGGGCGAAGAGATGATAGTCTACAGGCGCTAAATCTGGTGGGTATCGAGGGTGTGATAAAGTTGTCTACCCAAACGAGGCAATTTTCCCCTTGTCCTGACGCATGTGTGTGGTCGAACATTGTCATGTAGAAGGAGGACATTGTCGATTGGCAAGTATGGTCAAACTCTTCGGATTAGTGCTCTGATCCTCGTTAGGGTCTCAATGTAGGCCTTTGTTTTATCTAAAAAATTCAAGAAAATGGCATTACTTTTGACTCACCCTCATAATTTCTTGTTCACAAATTCCAAATACATCGTTGACATTTGGAAACTGTCGTGATCTTGCAACGGGTCGTAACAAATCAACTGAAGGCAGCGTTAGTTGAAGATTTCCAGTAATGTTCCCAGGAGTAAAAACAACACCTTAGTCAGTGTATCACTTCCCAGGGGAAATATTTTTGAAGGGAAAACTATGATTTGTAATTAAATTTATAATTTTAAAAACGTTATCTCTGTAGATTGTCCTTGTATATAATTTAGCGTTAAAGTTCAAAAGAAAAATAAATGAATTGCCCTATTAAAATAATTATTCAAAATTGACACTATTTCTTAGGTTTATGGGTTGTTCGACAATCTGAATACATAAAGTAGTGGGTAGTCCTTTGACGTAGTGGTTACCGTGATGAACTGTGACATCGTAGTAAGGGAGTTCGAAATAAGGTCATGCTATTCCTTTCACTAATATCCTATTAACCCCTCTCATACCCTCCAAATCACAAACACACACACACACACATACATATACATGCACAAACACACATATATACGAGGTGTGTCAAAAAAGTATCGAGATTTTTTGTACTTTTTGACACGCCTTGTATTCTGAAAAAATTAGTTCCATTAATTGTTCATTTCTGTCTTGGTAAAACCCGGCATTTTTATGACCCTCCTTGTATTCTGAAAGAAATTCACGTTCCATTCATTGTTCATTTCTATCTTGGTAAATACAACTTCAATCTCGGCACTTTTATGACACACCTCATATATATATATATATATATATATATATATATATATATATATAATATATATGATAGTTTGCTATATTTATAAGTAAATAGTTGTCAATATCATTGATAGAGTATGTATATCTAACTTAGGATAACGGAGACATGAAGTCAACGGTGCTTGGTAACTGACAGTTTCTCGCCTATACGGTTTTCAAACCAATATGTATAATAAGAAGAGTCCCACGGTGTGGTGATTAACGTACTGGACTGTGACATTGTAGTAAGCGATTTCGAACTCATGTCGTGATATTCCTTTCACCTTCGGACTAATACCCTTGGTAAAGGTGTCAAAACTGTTTCGATTGATATGTACTTATCAAATATATATATCTATAAGGGAATATATCAAATACTTAACTCCAGTCTTCTTCCGGTCAAATCAAATATCGATCGTTGGTGTTAGTTTTGTTTAATAAGGGATTAAATTGAAATGATCACTTATTAAACAAAAACTAATATTAACAGTAAATATTTGCTTTATTCTGAAAAAAAAACATTGGAGTTATATATATATATATTATATATATATATATATATAATATATATAATTATAGAGTAATATATCATCAGATGTGCATATCAATCGAAGCGTTAAATGTCGACATAATGTTTTTCAAATATCAAAAAATTATCTTCATATTTCCTATTTTTCACTTTTGTCAATTTTTTTGCCTACACACAATATGTAAATATTTGTACGCATGTATGTATCTATGTACGTATGTATGTACACACACACAAACACGCAAACATACACAGTCACACGCGCAAACATACACACACACACACACACACACATTTATATATATATATATATATATATATATATATATATATATATATATACTAGCAAAATTACCCGGTCCATGACCAAACTAAAACAAAATTAAGAACACCAGGTAGTGAGTGGGTAAGAGAGGGAACAAGAGGAAAATAATTCATACAGTTAAAAACATCGCCGAGAATTTGTATATTTTTGGGGGATTTTTTTTTTTTACATTTAAAATAATTTCTAAAAATGTAATCCTTAACTTTTGTGTATTTTGGAACATAAATCTATTTTTCTTTTTGTACACATGACAAAAACTCATATTCATTTCTTCATTCCTGATTGCGTTAAAGTGATAAAAAATAATTTAATTTATTTTCTTTTTTACCCCTAGAAAGTAATAATTAAAAGGAGAGATGTATAAAAACTTGTGTCCTTATTTATTTAACCCTGTTGGCTGAGGTTGTAGAATACACCGACAGCACCTCTGCTGTTTATTGATTTTCTGTACATAGTGTATTTAATTTTTTTGTTATTGATTTCTAAGAAGAATTGTTATAAGTGTTTTAAAATCTTCATAACGTGTTTATTTAGTACGTAATTTACTTCACACAAAGCGCCCGTTTTCGTAAAATTTTTGACAGAATTTAATGTTTAAAATGTATCAAAAATTAATCACATATGTAATATTATTTTGCCTTTTTTTATTATGTTACTACTTTTCGACTAGAATAAAAAATTGGACCTTAAGGAATCGATTAAATTAATTTTAATTCGTTTTTAAAGTGAAAATTGGCGCTTGAATTGTTGATACCTAATAAAAATACATATCAGTAAAATAATTACTTTTTCCTAAAATCACGTGTTAAAATTATATGCTTAGATTATTTTAGAAATAAAAAAAATCGTCTTTCTTTTTTATACAATAAGGTTTCTGTTTTAACGCCAAGTTCAAAACTTGCCGACGAGGGTTAGGGTGGAATTGTCTTTTAACGGTCGTTTATTTTAGAATTCATTTTTTCTTTTCTTGTTTATAGTAAGAGTTTGGCGAGGCCTAAAGATGGCGTCGGTCTAGGTCGAACGCCAGTTTAAAGGTACCGACTGGGCTGGGGCTGGAGGCTGAAGGGTCTGTTAACGGTAGTTTTTGATTTTTAGGTTTTGAAAGTTAAAAACTCGACTGGTGTCGACTGTAGGGGAGTGGGAGTGAAAGTTTCTGTATACGGTATTTTTTTATTTTTTAATCATTGAATTATATCCCTTAATTAGTAAAAATCAAATCCAAATTTTGTGTGTTTCTTTAGGTATAAGCTTTTAATCTGTATGCAAGATTTCGAACGTGAGTGACATTATTTTCCTGAGTTGTAAGTCGACACGTACATACCAAACTTTCTTTTATATATATATATATATATATAGATAAGTTGAGGTAGCCTTGATATTGAATAAACAGTGCTAAGTTATTGACAGTTTCTCGCCAATGTGATCTTCAGACCAAGTCTTTGCATAGATGAGATAATTTCCAGGCGCCGTTAACTACAGTCCATGCTAACTTAAGATATAAGTGCTCTATCCGTGATAATGACCAGTGTTAGATATAGCACCCAATTTTATCAATCTATCCATCTATCCCCCCTCTCTCTCTCTCTCTCTCTCTATATATATATATATATATATATATATATATATATATATATATATATATATACCATAGTATATAATTTATCAAATTAGAAATTGCAAACTTTTATTTCTTATCTTTAAATGCAGTTTTAGGCAATATGCATAAAATCTCTCTCTCTCTCTCTCTCTCTCTCTCTCTCTCTCTCTCTTCTCTCTCTCTCTCTCTCTCTCTCTCTCTCTCTCTCTCTTTCCCACTTCGAAACAAATTTTTCACCAATTTATTCCTTGAAAACCTTAATTGTATTAGCCTCTGATCTATCTCACCAGCAAACTCTATTATCTAATAATTTCATCTTCGGTCAGTTTTTTTTTTCTCGTTACGCTTCTTATTTCTTGGGCACTATTCTATTAACCTTCTACGCCATCTTTTCTTGCTATTTGTCGTGTCCACTTCTATTTTTGTCGTTTTGGAATTTCTGCAAAATATTTTGCTCAGTGTTTTACAAGATGTCAGATACATGTGCAAGTCACACGGGCAAGGACATCAACTCGATATGGCCTCTGCTAATCCACAAAAACAAGGCATATGAAATGATGTTGTGATAAAAGAACTGAGAATAATTCAAACATAAAAATATCGGGAAACAAGTTATTGTTGGAATTTACAAATGTACCAGTTTACAATCATTGCCGTTAAATGATACCTTCTACCTTGTAGATTAGCTAACACCCCTTCAGCACTCTACCAGATGGACTGGCTCATAGCCATAAAATAGCCTACGATTAAAGTAGATTAACTAGCTGAATAATATTCAGACGGACTTTGCTGCGTTGGCTATACCGAACTGACTTTGCTGCGTTGGCTATACCGAACTGACTCTCCTCTATTTAGTGTAAGTTTTGTCTTGTTCATTGTCTCTGTACTTATTTTCTGTGTGTGTATGTATCTGTTTGGCACCGGATGCTCGTGATTAATAAATGTATTAAGCACACCGTTCTTCTGTGTATCTTCCTCCTCTCGATACAACGTCTTCTTAAAATGTTTCTTGGCGATTTTGCTTTGCGCAACCGCAGAAAGAAAGTGTAACTTCTTTTTTTAATACTAATTAAACCTAGATCTGGTATCCTGGACAGGAATGGACGATCAGTTTGTATCTGAAAATTAAAGAGAAAGTAGCGTTGCTAGTTTTCTTTGAAAGGAGTAATGACCTGTTAATAGTAATTGTAATATACTTATCTTCTATTCTTGTTCTGTTTTACCTCTCGATGCAGGATCAGAGTTGATGAATGGCATTCTCGCTGTTTGAGTATGGCACAACTTGGGAATCACTGTCTTGTGTCGCTTATAGTTTTTTAATGGCATCACAAAACATTCTTGTTTTTCTCATGAGGTGATTTATTTTATCCCCAAATCAAAATGCCTTGGGGAACAGACACGCATGTAGCGTCTGTTCCTCTAACAGCTTAGTTCCAACTGATCTTTTACTCTCTGTTCTCACTTCCTCTCGTTTACACTTTGCCACATGACATCTATCAAACAATAAGAAATCGGGAGTTGGCGTTGTGCTGACTCATCCAAAAATTTTTTCACTATTATCTATACTTAACTTCTTGGATTTTTGTTTTTCCACCTTATTATATTACAAGAATAGTTCATTATTATTATGATGGATTTTGCCGATTATGGATGGATAGGTAGATAGAAAGATAGACAGATACACAATGAACAGGCTGAGATAGACAGGTATGAGTCGGTTTAGATAGACAAATAGATAGATAGATAGATAGAGACGGAGATAGATAGATAGATAGATAGATAGATATGAGTGGATTTACATAAATAGGTAGATTGAAACTTATGGGAAAGGCCGAAAAATTTAACGGACGAAAAGTCGTTTAAACATCAAACTCATGAGTGAATTCACTTTATTAAATATTTACTTGGAATTGGGAAGAGAATATTTCTCAGCTGTAGACATAGAAAGATTTTGTGTGCCACTTTCCAAATTTTATATTAAACATAAAGGAATGTTTTAATGTAAAAATGTCTTGTTCGTTATAGGAAATAATGTCTCTATTTGAAGATGTCTCTAATAAGAAAGAATACAGTGACAAGATATTTAATAGAAATTGAATAGTTATCTCTCTCTCTCTCTCTCTCTCTCTCTCTCTCTCTCTCTCTCTCTCTCTCTCTCTCTCTCTCTCACCCACCACCCGTCTCTATCAGTCATCACCCTTGGCCGATTGAATGTTGAGTTTCGTTTTATTTCGTTAAAAAAGAAATATATATATATTATATATATATATATATTATAAAATGGGTACAAGAGATAACCTACTCGAGTTTCACCATAAGGATCTTCAGGGTTAAATCTACTGAATTAATCGACACACCGATTAATAGCAGTCGATTTCACGTGTGTGGTCGCAACGAACATTTTAATGCAATGACCACACGTGAAATCGACTTCTATTAATCGGTGATTAATTCAGTAGATTTAACCCTGAAGATCCTTATGGTGAAAACCGAGTAGGTTATCTCTTGTACCCATTTTATAATAAATTTGCTCTACTTAGTATTGATCACTTTGTATTTGTTATATCGCTGACTTACCCCTCTGAATTCCACACTTACTAACCATCGTGACCAAATTCACCGTTAAGTCAACTTTTCCTTATAAATATGTATAAAGAGATAGATAGATAGATAGATAGATAGATAGATATAAATGTACATATATAGAGATATAAACGTTCATATATATATGCATATATGTTGTTATCAAGATATCCTAATAACATGTATGTGTTTATGAACATGTTTTGTATATATGGCCATCTCCAAAGATTTTGCGATCGAGTTAAGTATAACAATAACTTTAAACTGACATTTTAATTATTCAGCGTTAGATTTTTATTTTATTAAAAGCAAAGAATCTTCCGAAATAAACTTAATTCTTAGCAAGTTTATTTGTATTTTTAATCTAATGCGAGTTCAAATTTAATTTGCTCTTCCGATCTTTGAACCTCGTATAGTTGGAATTCTGAATACGAAGCGTTCGAAACATCGGCAGACGCTCGCTCGTTCCCGCGTGAGTCAGCATTTGCATATGTTCATATCACGACATAGACTCATGACTCTTAAAATGAATCTCTCCTCATTTGCATAATAACCGTGTACGAAGCTAAGCTAATTAATAAGTGAGATAATTCATTTTTTGTGTGTTTTTTTAATTTTAATTTCTTTTTTTTTAGGAAATACTTTTCGATATGTGGCTGATGTCGGAAATGGTGAAAACGTACTTTTTTAATGATTATATACATATCTTAAAATATTTTATTTATATTTTATTATCAATGATTTTTAACGCTTATGATGGTGGCATATGTAAAATTACATACGTAAACGCGCACACATACTTCCAAATATGTGCACACCATATACATATACTTTGAGAAAAAGATTCACACTAAACTTCGGGTAATTATTAGAAATTAAAAATAACCCAACTGAAAAAGAAAGAGTTAATTAAAAAAAAAGAATTTAAAATATATAGGAAATGTTTATATGTACTATCAAAATAAAAGGACACCCTCCGGGCGATGTAAAAATCATTTTTTGAAAGATATTGCCTGAGGGGATGGGAGCTGAAAATTCAATGTCATAGAGAGTGTACCATAAGTATGTAAAATCGTCAAATTTATTAAAGGAGTAAAAAAAAGAAAGAAAGACAATTTGAAATGGAAACAGTTCCGATAACTTTAAATATTATATATTAGAATAAAACAATATATATATATATAATATATATATATATATATATATATATATATATATTGTATGTATGAATACAAGAATATATATATATATATATATATATATATATATATATATATATATATATATATATTTGGTTAGGAGGTTGATTTAGAAGGCTATCACAATGCAGTTTGGAATAAATAAAAAATAATAATACGGTAACAATGGTGTTGTGTGTTGACCTGTATTTTTATTAATAATAAAAAATACAGGTCAACACACAACACCATTGTTACCGTATTATTTTTTTTATTTATTCCAAACTGCATTGTGATAGCCTTCTAAATCAATCTCCTAACCAATACATACACAATGCTTCAAGCAAATTATGAAACTCTCTTATATATATATTATTATATATATATATATATATATATATATATATATATATATGTATGAATACAATTTTCTTTTTAGCACCGCTTGAAGAGAGTAGGATTTCCAAAAATATAGCAAAACATTTTTCTGATGCTGTATTTCCAATGACCTTTAATTGTAAGGACATAATATTTTTCAACATTTTCTTTTAGTTATTGCGATTAGTTAGATATATAATCCATGTCATTTTCATTAAATCTATATAAGAAACATATTTCAATATATATATATATATATATATATATATATATATATATATATATATATATATAAAAGTAATTGGTAATTTGCTTGAAGCATTGTTAAGTATGTTATAATATATTAGTAATTTGAAGGCAAAGACAATGCTCATGAAAATAAAAATAACATCTTTTTTGTTTTTATTTTTCATACGCATTGAATTTGCCTTCAAATTACTAATATATTATATATGTATATATTAATTCAGTGGATTTAACCCTGGAGATCCTTATGGTGAAACTCGAGTAGGTTATTTCTGTACACACCATAACACTATATATATATATATATATATATATTATATAGTGTTATAGTGTGTACAGAAACAACCTACTCGAGTTTCACCATAAGGATCTCCAGGGTTAAATCCACTGAATTAATCAAGATATTGATTAATTACAGTTAACTGCGGGAGTTATTGAGATCAACCCAATATTTTTAAACCGTTAAGGCCTTCCCTTCACACACACACACACACACACACACACACACACTCGCATATATATATATATATATATATATATATATATATATATATATATATTACACATTGATAAGTGTTTGAAAAAAAGTCTCTCGGAAGCAAATAAACTACGCACACTATCAATAAAAATAGCATGTAAAATCGATCTAGCTGTATAATCATATTTGTGTTGATATAAGGGCTTCTCATGTTTTTCTCACCACCTGCCCCTGTCGGTTATCGCTCTTGCTAGGTCCTCTGCATGGCATCCACTATCCACACAGAGTTGATTGATGTAAGTTTTTTGCTGGTCGATCTACACTCGCATGTCCATTTGTCCCTTGCTTCTCCAAAAGTGTCCAAACAGGCGTAAAATAATACAATAAGGCACAACACGAATTTATGTGACCATTAGTGTAATTATATAACGAGTAAGCCCCCGTACGAGCGAGCTTCAGAGACGCTTATGTTAATAAGTTCACTAACAACATTTAAGTTTTAAAATTTATTACGCCAAAGAGAAGTATTATTCTTATAACAAAATAAACATTAAAAACATATTACAGCACATGTGCATGTGTGCGTGCATAACTGTAGCCCTAGAAAGAAGGGCAGACGATAAAGAGAATTTTATTAGATCAATACACTTAAAATATTCTTTATACGATTAAATGCTCTTAAAATACACTTAAATACTGCTAGTGAATAAAACACTTTCCAGGCCATGTTTGAAGTGAATGTTAATTTTATGACGTCTGTATAGCGAAGAGAGCCATTTTTATTCACCTGAAAGTGTTATAAAACGGAGATAATTATGCAATGCTAATTAGAATACTTCACTCTTTCCTAAACAAATGCATAAATATTAACATAAAATGTAACCAGAAACAAACGGGTTCGCGGCTCTTTCGTAACGATTATATCTCATATTTTTTGACAATCTTTGCCAACAATATGAACTGACCTGAATTGTTCAAATTGTTTGTATTGAATTCATGTTTTTATTTATTAATGTATATTCATTTATTTATCTTTTTTTCTTTTTTTTTTTGTAGGAATAGAATGGCGACTTGTTGCTTTTTTAACTAAACGAGCAATTAGTATATTAGCAATGAACAGGATACGAGACATGTTCGATTTCTTAAGCAGAGTTTAACAGGTTTGAATTCAGAGTCTTCATTCTCTTAGATAGTTTGCCTAAAGTAAAAAAGTAAAGTCGACGGGGCGGCCTAAAGTCGGTATCAACCAGTCAGCGAGGGAGTCTATCCCCTTTTCAATAGCGCTAGACCAAGGAGATTGTTTTTTAGCATCTGGGGTGGAGCGCCACACCTATCATCAGCTCCTTACTTTACCGCACAGATCCCTGTGCTACTCATATGCTGAGTTAACGAGGACCGGTATCGAACTAGGAACCTTGTGGTTTCTAGCCGAACGCTCTACCGATTGAGTACACCCTACTATTTACTCATAGCTAGGGAAAGTATAGTTGGATGTATACCTTTCCCGTGGTTATTTACGCTATATGTTATGCAAACAGCCTTCTCCAGAATTTGAACTCGAGTCGACGGGTCCATTAACTACGACAATAACCATTGCACAATGCGCCTCAACAAGGAAAGAGTATAAGTCTTTTTTATAAACTACTTAGCAATGAACATGAAGGATATGGCGAAAACAATCGTATTTGGAACCCTTTGAACAGTCTACAAGAATCTAGAAAAGAGAGTGGAGATCAGAAGGCAATCTAGACCACAGCACTGTCAAAATCGGCTAGGATTTATCAATTGGTTTTAACGCCATGTCAACCTGACAAGGGTTATTTGTGCCGAGAGATTTCTTATGTAGAACTGCGTTCATTATACATTCATATTCTACATTTTCTTGTGTTCTTGTTCTTAAGAGATTTTTGGTATGGGTGAGCACACGGTTTTATCAGTGATAGGGTTATTAGGAAGTATGATGTACCTATCAGAATCGTTATTATTGTTATGTTGAGTGTTATTGGGAGATGTAATGTTATTTTTTCTACTATGTATTTTAAATGCCTTGCATTTAGAATACATAGTAGAAAAATAACATTACATCTCCCAATAACACACAACTAGAAACAAAGTGAATACTGAACGAAAGTGGCTTAATCTATAAGATTGTATCTACCTAATCCGTTTACTATTGGCAGGGTGTGACACAGGGTCAATTTTTAACGGGAGCGCTGCTAGTTATATTGCAATTAAACGTGTGATGAAAAACAACAGCTTTGATATAAAGCGTCGTTTCAGTTGAAAGAGAGGGAGGTATTAACCTAACCCGTTCGCCACGTGTTGGATGTGACACAAGTTCGCAGTTACGGAACATCCAGCGAGGATCGAACTCGCTATTCAGTTGAGATAGATCTTGCGAGACTAGCTTGCTAACCATTACATCACAGTGGGACGCCTTTGTTGTATAGTAGGTATTCACCCAACCCGCTCGCCAGGAGTATGATGTGACTCAAAGTTGCAGTTATGGAGCATGCAACGAGGATCGAACACGCTATTCAGTTGTTATTGATCTCGCGAGACTAGCTTGCAAACCATACCACAATGAGTGGCCCTTGTTATATAGTAGGTATTTATCCAACCTTCTCCTCACGGGTAGGATGTGAATGAAGGTCGTAGGTATGGGGCATCCAGCGAGGATCAGACTCATTATTACAGTAGTATTTCGATCTGCGAGACAAGCTTGCTAACCATTGTACTATAGTGGGATGCCCAATTCAAAGAAAGGTGATGAAGAGAAAAGTGAAAAATAATTGTCAGTTTCATTGTTGTCATAGAATATAGTTCGGAGTTGTTTCAAGCAACCTTGGATTTCTATATCAATCCCAGCAATCATATTACTCATCGTTTTGCAGATTTGAGCTTAATGTAAAATTTGAGTCGTGGACGCGAGCTGAATTGAAGCGATTAAGGACTTTGCAATTTTATCTCTCAATCGGGCTGAGCTGAGACAGACGATTTTTATACAAAGTTGAGATTAATCACAACGTCTTTCTTTGTCTGTCTGTCTGCCTGCCTGTCTGCATCTCTCGGTCTCTGTCTTTCTGTCTCTGTCTTCGTCTATCTCTGTCTCTGTCTCTGTCTCTGTCTCTGTCTCTCTCTCTCTCTCTCTCTCTCTCTCTCTCTCTCTCTCTCTCTCTCAAGGGTTCCCAAGTTTAACTGATCAGTCATGTTTGGCACATCGCTATTAATCTCTCCTTTTTTCGATAACTCTCTTCAGTTCACCGGGAAACTAAAAAAAAAAAAGAATTAAAGCCACAAATTTACTCTTAGATGCCGTAGCCCAACATATCATGCCATTTTGGAACTAGGTCGACTCCGTGAGCAAATTAAAAACATTCCAATGGCGAATTCGAACCCACAATCCTGAAAATTTGGATCCCCTAGTTTTAATACTACGATTTTTAAAAATGCTCAAAAACTTGGTAAAAAATGAAATACTGAATTTACCACTAAAAATATTGAGCAATAATTACGGGGAAAAGATCCAAAGTTAATTTATGGAATGGTTAAGCCGTATAAATATAATTCAACCAGCGTGAAAATTCTACTGGATACATCTCTAATAGTAAAAGCCAATTTCAGTGTGTCAGATTTTTTCAAATTTACTCCTAGAGGTCGTATCCAACATATCATACTATTTTGGAATTTTTAATTGTGATAGTGGAACAGAAATTATTGCCCTTCCTTTTATTAAAAAAAAATGTAATCATCTTCATAAAAAACTTTTTCTATATGTCTACCCTTTCTATGCTTATTTTTACAATGAGAAAGTACATGTCCTTTCATAAGGAAAAGGGTGGAGACCAGTAAAGACCAAAGTTCAATAAAATCCACACCCTAATGTTCTAATAAAAATCCTGCAATGTTTGTCCGAGATGCTGGCTTACATTTACATGCAAACATATATAGAAACGTAATTGGGCACCTCACGTGGTGTAATGGTTAGCAAACTACATTTCCAGCCCATTGTTAGCCAGTTCGATTTCATTAGGCACCCCATACTGCTGGCCTTGTGCCACATCTAAGCTAAGCTTAATAAATAACTATATAGAAATGTAAAGAAATTATTTGTAATATACAGCAAATCAATAATAAAATGTCAATGGCAGTTAAATAAATAACCAACCGGGTGGAGAACTGTGTTAAACACGTTTTAACGGTGCATCTATATTTACACTAGATCGAATGGTTACCTATTGAAGTCAGATCCTCCTGGCATTATTACAGATGCTTCGTAATGGGTACTTGTTCGTCATTGAGTGAATGACAAAGAGTATGTATCTAACATATTCTCCTTTGGATAAATCAATCATGTCTGTTTATTTTAGCATACGATAAATGACATATGCTTACATTGTTATTATTGTATGAATTTTCACACAAACAAAATCTGCATATCAAGTTACAGCGTTTCTTCATTTCTCTTGTGCTTTATTTTATGCGGTATTCAGTTTCTGTAAATTGCCCAGTTGTTTGGTTTATTTGGTTAGTTGGTTGGTTGTTTTTTATGGCATGTCAACCCTGTTCGGTTATTTGATGCCGAAAACATTTTTTATTCATTTTTTAGGTATTCAATTTTTTCTTCAAACCAATTTTTTAAACACATGTTTTTGATATTCATGTTTGATTTTAACCACTAGATTTGACCCTAACAGGTACTACCACTCCCTTGTCGGCACGGCTTATAATACACCTTGCAGAGAGATAGAACCCACCAAAAGAATAACGGGGGTATGACTCTAAATCACATTCGGTGGTGAGGCTACGGTTCTAAAGATCTGAAGAGTGTGGAATCATTATTTCTCTCACTTTAATCCCCGGCAGTACTGGCACGAGAGTCTCATGCTCACCCTCGAATCAATAACACAGCTAACCCCGATCTAACATATGGAGCCCCCATTTTAGCTCAGTTGATAGAACATGCACACGGAACCCCAAGTTTCCAGGGTCGATACTCACCCTCGCCAACGCATGAGTTGCACAGCTTGGATCTGTGCGGTAAAGTCGGAAGCTAATTGTAGGTGTGGCGCTAGCGCTAATAAAAAAAGCGATATACTCTTTTGCTGTTCAAAAATAGACCAATCCACCTTCTATTTTAGCATTCATATAAAATATATGAACTCCCACTCTACTACATGTTAATTTTCAGGAAGTAGTATTCAAAGAAAATATATAAAACCCCTTTCCGATGGACCTCAGCATGGTTGCCTTCCTCTCCGTCTGAGGTGTTTGGAGCTACTACGCGCTGGATATGGGCGTCTCAAGCCCAATCTTCTCGGGAATGGTAGTACCTGTTAGGGTTTCATCTATGGGAAAAAATATATCTGTTAGATTAGATAGGAATACCTGAAACCATGAAACTCTGTTAAAGTATTGGTATAAGATAAGAATATTTTAAACTATGTATAAACAAATGAATATTATTAAATAAGAATAGATACTTGAAAACGTAACTAGTGTATGAATTATTATAATCACAGAGGAATACTTGAAATCATATAACTGTAAGCAAATTACTATTGAGTTACATGAAACTATATATGACTTATTTCTTATAACAGTAATTGTAACAATGAAATATAAATTCCTATTTAAAAGAAATCAAGTATATAAATACCATTTCAATATACCCTTTCTTACACTTTGTTCGTGGAACATTATGTATAGTTTACCTGTTGGTTATACATTTATAATAGTATTTTTGTAACATGTATATATATATTGAACATTCATAAGTATATTGTTCATGCGAGTTGTTTTTCTTATATATAAAAAGTGTGTAAAAAAAGTATGAGAAATGTTGATTTTTTTATACACCTTGTATTCTGAAAAAAAAAGATTCCACTCATTATTTTTTTTTTCAGAATACAAGTTGTGTCAAAAAAGTATTATAAGCTGTATTTACCAAGATAGAAATGAAGAATGAATGGAACTTTTTTTTATAATACAAGGTGTGTCAAAAAGTACAAAAAATCTCGATACTTTTTTGACACATCTAACCTTGGTAGAAGTACGAATCCAAATATTATCCTTCTAATTATGGGTAAATAATAAGGCAGAAGGTGTTGGGTATATATAAACTCTAAACAAGCCACTGTTTTTTTTTAAACTTTAGCGGTATAACATTCCATCGCATGAACACGCTTCACGTTTATATAAACATTACACAAACCTTTGTTTTTTTAAATATCAAAATCTTAACATTTTGACAGTATCGTCTGATGATTGCTGTAAGCCTGAAACTAACAGTAACGAGATACTAAATCCATAATATCTAATAATTGATTGTAAACCTTCTGCTAATTCTTCTATTTTAGCATTGAGCTCCTTTATAAGCTAATACTTTTCTCATTATTCTCCATTCATCTCTATTATATATATATATATATATATATATATATATATATATATATATATATATATTAGTACATGTTTCTGTTAGCCTTTTTTACATCTCTATTTTTATCTATCAGTCTCCCAGTCGAGATATCCATGAAGGTACTTACTCCGTT
>CM042138.1:130487000-130504500 GCA_023376005.1 Doryteuthis pealeii | reverse complement strand
TATGAATATATATATATATTATATATATATATATATATATATATATATATATATATACTGATTGACTGATTTCTGTAAAATGTAAATCGTGTCATTTCATATTTGCATTTATTTTAAAATGTTTCTTATCAAATAATTTTGCCTCCCGCTCCAATTTTTCTAACATTTTCATTTTTTCTTTTCTCATTTCATTTTTATAGCCTTTATTAATTTACTAATATTTGTCTTCCTCTTATTTTTTTAATGTTTTCTTTCTTCTTTCATATTTTCTCAATTTCGTTTCAGTTTTCCTTCCTTCCGTTTTTCTTTTTTAATTTCGTTTTGTCTCCGTTGATGTTTTTTTCCTTTGCCAAAGAATTCCCTTCCTTTTTAACGTTTTTTTTTTTTTTTTTCATTTACACTTCATGAATCTCTACATTACCAATGTCAGAAATCGTAGCCAAAATGTCGATACGTCTTGAGGAAGGCTAATAGTGTGCTTTGCAACCACAACCACAAAAATAACGGTTACATTATACGAATGAACGAAATCTCATTGATCGAATATTCGAGTGTAACTTAGCTAACTAGTATAGCTGATCATTACTAGTTATTCAATTCTCACCGGGTGGCTCTTATCTCTGACCTTGACCAGAGTTTGTAACAATTCAGAGAAACAAAGGGTAGAAATATTTTAAACCATTCTCTGAGAATTAATTTTTGTTTTCAGAATTAGTGTGTAATAATTATTATACATATTTACCAAACTTTCGCACGAGTAGGGTGTAGCACAAGGTCAATTTCTTAAGCAGAGTTTAATAGGTTTGAATCCAGAGTTTTTCCTCACTTAGATCGGTTGCCAAACCAAGATTAAAGAGCCCAGACAACTAGGTAAAAATAGCTGGAGGGAGAATAGTTGGATTCATACATTTCCGAGCGCTTTGTAAAATAAAAAAGGCTCGTCCAGAATTTGAACTTATCTTGCAGTGTCTATTTTTTTAGACAATAACAATTTCACCACGTACATCCACTAATAATGAATATGTTTACAACCAAAATTTTTGCTCTATAGAGGCATATGTATAGATAGTTGACTGGTTGTTTTGTTTAATGGCATATCAATCACTGTTGGCTATTTAATGCCAAATCTTGTTTTCATATATACGTTTTATAAGCGAAGAGTTTGAAGATGAATATTTGTTTGGTTTGGTTTTATAAAGTGAGAGAAATTATTTTTATTAACGTAACTAGCAAAAAGAAACACCTTCCGGGCCAAAGTAATTAAATTTTAATATAATTAGATATCATATTGAATTAGAAAGGCCAATGAAATTAAATACGGACACAAAAAATGATTACACTAACATTTACTTTATTCTAATTGATTTTAATATAATATTTAATATAGGATTTATTTTAATACAATTTAAATTAAAACAAAAACATTAGAAATCAATAATACCAAGGAATTATCTATTAAACACAGTTTTGTTAAAACCGATATGCAAATCATTCACACCATGTACTATGTAAACATTTATTTCTTAATGATATATAGCACACATCGCAGTATTTTAAACATATATTAATGTGTTTAAATACGGGTTGTTTTTAGGCAAATCCATTTCAGCAAGACATTAATAGAGACGTTGTTAATAAATAAGACGCTAATTAAGATTAGATAATGATTATTTGATAACCTTGAAAAAACAATGTAATAACTAAGGGAATTGCGTCGTTAGTGGTGATGTATTTTTGGTTACAGACAACACACAATTTCCATTATAATAAGTTGTCTGTTAATATATAGGTTGGTTATTTTCAGAGTTATAGTGATATTTAGTTTGCATAAAGATTTTCAAAAACTTCTTGTTAATACATATATTTGGTATTAATCTTTTCAAAAATCTTCATACAGGCGAAATTTTTGTTTGGGCGTCCCATCGAAGTGAAATGGTTAGCAAGCTATTCACGTAGATCCATTATTACCTGAATAGGGACTTCGATCCTCGTTGGGTGCCCTATTCTTGCGATCTTGTGTCATATTCTATCCGTGGGGAACGGCTTGTGTAAATACGTATATTTATAGATAACTCACCGGAATTATTGTTTTAAGCGTAAAAAAATAACCGTAACTTCTTATCTCTGCGTTCTCATCTTTTCAATTAACGCTAAAGACTAAACTCTTTGTAAATTTATTGTAACATTATCAGAATTAAAGGCAAAATTTAATTTTTTGGACATTCACCGTATGAATTCGCCTATAGATTCACGTTTATTTTTATTAAAAACATGCAGTAATTTGCTAATTATAAACAATAACTTTTAAATCAATTTTTGATGTGTATTTAATTAATTGTATTATTGAGAAATCAAACATATTACTTCCTTTTATTAAATATTCAATTCAACAATCTACGCAAAGATGACACACAAATTTCTGAAGTGTTGCATATCTTTTTAGGTTGATGTGAGAAGAAATAAATGAGGAGAGATGCCCAAGGAGCCATAATAAACAAATAAATAAATAAAAGTCATAAATATTAACGCAAATATGATTTAGGTAATATCTTAATTCGATGGTCTGCTTCTGAGTTAAAGTTGTTTTTTTATTTAAATCGATAATTTTCTATCTTTTAATTTGATTTTTTAATCTTTATATATAAGGAATTTTCTTGTTAACTTTTGTAATATAGTAGATGAAGTAATGGCTAGAGTAGGAAATTCAAGCATAATTACACTAGGAAATATAGAAAAGATGTGTTTTGCAGAAAATATTGTGTATAGAAATCTTGTAGAAGTAAGAGAAACTTCTATTACAACTTAATTTTCTCTATCCGCCTACTGGGTATTCGGCTAAGGACTCATGAGAAAGGTGTGTTGTAAATTTGCATTTTAATTATTCGACGAAGAATAGTTGTTCTTGGTGATAATTTTCAACATTTTTCATTATTTATCTTTTTAAATACCAAACTCTCCTTTCTTATGTATTCTCTCTTCTTTCTCTAAACGATTCTCTGTCTCTGTCTCTCTTCTCTCTCTCTCTCTCTCTCTCTCTCTCTCTCTCTCTCTCTCTCTCTCTCTCTCTCTCTCTCTCTCTCTCTTCATTTTTTATTCTCTTGAATTGGTTTATCTCTGTCCATATCTCTCTATTTTTTCTCTCATTTGTTTATTAATGTGGTCTTTCTCTCTCTCTCTCTCTCTCTCTCTTTCTCTCTCTCTCTTCTCTCTCTCTCTCTCGATCCCTCTCTCTCTCTCTCTCTCTCTCTCTCTCTACCTGCTGTCTGTCTCCACTGTAGATTGTTCTAATTTGGTCTCTTGAATTTAGTCACTTAAACCCATATCTTTTTGCTCTCTTATTTCTATATAACTCTTTATGCACCTCTCTCTTCTCTCTCTCTCTCTCTCTCTCTCTCTCTCTCTCTCTCTCTCTCTCTCTCTCTTCTCTACTCTGTCTCTCCACTGTAGATTGTTCTAATTTGGTCTCTCTTGAATTAGTTACTTTCCCCATATTTATTTTGCTCTCTTATTTTTATATCACTCTTTCAATGACCTCTCTCTCTCTCTCTCTCTCTCTCTCTCTCTCTCTCTCTCTCTCTCTCTCTCTCTCTCTCTCTGTAGATTGTTCTAATTTGGACTCTCTTGAATTTAGTCACTTTCCCCTATTTTTGCTCTCTTATTTCTCTCTCTTTTTCTCTCTCTCTCTCTCTCTCTCTCTCTCTCTCTCTCTCTCTCTCTCTCTCTCTCTCTCTCTCTCTTCACCCTTGATTTTAAAATTCATAGCCAAATCTCTAGTTTTTCCTTTTTAATGGACCCCCTTTAGTCTTTTTGTTTAGTTTTGTCTTATTTTTTAGAGTGTCGGGGTTGATATTAACAACTGTTTTAAGAAATTAGATATTTATTTACTTTCCCTATTAGTCAAATCTTCGTATTCCCTCGCTTGTTTTTTGGGATTTTTTTTCCCTTTCATTCACACAAATTTTATTTCCTTTTCTAACTATTTCTGTTTCTCTTGCTAACACTTCCGCCGTTCTGCAATTCGTATCTTTTATTTGTCTTTTCCAGATATTTCCACCATTCCACTTTATTTACAAGCACCATTATTTACTTTCGCACACTTATAATCATTTTTTTTCTTCTTTGCTGACACCTCTCTTGTGGAATTGCCATCCAATACAGAAATGATATTTGTTCACTTTGCTTCTAGCAAAGAGATGCCTAACTTTCTTCTTGCTTATTACTGAGACTCAGTTTTCATTTGCGGCGGCAAATGAAGGTGTGTAGTGGTGACACGGGTGCCTTGGCCCCGCACCTTGGCTTATTATTGAGATAGCGACAACGACAGCAGTAGAGAACAGTCATAATGGATATTGAGAATGCTAACAAAGTAGATAGGTAGACATAAAAACAAATAGATCGATAGTTAGAAAGAAAGAAAGAGAAGAAAGAAAAAGAAAGAAAGAAAAAGAAAAGGGAAAGAAAAAGGAGAAAGGGAGAGTGAAGGTAGGATTATGTTTGAGAAGAGAGAAAGAAGAAAAGAAAGAACGTTAAGAAAAATATCTTAAAATTAGCCATAGAGAGAAAATAAGTAGCAAAATAGGCAGACATATAAACAAATAGATCGATAGTTAGAAAGAAAGAAAGAAAGAAAGAAAAGAGGGAATGAAAAAGAAAAAGATAGAGGGAAGAATGTGAGTAGGTTTGAGAAGAAAGAAAGAAAGAAAGAAAGAAAGAAAGAAAATGGGGAATAAAGATTATTGTTAATTTGAGATAAACAAGCTTGAAGAAGAAGAAGAAGAAGAGAAGAAAGATGGAGGAGGGAAGAGGGGGAGGTGGTGACCATTAACAGAAAAAAACGGAAGGAAAGAAAATGCAGAAGAGGAAGAAGAAGAAAAAGAGGAAAATACGAAGAAAGAAGAAAAAAAAAGAAGAAGAAAGTGACTAAAAAGAAAAAAAAGAAAAAAGGAAGGCGGAAAGGAATGAGAAAGCAGAAAGAGAAGAAAAAGAGAAGAAAGAAGAAGGAAGAAGAAGAAGAAGAAGAAGAAGAAGAAGAAGAAGAAGAAGAAGAAGAAGAAGAAGAAGAAGTGACTTTAAAGAAGAAAAAAGAAAAAGGAGAATAGGGCGGAAAGGAATGAGAAAAGCAGAAAGAAGAAAAAAAGAGAAAGAAGAAGAAGAAGAAGAAGAAGAAGAAGAAGAAGAAGAAGAAGAAGAAGAAAGAAGAAGAAGTGACTATAAAAGAAAAAAAGAAAAAGGAGAATAGGGCGGAAAGGAATGAAGAAAGCAGAAAGAAGAAAGAAAAAGAGGAAATACGAAGAAAAGCAAGAAGAAGAAGAAGAAGAAGAAGAAGAGAAGAAGAAGAAGAAGAAGAAGGTTTAAAAGAAAAAAAAGGAAAAGGATAAGGAGAATATGTCGGAAAGGAATGAGAAAGCAGGAAGAGGAAGAGAAAAGAAGAAGAAGGGGAAAATACAAAGAAAAGCACAAAAAAGACGGAACAGAAGAAGAAGAAGAAGAAGAAGAAGAAGAAGAAGAAGAAGAAGAAGAAGAAGATCATGATGATGATGATTTTCCTTCAATATATAGTGTAAACAAATAAAAAAATATGAACAAAATAAAGATGCACTGGAGGGGAAATATAGTATAAAAGAAAAAATATAAAGCATTAAATCTCTTTCTCTCCTCTCCCTCTATCCCAGCGTTCATAGTGATTAGCTTCATTCTGCCATTAAAATCCTCTCTATCTTTTCATCGTCTCCCCTTCCCCTCTACCTTCCCCATTGCCAATTGAAACGACCTCAAATCCCACCTTCATCATCCCAGTTACCAGCGATACGTTTTACTGTCAACGGTTACCTCCTACGCCACAGACGTCTTTTAGAGTCCTTCTATCCCCCCCTCTCTCTCTCTCTCTCTCTCTCTCTCTCTCTCTCTCTCTCTCTCTCTCTCATTTTACCACCATTTCTATCAGAATTGATGCCAATACCTTTCCCTTCCACCCCATCACCAACTGTCACTTTCTTCTGACTTGGTCTTATATCTCTCTTTCTTTCTTTCTTTCTTTCTTCTTCTTTCTTTTCTTCTTCTTCTTCTTCTTCTCTCTCTCTCTCTCTCTCTTTCTTTCTTTCTTTCTTTCTCTCTCCGTCTTCATCTTCGTCATTTTACTACAATTTCTATTAGAATCGATGCCAATGCCCTTCCCCCTCCTTCACCAACTGTCACTTTCTGCCTTGGTTTCTTTCTTCTTTCTTTCTTTCTTCTTCTCTTCTTCTTCTTCTTCTTCTTTCTTCTTCTTCTTCTCTCTTTCTCTCTCCCTCTCTTTCTCTCTCCGTCTTCATCTCGTATTCATTTTAGCACAATTTCTATCAGAATCGATGCCAATGCCCTTCTCCTTCTCCTTCACCAACTGTCACTTTCTTCCTTAGTTTCTTTCTTTCTTTCTTCTTCTTTTCTTCTTCTTCTTCTCTTCTTCTTCTCTCTCTCTTCTCTCTTCTCTGTTCACTCTCTCTCTCTCTCACTCACTCTCTCTCTTTCCCTCCTCTCTCTTTCTCTATATTCTCTTCGACACCGACCGTACTCTTGCCTATTTTGAACAACGAACTCGTAGCTTGGGGCTACCAATTGTTGCAAGAGCTCGGTTAGTTCAGTCTGGCAGAAACTGTGCAGTCAATCATTTGTTCGCGTTAAGTTCGCTTGAAAACTGCTCGCTTCCTGTCCACAATTGGTGGGAGCAGTGCGCGCCCTCAGGCGACAGGCTATTGCCAAGTATGGAGGCCAAGTATGACATAAATACTAGCAATTTCTATATTTGTTTCATCGTTTTTTTACTCTTGTTATTTGTATAGTATCTTTGACATTATAGCCAAAGTGATTAACAATGCTTTTAAAGAGTTTACAAGAGTGAAAAAGCTCTATATCTAGGAGTGTATTATTATATTATTAAATGCAATTAATGTACTAGTGGGTGAGAAAATGAATCTGTTGTTTTCGTTCTCAAAGTTTATGTATATAGCTTGTAATCTACAAAACAAGAGTCTGTTTATTTAAGAAATACTTTAGAAACGTCAGTGTAATATCAATTCTTGAAGAATTGTTATTGGTATTTATAAATACTAGCAAGATCTGTAGATATACCACAGTATTATGATTTAATCATTACAACGTTTTATATGTTTTACTTAAGAGATACTGGAAAATTGTTCAATATGTAAAAAATATAATAATGTTGATTTAACTCTCCCTCAATCTTTTTTTTTAATTCTTTCCATCTTTTATTTTTGTTTTTTTTTATTATGTTCGATTGAAACAGATTAGCGTTACCGCATCCGCACGCTCACACTTTCTCTCTATATCTTTCACCTCACTCGCTTTCTTTCTTTCTTCTTAATATTTTTTCTGTTAGCTTTTTCTTCCCTTTCTTTCTTTATAATAAAAACGGATGGTCCATTATTTAGATGAGGTGACGACACTCATAAGAAAAAGAATTTGGCGAATAAGCAACACAAGGTAATCAGGATTTACAGTTTTGCATTTCATCTTGGGGATTCCGACGGTTTCTTCTTTAACCAGAAGGTATTGGAAGATGATAACAGTCATACAATTAATGAACATGAGTTTTAATATATAGATGACATAACTACTTAAGTTAAATGTCGAAAGATATTACGACTGGTCTAACCAGAATCGTTAAAAATTTTTTTAAATAGTCTGTTAGATTCGAATATAATTGAGAATACCGTTATTAAAGGAATGCATAAAGCAAAAATATATTGCTATTACATTTAATGAGGAATAATCTTGGACGAGGCATTAAAAGTTTTCAATTTCTAAGATATATAGCAAATTAATAGATTTGGATTGTTTGTTTAATTGAATATCAACATTCTTAGGATATTTAATGTCAAATTAATCCTCGTACAAGAACATAAGATGTATTATTTAACCCATAGTGGGAATGAGGAGGTTCATACCATTCCCAAGGATACTAATCTGAAATTGAACCTTATAGGTGACTGAAGTTCAAAAACGCTTACTAGGATGTAGCACGTTAGCCACTACGTCAGCGGGAGTCACTGTCAAGTTGATGTATAATTTGAATGTACTTTACCTTTCAATTTAACTAGTGTTCTAGGTATAGCCATAAATGTTTTCTGATGTTCTGTAAAGTGTGGAGTACTTAATCATTGTCATTACTCACCGGTCAAATCTGACCCGAGCGGTAGTAACTCTCAGGGACCAGTTATGAGTGAAATAGGTTTCGTTTAAAAATTACTCGATGGACCGTGTGCAAAAAAGACTCTTAAGGAATAAATAGATAAAAATAAATTAGAAACTACAATGACCACGATTTCTAGGCATGAAATAACCACAGAGGAATTGACATGCCCTTGAAATTAATAAGTTAACTATGGCAATGTCCTTTTCAAATTTTAAGTAAACATTTTTAACAAATTTAAAAATCAGCACGGAGGGTGAAAATTTCAGGTATTTCTAATATATATATATATATATATATAATATATATATATATATATATATATATATAGAGAGAGAGAGAGAGAGAGAGAGAGAAGAGAGAGAGAGAGAGACTGATTAAAATACAAATAGTTATTTACAAAGTTCACCATTTTTAGCTATATTTTGTTACCTCTAAGTATATTTATTCCATTTCAATAAACTGTGCTGAATTTGCCCAATATATATATATATAATATATATAATATATATATATATATATATATATATTATATATATATATAAAGAAAAGGTGAGTTGGTATGATTCAATTTGAGACCTTCTGTATCTTCCGTATATACACAATGCATGCCAGACAGTTGTGCACCTATAGATATATTTCGAGGGTTCTTATAGTTCCCAAGATAGCTCAATGTGTGATAATTAATTTCATACAGAAGCAATATCTACACTTCTTCTTTTTTTTTTTCTTTTTTTTTTTTTTTTTTTTGAAGAATGAGCCAAGCAATGTGAGTTAGTTTTATAACTTTCGAAACTTTCGAAATACCCACTTGCATAGAAAAATGGTAAATTTTGAGAAATCATTCTAAAACCCGATTAACTTATTGAAATTCAGAACTTCAAACAATAGGTTCCATACAGAAGTATTTTAGAGATGTAAAACTATTCCAGGTTTTCTTTAAAACACCACACAGCATTCTTGTGTACGCATTTATCAATCCCTTTGTCCAAGCAGGAAGTGACACTTTATTAAATTTAAATTAAATTTTTTAAATTTCATATTTTTATTTTTAAGTAAATTTGAATCTACTACATCAGTTCTAATGTAAATCCTAAATAACACTAATTACCCAATATACAAACAAGCACCCTGTCGCCATCTTAATCCCCCCAATGAATGGAAACCCAGCATTTATCAACCCCTTTGTCCAAGCAGGAAGTGACACGTCAATTTCTAAGCAGAGTTTAACAGGGTTGAATTCAGTTTTCCTTCTCCTAGACCGGCCATACCCATAGCTGGAAGAAGAATAGTTTGATTCAAGGGTATTAGCGCAATGGAAATACAACTTGTCTTGACCAGGATTTGAACTTGTATCGACGTGTTCATTTCCTACCATGATAAACATTACACAACGGGCACCTCCTTGTGTAGTTCCCATGTAGTCTATTCTCTAATCTTTTTATTAGAGTCCAAGGGGTGCAACCATACATTATTACTAATACGGCTATACCTTGGTACAATTCCCGCTTCATTTTATCAGAATTATCAATATAGTCGTTAACTTATCCATAGTAGTCCAAAATAACAGGCATCGATCAATCTTTTTTTAAATTATTTTTTTAAATAATGCTCTAAATGTTTTTTTTGTGGGCGCTGGGTACCCCGCTGGGAAACACTGAAGTCGAATGTCCTTTGATGAGGTCGAAAAACTATGAGCGAATACCATGTTTTTTTCGAGTAGATTGAAGTGTAAGCGACTTGGTTTAAATGTGATGTTTACTGTGGCAAGCCTTACACCACAGTGACTTTGAGAGGTGTCTGTGTTTCAACTACATTAGACGGCACGCCATGCCAGCTGCAAAAATACAGTTTTTCTCACTTTTTCTTTGATATATCGCCTGGTTTTATAGGAATCACAGCTTTAACACCACCTGCTGTAGAAGAATTGAACGAAGTTATATATCGAATTTTTTTTTTCACGTAACATATTCTTTGGCCATCTATCAAAACCCGAAAAGAAGAGAAAATCAGAAAGTTGTCCTTGCATACATTTCATTCTTTTCGTTGTCTGGCCTTGAAGCATTTTCCTACAAAGTTACAGCAAGTGTTTCTGTTCTGACATTATTCATTTTTGTCTTGCAATAGATTTTACAAGTAGACAGCAGTAAAAAATAAAAATGAAATGAAATGATTAGTAAAAAAAAAAAAAGGTATAAAATTTATATATAGACTCGGACGGCATTTCAACCCGTCTGGGGTTATTTTATGCCAAGGGATTAGGAAATTGCGCTCATTGTATGCTTATTTTTGTTTGTATAGTTTCTTAGGGGTTTTTTTGTGGGGGTATTATGTTTTTTTTTTTTTTTTGTGGCACGCGTTCGGTTTATTGCTTTATCAATTTGCCTAATACCATCTCAACCTCCGTGAGTTACTTTATGCAAAAGCTACTCTTGAAAAAGAACAGTAAAAAAAGTAAGTCGCTACCAGCACGACAGCGAGGGAGTCTATCCTATTTTCACTAGTGCTTGACTGAGAGAGATTGTTTATACGTTTAGATGGAGAGCCATACATACCTTGTACTTTCTAGGCGGATGCTCTACCGTTTGTTAACATAGATGGGAGGGTGAGGGGCCCATATTTATATTCACATCAGGTATTCCTAATACGAATAATTTGCCAAAAGATCAATTCGACCCATAGATTGGACCCTAACATATACTATCAGTCTGGGTCAGAGTGGACCTGAGAATAGTGACAGTAAAGGCCTAGCCCACACTCCTCATATCCCAGAACTGTAGCCTCAATATGAGATACAGGTTTATGTCATACCCAAAACAATGACTTTAAGTAAAACCTACGTCTCCGCTCGTCGACATTTGGAAAGGCAAGTATCTGAACCAATTAGTGTTCTATCACACGTGATAAAAATTCATAAGTTATTTCACACTTCAACGACGTTCCATCGAGGTGTAATGGTCAGTAAGCTAGTATCTCAAATCCATTACTACTGAATAGTGAGTTCGATCCTGCTGGATGTCCCATTCTTATGAACTTTTGTCACATCCCACGTCTTGAGATATTAAATATCCAAGTCAGCTTTTGTTTGTTGTTTTCTTTCTTTTTTTTTTAAACAATCTAATGCTAATACTCTGTACGTAATTATATGGTTCGAAGTAACTAATGATACTCTTTCGTAGACAATTATACGTTCAAGTGATTATTTTAATCCAAATATTATACGTAAAAAAATTGAGTAATATATATATATATATATTATATATATATATATATATATATATATAGAGAGAGAGAGAGAGAGAGAGAGAGAGAGAGAGAATGTTGAACGGCTGTACTTGAAAAAGTAATACTTTAGAATTTTTATTTTATTTTTAAATATCAAATCAATATATAAAAGCATCTTATATAATAATCCTCACGTACAGTTGCATGGTTTCAAGTATTCCTAATACAACTAACTTGTATACACTTATATGATTACAAGAATTACTAGCTAATACTAATAATTTTAAAACAATTTTAACCACTGATTGGACACAACAGATACTGCCACCCCAGTATAGAATGGAGCTGTGAGTAATGGCACCGAAGGGATGAATCCAAATATTTGTGTTATAACCAGGACACACACACAACACACACACACACACATACACACATACATACATACACACACACGCACAATATGTTTGTGTGTGTGTATTTGTGTGTGTATGTGTGTGGGGCTTAATTGAGCTGAACTTGCTGTTTCTCGTTAGCGTGTTTCGTTAAAAACTACAAACAAGTTTCTTGTAATTGAGTGGTTCACTTTTATTCAACATTTTTTTCTCCCCGAGGGCTTTCGATCAGCAGTGGACATTTTCCAGAGTGTAATCAAAATATTTTTCTTAAAAATCCACAGAAATTCTTTTTCTTCTTTGTTTTTTTTTTTTTTTGTTTGAGCTATTTTCTTATATTTTTCTAACAAGAATTGGTGACACTTGGATGTTGTTCGGAGGCGCATGGTGTGATGGTTATTGTCGTAGGAAATGGACTCGTCGAAACGAGTTCTAATCCTGGACGAAGCTACAGATTATATAGCGCTAATACACTACTCTCCCTTCAAATATGGGCAAATAGTAGGGCAGACTGGGCTCTTTAACCTTATATAGGCAACCAATTTAGGAGAAGGAAAACTCTGAATTCAAATCTGTTAAACTCCGCTTAAGGTTGTCACTACTAGAATAGGCTCAGTCCTAATTAGTGATCTATTTTCAATAATTAAAAACATTGAAATTAATTTTTCTCAGTGAAAAGATACCAATTACATAATAAATGGTGTGAAAATAATAATAATAATTGTGGACATTGCTGTGGTGGCAGATCAGACAGTGAGTCTGGAAAAATACTTAGACCTTGCCAGAGAGCTGATGAATCTGTAGAACATGAAGGTTACACCAATCGTAACAATCCCCAAGAACCTGGAAAATATACTCAATGAACTGAAGAGGAGAAGATGACTTGAAACCATCGACACCACAGCACAACTAAAATCGACCAGAATACTAAGTAGATTCATAGAGACGCGAAGTGAATTGTTGTCGCTCACTTCAGTGAAAAAACAGGAAAAAAGCCGATGTGAAAAGCTACAAGGGTTTTTAAAAGTGCCTGGAGAAATTTGAAATCAAAGATAGAGTCGAGACGATTCATACAACGTTATTGTTAAGATCGGCTAGAAATCATAGAAAAGTCCTGGAGATCTAAGGGGGAATGATGTCACTCAGACTCCAGTGAAAGACCACCAGCTAACACTAGTGTGAAAAACTCACAAGGAGTGAAATAATAATAATAATAATAATAATAATAATAATAATAATAATAATAATAATATCCATATTCCATATTCCCTATTCCATAACTTTTTCAGTTCTCTGGCAAGGTCTAGATATTTGTCCATTTTTTCATTTTCCTTTAGCTTCACCCTGTGATCCGCGGGAACTGCAAAATCCACCAGTTGACAAATATTTTCTTTTTTGTTTATCAACACCAGGTCTGGTCTTCCTGCTGGGATAAGGTGATCCGTTTTTATTTCAAAGTCAGTGATACCAATTGTAGTTGGTGCACTTGGAACGGTCCCAAAAGTATTGGAAAAGGGTTTGGAAAGTTTGGAAATCAGAGGAAGGATTGAAACCATTCAGAACACTGCACTACTGCAATCTGCCAGAATACTCGGAAGAGTCCTGGAGACCTGAGGAGACTTGCTGTCACTCAGACTCCAGTGAAAGACCATCAGCTAATGCTGATGTGAAAACTCAAAAGGAGCAAATAATGATAATAGTTGTAGTAGTAGTAATAACGGGAAAGTAGGCAAATACTTAAACCTGGCTAGAGAACTGAAAAAAACTATGGATTATGGAGGTAAAGCTCGTACCAATTGTAATTGGTACCCTTCAAACAGTCTCTAAATGTTTGAAAAACAGACTCAAAGAATTAAAAACCAGGGGAAGAATCGATACCATCCAAACTACAGCATTGTTAAGATCGGCAAGAATTTTCAGAATAGTCATGGAGACCTGAGGAGACTTGCAGTCAGTCAGCCTAATGTGAGTCACCAGCTAACAGTGGATGTGAAAAACGCTCAAGGAGAGAAATAATAATAATAATAATAATAATAATAATAATAATAATAATAATAATAATAATAATAATAATGATAATAATAATAACAATAATTATTATTATTATTATTATTATTATTATTTGGTTTATCCTAATATTATATCATTTATTAAGTAGTTCTATTTCTGATGTTCCTCAAGTAGCGTGTGAGAAAACTGTTTTTAACAAACCAACTGAAAGGAAAAAAAATATTATCCAATAAACATAATGAACAATACTTTCTTGTAGAAAAAAAATAAACCAAAAAAAATCACATTATTTCCTTTTTATTTTTATTCTCATCTGTCCTAGTCCTCAACATATAATGATGATGAAATAAAATTACTGCGGTAGAATGGACTTTATATGCGAGAACGTAATATTGACTACTAATTACATCTCTTGATTTTGTCTTTTCTTTTTTTTTTTTTATATTTGTAGAGATGGGTTTGTTGTACCATTCGTTTAGTTTCTAATTATCTACAATTCTTTCGATTATCATTTTCTATTCCTTCCTAACAATTCTGGGAAAGCAAAATGGATTATCTTGTCGATTTTGTTTTGTCGTGCCCTTTCCCCAAAAAAAAAAAAAAAAAAAAAAAACAAAGAGAAAACAAAAAAATAGAAAATGAATGAAACTACACCTTGCATCAAGTATAAAATAGAAAATGATAAATTTACAAATATCCGGTGCCATTCTGGCTGCTAACCCTAACTCACGCGGACGTAATTGTAAACAAACTACGTGGTTTCAAAAGCAACATGTTTCAACCAATGAGAATAAAAGATAAAAGTTTGGTTGGGCCAAGACAAGACAAGGCAATAGTTTATTTTCACATTGCACAATATAAACAATGTAACATAAAACAAAACAAAACAAAAAACAAAACACGTAATGTTGGTTGTTGTAGTAATCTAAGGAGAATGACTGCTAATTCGAACTGAGCCTATTCTAGTAGTGACCACCCCAGTTTTTTACTGTAAAAATAGCTTACGAAATCTCCAACAGCAGATAACCAACAATGCACGACAGTCCACAGCGGACACTAAGAAGACACTATTGAAAACGGGAGATAGCAGTCAGCAACCAGCTTAATGACAGGTATTACTAAAGTTAACCAACGTATCAATGTAACTGACTGGTCAACTAATGTTCGGTGCCACAGTCACAAGAACACCGGTAGAGACACGTACACTGGTTGTACAGACTAGACAAGAACTAAACAAAGCATGATTCTCACCGAGAAAGTAACTCCAATATCACTAGTACCACACGCCATATATAAGACTAGAAGCGGCTACCCGGCGTTGCCTAGGTAGTGGGAGGAGGGTAATTAAAATCCGTCTCACAAATCCATTATTATTGAATCGCGAGTTAGATCCTCGCATTATGCCCCATTAAAATCCCTATGTAAAAACAAAAGACTTTGCGTTGATCCAGCCACCCTGGAAATAAAAATTAATGTCTACTATTTAAAATATTAAATGCAAAAAGAATCCATGCTATTATCATTTAAATTGAAATTTTTTAAATATCTTCACTAATATAAATCAAACCGTCATTATTTTTGCTCAAAAACCAAGAACTGGTGATATTTAATGTGTATATATGTTTACTTTTTGTCATTAATTGTATTATTTTTGAAGTTTCCTCCGGACATACACATACACACAACTGCCCTCTATATATGTATAGATTTTCTTTCTACAATTATTTTTCCTTTTGCAAGGGCATTTTCGCTCACATAAGCCTACACTTAAATAACTTTTCTTTACAGTTTAAGCATTTTATTGATTTAATTTCGCATGATAAATTTCAATTTTGTAATTATATTAAATTTCTTGTCAGCTTTATTTGTGTTATCGAGATCATGTTGTTCGCACACCCTTCTCTATTTCTCTCTGATGTCGTTCTCTTAACTTTCTCATTTAGGGGACCTGGTAAGCGACTAAATTTTGCCCTCTTCCTCATTGTATGTATTTACCAACCCCTCCGCACGAGCAGGATGTTACACAAGATCAATTTTAAGAGGAGTTTGAAATTTAGAATTTTCTTTCACTTCGACCGGTTTCCATTCCAAGTTCAAATATCCGAGTCTATCCTATTATTTACCCACAGCTAGAGGGTGAATAGCTTGATGCGTAGATTACCCAAGTGCATTAGCAGTATGTAAAATTCAACCGGCGTCGTCCAAGATTAGAACTCGTTTCACCGTATCCATTTACTACGAGGATAACGGACACCAAATTTTTTTTTACCCTGATGTTTGCACGCCTCTTTCTATTTCAATCTTTGCTTGTTCCATTACTTCTCACACAAAGTTAGTAGGTAAGCGTTTGAATTTTTTACAGCCACTCCATGTATGTTAAAGTCCGAATGAATCCCACAAATATATCCTTAACTCTGCAACAATTTCATTTGTGACATTGAAAAAAAAAGATGAGACCAGTCTACAAATCATCAATCTAAATAGAAATATTTTTTGGCATAAATGATGTATATTTTAGGAAGCACGTTGTGTAATGGTTAGAGTTGTAGGATATGGACTCGTCGATCCGATTTCAAATCCTGGACGAGGCTGATTACATTTAAAACCTTAGAACATAAAGGTAAAGATCGTACCAAGGGTAACTGGTGTCTTTTGAACGGTCTCCAGGGATTTGGAAATGAGATTGGATGAATTGGAAAACAGCATTGTTAAGATCGGCTTGAATACACAGAGGTATCTTGGAGACCTGAGAATATTTCTGTTATTCAACCTGCAGTTAACCACCATCTAAGGCAAGTGTTAAAAACTGTCATGGAGTCAAATAATATGGCACTCTCCAGACCCATCTATGCCAGGGTCTTGCAAGACTATTGAGAAGGTTATGGGAGATTTAAACAGACTTCCTGTCACTCGCTCACTGGCGCTAAACATACAAATTAAACAACAAAAATACTACTACTACTACTAATCGTCGGGGGGGGGGGCTAAGTATCAGCCAATCATCGAGGAAGTCTATCCCCTTTCACTAGCGCTAGACCAAGGAGATTGTTTTGGCATCTGAGGTGGAGCGCCACACCTACCTTACTTTACCGCACAGATCCCTGTGCTACTCATATGCTGAGTTGGCGAGGACCGGAATCGAACTAGGAACCATGTGGTTTCTAGCCGAACACTTTACCGACAGCTAACCAGGCCCTACTACTACCACTACTACTACTACTAATAATAATAATAATAATAATAATAATAATAATTGCTTGACCCTAATTACACGTTTAAGAAAGATGAGGTTAAGGGATAGCTATTTAGAAATTGTACCGATCTTCCTTTTTTCTTCTTCTCCTTTTACAAGTGCCACGTTTAAGCTATTAAAGTAGCGATGATGACAAACATTTTTTTCTTTCTGTCTTTCTTTTCAAACAACAAGAAGGAACAAACAGGAAACAACTACAACAACAACAACAAAAAAAGAAATACAAAGGAGCAGAGGAAAAATGGCAATCAGTGAACTATAACAACCGCACTTGTGTTTCTCCTCAATCCTCTAACCGACCCTTTTCTGATGGCCACTAAAATGGGCCCTGTATCACTTGCGGCTATTTTAAAGCATCAACGCACGCGTTAGGGTCAAGTGGGCGTGTCTAAGAGGCTCCCATCTCTAGTGCGTACACTGACTAGTGAAGGT
>CM042138.1:130482000-130484500 GCA_023376005.1 Doryteuthis pealeii | reverse complement strand
CAAGCTATATACATTTACCAAACCCTCCACACGAGTAGGATGTAAAACAAGGTCAATTTCTTAAGCGTAGTTTAACAGGCTTGAATTCAGTGTTCTCCTACTTCTAGACTAGTTGCCTAAAGTTAAAGAGCCCAGTCTGCCCAACTATTTACCCATAGCTGGAGGGAGAATAGTTGGATTCATGCTTTTCCTGAGGGTATTAAGCCCATGTGAAATTCAAACAGCCTCGTCCTGGATTTGACCTCCGTTCGTCATGTCCACTTCCTACGATGGCAACGATTACACGACGTGCTTCAAACAAACTATAATTTTGCTTAAAAATGAACCTTGTGTCACATCCTATCAGTGGCGGATAGTAAAAAGATAAGTATATACTGTTACATGCTGAAGTGTCTATCAAATGTTTTAGTTTTCAAAGGCTTGTCGAATCCCTTACTTCAACTGCCGAGTTTTCTTACAGGGTTATGTTCCTCTGTATATGATGATTTGAAAAATAATAAAAACTTTCTTTTCTATTTGACAGACTTATATTAAACATTTCCCGATGCACAGACCCGTTTGCAAGCTAAGGATATAATAATTATTCAAACCCGAACATTCCTGTTAGGCTTCAAGTCGGAATAAGTCTTCTTTTCTTAAATTCTCACTGCCACGAAGAGAGTTTCAGTATGTTTCAAATTCATATCAACTCGAAAAGGAAAACCAAATTATTACTGATGAAGATTTGGATATATGCACAAAGCATCTTGAGAAATTGAAAACACTGAAGTGCAATTAAATGTCTTGGAGACAGTACACTTAATTAATTGAAGTGTCACGCCATTTAATTCAGAACTGGAAAATGGTAACGACCTGCAAGATGAACTCGTTGAACTGTCCATGGACTTCAAAAGTGAACCACTGTTAAAAAATATGTCCCTTAGTAATTCTGGAATGTAGACACTGGGAACCAGTATCGCAGAATTAGTGAAGAAATTAAATAATTTCTACTTGCATTTTTAAGATTTGACAATCCCTTAATGAGTTTGATGTTCACAATTATTTTAGCGCCTGTTCTGTAAAATGACATATCCAAAACAAAATAAATATGGAAAGTCAAATAATACTTTGGAAATGGGATCAGTGATCTGAGTTCAAATCCTGCTGCTCGCGTTTAACTTCAGGCTAATTCCCTTTTGAAAAGATATGAATCCATCTGTCCTTCCAACCCCCATCTATAGGTAAATTATAGAGAAGCCTGGGTTAGGCAAGCACCCTGGGAGAATGAAAATTGTATATTTAATCCATTCAAATACATTTCAAAGACCATGTATTTCTTTTTCGAGAAAGATATTTCAAGGTTATCATTTAGTTCTTCTTTGAGTAAGATATTGTAGGTTTATCCCTTGATTCTTTTTTGAGCAAGACAGTTCAAGATTATCATTTAGTTATTCTTTAAATAAGACACTTCATGATTATCACTTATTTCTTATTTGAGAAACATTTAAAATTAGTCTCTTAGTTCTTTTTTGAGCAAGATATTTTAAGATTATCATTTAATTCTTCTTTGAGTAAGACATTGCAAGATTATCATTTATTTTTTCTTGGATTTGTTTGTGTGTCCTGTTTTACGGTATATCAATCATTTTTGCGACATTTAATGCCGCATCAAATCAGTTAGATAAGCAATTAACTCAGGTTACTTACAGTACCTGCTGTTGCTTAAGTGGTCACCCAATTAGGTATTGAATAGGCTCATCACTAATTAACTTCGGTGATCTAAAGCGGACCGCTACTTTCAGCGTGACTTGACCGTAATAGTTCTTCTTTGAGCAAAAGATTTCAAGATTACCATTTAATACTTCTTTGAGTAAACGCACAAAAGATTGTTTTTCCAAATTCATTATAGGCATCTGTATGAAATGGGTTTTTTTATAGACGATGAGCAACTTTAATAGAAGAAATAGATGAAAATATAAACGGTAAGGACGGAGGTCTGAAGTAGTTTCTGACACACAACTGAGCAATTTACAGGAAATGGAATGTTTCACCAGAAGAAAAAAGCTAGAAAATCCAGGAAACAAAAAACAAGGTAAAAAACAGATCAACAGGATACAAAAAAGTAAAAGGCAAAAAAAGAAAAGAAAAAGAAATCCATAAACAGGTTATAGGGATACAAGAAAACGTAGCAAAAAGACGAGGTGGATGACTAGCCTGATAAACAAATTATGCGAAATCGAAAGAAGACAGGAAGATTCAAAGAAATCGTTAAGAAGAACTCTAAGAAAATCTACAAAGTGGAAGGTGCCAAAACCGAGATGGGAATGCAAGAAATGCATTTCAAGAGACATATGGCATCCCATTCTTTGATAAGCTGTTAGTTTGTTGTTTATTGAATCAGCATAGCTTTCAGCTCGACCAGATACAAGTGGTATTCATTTAACCTCTGAACTTTGTATCAGACATCAATTCTCTGATAGTCTTCAGAATATATATATATATATATATATATATATATATA
>CM042138.1:130467000-130479500 GCA_023376005.1 Doryteuthis pealeii | reverse complement strand
TTATCTATATAAATACATATTATTGCTCTAGTTCCCTTAACTATTGAGAACTTTTTGATTTCATACATTTACCATGGAACAAGCGGATCTCACATGCTCCTACAAAAACATCCCGATACCCAGCAATCACGTGTACAAATGAGATGGAAAGCTCACTTTTTCCTCAACTCCAATCACGAGGACCCTCAAAAGCAGGAAAGATACGGATTCAAAACCAAGCAACATCCACCAGCCGTCAAAAAACTAAAGGGTTTTGAATCGTATCTCATCGGATTAATGAAACGAATCAGGTTCAAAAATGTAAGCAATCCTATATATAATATATATATATATATAATATATATGTGTGTGGTGTGTGTGTGTGTGTGTGTGTGTGTGTGTGTGTGTGTGAAAGTAAGTAAATACATGCCCGCTAAATTCATTAATTATTAACTAATTAATTTTCAAAATTAGGTATGACTTCAATTACGCACATACCCCCCCCCCCAAAAAAAAATACATATAAGGGTTATCTTCATAGGAGGTGGAATCAATTAGTTCAAATCCTGGATGAAGCTGTTAGTGCTTCAATTTGTGCTAATGTCATTAGGACCGGCAAGAGCTCATCTGTTCTTGCCCAGTTATAGGTAGGTCAGACTGGGTCTTTTAGCATAGATTAGACAACCATACTAAAACAAACTCAAACAAGCATTACCATACGTAAACATCTAAGCCCGTTACACTCGTATACCGATGATATTTTTATATTTCCCCATGTTGTATCACCAGTTTACCTGTGTGGAGATCATGCTCAAATGACAGTGGGTAAATGTAGGACCAGGAGTTCAGAGCACAATTGATCTCTGTGACGGAAGTGTTGGGTATATATATATATAATATATATATATATATATATATATATATATATATATATATATATATATATATATATATATCATCTGGACACCGCGTGCATTAAGACCAAAGCAAGTTTGTTTTATTATCATTTTTTAACACAGCTTTAGCGTCATAACATTCCATCACGGGAACATGCTTCACGTCATATAAACGCTAAACAAGCCACAGTTTAAAGAAAAACAAAACTACTTTAGCATTATAACATTCCATCGCGTGAAGATGCTTCACATTTATATAAACGCTAAAAAAACTACTGTTTGTAAGCATGAAACTTATAGTTATGAGTTTATAATATCCATAATATCATTATTATTGATTATATATATATATATATATATATATATATATATATATATATATATAATTTTGGTTAGGTGTAGACACAGAGACAATGGCTTGGTGATAGTAAGTTTCACGTGTAAGCAGTCCTTAGACCATTGACACCTAACTCCTAACTTATATCTATATGTTCTAACATTGATACTTTTTAAAATAAAGCCCAGTTTAGCTCAGTCAGTAGATCATCCACCTAGGAGTCAACTTAGCGCATGAATAACAGAGCTTGGAACTGTAGGGTAAAATGGGGGGGGCTAATAATAAGCGTGACAATCCAGCTCAAACACAAAAACAATATCTCTGGTCTAACGCTATTGAAAAGAGGATAGACACCCTCGTGGTCCGGCTGATACTGACAATAAGCCACGGCCATTTTTACCCTATTATCAATATATATATATATATATATATATATATATATATATATATGTGTGTGTGTGTGTGTGTGTTTGATTGATTTGGTTTGGTTTGGTTTGGTTTGGTTTTACGGCATATCAACCTCAGTGGGTCATTTGATGTCGATAAAGTTTTGAAATAAATCAATTCTTAATGGATAATACAATTTTGTTTATCAACTCATGTTTTTCTATTTAACCCTTAGATGGGACCCTAACAGGTACTACCACCCCGGGTCTGAGTGGACCAGGGAGCAATGGTGATGAAGGGGTGCTCCACATTCCCCAAATCTCCAAAACTGGAACCTCACCATTAGATAGAGTTTAACGTCATTACCAGGACATGTAGACCCTCAGTCACCGCCTTCTAGCACCCATATGATAAAAAGGGATTGGAGTTTGCCGTAAGGTCAATAGGGTTGGGAAAATTATATAGGTGCTAGGGCTTGACGTGACCAGCCGATTGATCGGAGGGGGCCTCTCCGACCACCCGTCTAGCCCAAGATAGGACCAAAGTGGAGTATTGCAAGTCATTGCGACAGGGCGAGTTTGTGTTTGAGTGTTTGCTTATGTATTTATATGTTTATGTGTGTGCCTAATATTTTGCTCATTTCAACAACATTCCCAACCCTTTGTAGACTGTTGTTTGAGGCATGTGCAATAATACTCAATAAATTTTAGTTACTAGTGAAATGAAAGCAAAAATATTTTCTGAGTGTTGCATCCTGAATTTCAGTTTGCCGTTGGTAGTTAGTGTCGCGTTTCGTTCTTGTGTAAGCGGCCATCTGATGAGTTTGTATAGCTCCATTGAACGCCAATGAGGCCTGCAAACTTCTTGATTTTGCCGAAGATGCCACTAGGCAATGTTGATCCGCCGCATTTCATTCTAACAACTCGCAGTGAACCAGAAGAGGGATGGTGAGTATGAAGAGATCTAAATGTTCTGAATGAAAAATACAGACAAGCTCCTAAAATGGCGCTCAAATCACCTTATGTATATATATATATATATATATATATATATATATAATATATATATATATTCTATGGGCACCTTCTCTACCACCTGGAACCAGATTTAAGAAAAACGACTAGAAAGCTTGAAGGCAAGCAACTGAAGACCATCGGGAATAGATATTCCGTGGTATTTAAGAAAACCTGTTTATGTCAATATATATATATATATATATATATATAATATATATATATATATATATATGTGTGTGTGTGTGTGTGTGTGTGGTGTGATTTGCACGACTACTAAGCATTATATCATCATCGTCTTTATCATCACCATCATCACCATCATCATCATCAGGACAGCACAGATTCCCATCTCTCTCTCTCACTCTCTCTCTCTCTCTCTCTCTCTCTCCTCTCTCTCTCACTCTGTCTCTGTCTGTCTCTCTCTCTCCCCTACCTCGCCACCCATTCCTATCGATAGTCACTTTTGGTAAGTCTTTCGCACAGCATTCAGTATCCGCACTGAGCTGATTGATGTAGTTTTGGCCTGGTGTAACTATTTGTAGTTGTTCACAGGAAAATGTTATTTAGATTGCTGCTGCAGAGTCTAGCATGTCTTGTCCGAATGCGACCTTAAATATAAGCATAGCTTTCATTTGGTACAAGGCCGTATGTATAGCGTACCTAATGCAAACCGAACTCGCTCCTTTATAAAAATCGGTCTACAAAACTGCTGTGTGAGATGATTTTAAATACTAAACGTGGATTAAATTTGGCACAAAGCTGCTGGAGGGAGGAAGTACATTCTCGTAAGTCAGTTCGAACAGTTGCGCTATTACGTTCACTTTTGGATTAATACCCTCGGGAAAGGTATGATATCTCTCCCCTCAGCAGCTATGGGTTAAATAGTGCCGATACTATTCTTCTACAAGTGTGGTTTTGGCATTAAATAACACAAGAAGAATGATATATCATTGACAAAATATCTAATAAAGTTGGGAGTATACTGCATCTTGATAGGATAGAAACCACTAATTTGTAGTAATTCATATGATAAGACGAGCTTGGTAACCATTACACTATGGAGAAGTGCATAATTTTGATCATTGTGGATAAAACGCCCTACCATGTAATTGATCTACTATTCTAACTATTGAAATAGTGGTACACACACATACGCACATACACAAATAGCCATGCACTCACACACACACACCCACACACACACACATATATATATATATATATATATATATATATATGTGTGTGTGTGTGTGTGTGTGTGTGTAAACTAAGTATGGCTTAAAATATGTGGATGGCTGCAAGTAGATAATATCTAGCTCAGATCAAACCGATACCTCAGTAGACTGGTCTCTACGACGAAGAATATTGTCTTCATCAATGTACGAATTGAGCGAGCGAGGTACTTTCAAATGAATAGTTATATTGCTTCACAATATATCAGAAGAGGACATTATTTACATATTTCTGAATATTGCCCTCATCAATTTTCTTATTTTTTTGTTTTGAGTCATTTTTTAAAATTGCTTTGAAATAAGATTGCTTGATTAATTTAACGGCATGTCAACTCGTCTATGTTTATTTTATGCTAAGGTGTTAAGAAAATCATGATGATATTTACATTTTTGTAGGGTTCTTTTTAAGGCTTTTTTTCCCACATGGTCTTACAGAATACTCTAAATTTTTAAACAGATGTATTTGATGTATAGATGGGACTTTAACGGGTTCTAACACATCTGGTTGGCATTGACATGGGGTTAATAGCACTGGAGTGGTACCTCACATGCCCAAGATATCCAGAACTGAAGCTTCACCATCGGATGCAGTTTAATGTCATACCCAGGGTACCCATTTTGTATGTTTGGAGTTTTACCTCTCTGCAGAGGATTATCATAGTATTATATGGCCCGCTGCTGTACTTAATAAATAATTTTGTCATGGTAAATACTACTTCAGGCTCGATATAGTTTTATCTAACCTAAGGGATTAATTTTAAAAATGAATATTTTAAATAAATAAATATTTATATAAAAAATGAGAAACTTGAGAAATAGACTCGGTGACCTGAAACGAAGTTCTGTACGAGGATGTTTGCATTTCTCAGAGCGCTGATCTTCTTGGGGAATGTATGCATCCAACTATTCTTCCTCCAGCTATGGGTAAATACTAAAACAGACTGGATCGTTTAACCTTATTATGGCAACTAGTCTCAAAGGAAAACTCTGGATTCAAACCAGTTAGGGTCCGCTCAAAAATTAACCCCGTGTCTGAACCTGTTCCTGTCGAGTGGTTCTGTAAATACGTATATAAAATGTGATGGTGTCTAGACATCTAGTCTGCCACATATAGATATTTTTATGCTGATGTCAGCAAGTTATAAATTAAGCCAATGATTTCCTATGACACATATGCATTTCGCTTTTGAGCTGGATCTGATATCTCTTGATGAATAAAAAAAAGAAACGGTTCTGTTTTCTTCTAATTCGTTTTTGTTTGGTTTTGAGTCAAATAGAAATTTATCTCAACTCCTGCTGTATTTAACAGAGGATTGTGATTAAAGAGTTTTAGCTGGCGGGTGAATTGACCGACTTAACAGAGCAAATAAAGAAATGAAGCGAGTATAAATCGTCTAATATTGTCTTACAGGGATATTTACGTTGTCTTTACGCTGGCCTATAATGCGAATTACAACTATGCACATCTCTTTCGCTAACTTTCCCCAAATAAGACGCATGAAGGTAGATTTATACATGCAGGCTATCATGGACGATTGACTCTTTCACTTCCTAATAAGGATTGTTTTCGAAATCTTAATAAGTCTGGCTCAAGATCATGATAACGGAATGTATAGTGAGAATCAAATTCACTATATCAAGCAAAGATCTCTTAAGAGTAAAACATCGTTAATGAAACTAATCAAAAAGTGTTAGGACTCAATTTCAACGTTTTGAATTTTAAATATAAGATTTTAATGAAGAGGCGTTGATAATTTAGCAACTTATATAAAAAATGGTAATGGAAGCGCGTGCGGTAAGTCGTAGGAAATGGACTCGTTGACCCGAGTTCAAATCCTCAACGAAGCTGTTTACATTTCACATAGCGCTAATACACTTGGGAAAGGTATGCATCCAACTACTCTCCCTCCAGCTATGGGTAAATAGTAGGATAGACTGGGCTCTTAGCCTTGGCTATGTAACCAGTCTAGGAGAAGGAAAACTCTGAATTCAAGCCTGTTAAATTCCGCGTAAGAAATTGACCTTGTGTCACATCCTGCTCATGCGAAAAGGTTGGTAAATATATACATAAAAAGGTGATGATGTCTAGATGTCTAGACTGCTTTCCTTGTTGATCAGCAGCTTTTAGCAAAACTTGAATGTGAAAGTGCAGCTTCATTCATATTCCTCCAGAAACCTCCATGTGACTTTTTCTTCTTTTGTAAATTAAAAACATTCATTTCAAGGTGAGATTTGAGGACGTATAAAACATTTAAATGAATACGAATATTAGAAAGTCAGCATTGCTATTATATTCTAGACTAAATAACTATAGATACAACATTGAATCTATACATAACATAAAACATATGTAAAATGAACACCTAAATTATCAAACAAAGCAGCCATGGCTAATTTGAAACACAGCTTAATATATACTTCTCAAATGGAAAGCTCAGGGAAAGGTGTCCTGACAGCAGGTATATAAATTTCAGCTGAAGACATTTGGATGCCAAAAAATAATTTCCATGCAACTAGTAGATATGCTACCCTATCAGCTCATTTTTGGTCGGTTTCCGATAGTTTTTTACCAATTTTAAGAACTTTATTAAAAGTAAGTGAGTGCGTGCGTGCGTGCGTGCGTGCTTTAGTGTGTGTGTGTGTGTGTGTGTTTGTGTGTTTGTATGCTTCACATAATATCCAAATGGACAATATTTATATGATTTAGACTGTTGTCCTCATCATGCTTCTTACTCTCACGACGCTTCGCTGCTGTAGCTTCGTAAAGTGTCCTTTTTTGAAAATCCGAAACCATTTGGAAATTTCGAACCGAACCCTTTATTTAGCCTAAGGGATAGACTGTTCGCATTTCGCTGTTCAGACCTTGAAATATCTTGTATCCGTTTTGGCGAATTAACTGATACAAGATAATCCAAGGTTCAGTTCGAAATTCCCGGAATGTTGCCAACTACGACAAAATGTGCCAAAAGAAGACTGGAGGGTGCAACGGCCGAAACATAGTGGGTATTAACAACAAGGATGAGCACAACAGTCCGAATGATGTCAATAATGTAAATTGCTTTCCATCTTAGAAATTAAGAGAAATATCAAACGAGGATTTCAGAGTTGTTTGAATTAATTAAAATCCTGCTAATAAATGTTATCTAAAATAGTTATCTTTTTATTTATTCATTTCCTTGAATACTACCTTGTCAAATGAGTGCAAAGTCCGATTTATGTGGGAAACCACGCACAATCTGAAGCTCATGTAGCGGTGAGTTTTTATCCTATCGATATTTCTCTTTGGAAACGCTTCAGACACTGGTCAATAAACTCAGCCATGTCCCTTTTAAACGAGGTGGGCAGATGTCTAAAAACCCTCTAAAACATTCATATAGAATAGCAAACATTACATTTGTTCCAACCCGAATATTTGTTTATACACACACACACACACACACACATATATATATATATATATATATATATATGTGTGTGTGTGTGTGTGTGTGTGTGTGTGCGTGTGTTTTACCATGAGTTGATAATTTGGCGATCGATGTGTGTGGAATATGCTGGCGGCCCAGAGGTAGAGTTTCGGCTCTACATTCTGTGGTCCCTGGTTCGATGACACGTAGCGGAAGTCGTGGTATACACTGCGGAGGAGACCAAATACGGTCGAAACAGCTATCCAGAATTCTGCATGTCGCACATGGTTTTTGCCGAATTTTCTGATCGTGGTTATTTAATATATATACATATATATATATGAACAATGATCTGAAGAAAAAAAGAAAAAAGTATTCATTATATCATTCTTAGACGAAAACGAGATTCAATACTTTATTAAATGTTGTTTATAATTTCATGTAGAAAATTGGACATTACATTCAATCCAACTTGATATATTAACGTTAAACTTATACCGAATTAAGTTGTGCATGAAGGAAAGGGTAAATATTTTAAGTCAAATTTTGGCTTTAAAAGCCGTGTCTATAATTTAAGATTTATGTCAGTAAAAAAATGTTCATTGTTAATTTAAAATCCTCAGTAACCTCACTCAATGTTTATTAGTATTTTCTTTGTTTCCGTTGTTTTTGTTTATGTTTTTTTTTTGTTTTTTTTTGTTTGTTTTTTTTTTGTTTTTTTTTTTTTGTTTTTGCATTTTTTCCTTGTCAGTCCTTGCAATCCGGCAATATTTAGTTGTGACTATAAAGAAAACTTGATTTTTGTTTCCCCACGTTGTGAACAACCGTTGTCTCATAAACCATGGCGACTAAACAAACAAATGGACACTTCACCTGGTATAAAGATTAGCAAGTTACAAGAGGACCATTGCGTGTGAGGATGAATCTCACAGAATATCCCAAATTACGGTTTGGTGCAAAAAAATATTTTAAACTTGGTAAATGACTATCAAAAACGGCCAAATCAGAGTATACAAAAAAAAGCTAAAAATGTTAGTTTTGCAAGAGGTGTGGCTACTGCAGAAGTAGAATCGGTTAAACAACAATCTGAAATCTTTCACTAAAACAGATGAATGAAAAAAAGAAAATACTAACGGTAGTTTTATTGTTAATTAACAGTCATGTCTTGACGGGAACAAATAATTTATGGAGTGTTCCAGCCGTAAAAAAGAAATCTCTTATTTACTAGTCTTTTTGTTTGTTTTCTGTTTTTATTTATTTATTTATTTATTTATTTGTTATCTTTCTATTCTTTCTTTTTTTTACTTTTTCAAACACTAAACAAGTACAACCTTTTTCGTTTAAAGAAAAAACGAAATCTTTATATCGCCTTCGAAGATAGAAACATTACTGAAGACTTAATCAACTTAAGGTTTTAATTTAAATTGAACATTTGACTGAAATGAATCGTTTTGTCCTTTGGTAAAATAAAATAAATCTAAGTAAATCTGATAGAGAACCCAGAACTTTTTAGATTTCAAGAAATTGAATTTTGTGGACTGGTTAATCACCTTAATATTTGAAATTTTTAAGTTTATATGAATATTTTATGTAGTGTTCAGCATTTACAGTGCAAAACTTTGGAATAAAATTCCAATATAAAATATATTTGAAATATTTTTACATGAAACAAATCGGAAATGAAATGAAAGGAAAAAAAAAAAAGAAATCCCAAATCTCACCTGAAAATCGCTAATGTGAAACTCATAGTTATTAGTTATCAATATTACTTTCTACCATTTTTTAATATAGTTTTATTTCCTTTACACCGGCACATTAAACACTTTTCCTATTTCCTTTTTTTACTCATTTTGATAGCGTTTAGGTTTTGTTTGACGGTCAGTAGCTGTTAAGGTAATAACCACACTGATGAGAGGTGAAACTCGAAACACACGTGTCTGTGGATTATTTATTTACTTATATATGCTCCCTCTTTGGTTGAGTTCTCTAAATAGGGATTTAATTGTAAAATTTCACCGTTCTGGGTGTAGCTAACCCTCGCTTTGTTTACAAAGTTTGAGGACTCTAGTGAATTCCTTTCCGCTTAGAAATGTATCAATTAAATATTCTCCTATATTAGACAGCCGTCTCTGGCCGCACGTGTAAGAGATTTGGCGAACGAAAGTTCATTCGGCTCTCAAACCCGACCAGAGGTAGCTGTTAGATATAACCATACTGATGAGAGTGAAACCCTCGAAACACGTGTCTGTGGATTACTTATTTATTATTATTATATATATATATATATATATATATATATATATGTGTGTGTGTGTGTGTGTGTGTGTGTGTGTGTGAGTGTTGTTTGTGTGTGTGAAGAAAGGAAGTGAATCCGACGGTATGTAGTATATTAAGAAAAATGAAAAACACAAGTTTAAAAAGGTTAAGTGGTGAGTTTATTGGCCGACGCTGCATTGTTTCGATCTATTAATTAGATCATCTTCAGGGCATTTGTTGTATATGGAAGGTGATAAGAATTTTTTTATCACAGAATAACGAGAAAGCGAGTGGTAGTCCTTGTTATTCATTTGTTTAAAAAAATTTTGAGGTTTGAAAAAAGGGGAGACAGTTTGAAATATAAACGTCAAATATTCTATTTTACGGCGTGAGTATGGGACGGTGTAAGTGTGTGTATCGAAAGGAAACATTGTGCATTTTTAGTGTGTGGTTGTGTGTGTGTGTGCATAAATCTTTTGCGATAAACGACAGCGGAAATAAACCTTAAGTTGTGTGTGTGTGTGTGTGTGTGTATTGTAAGAGGTAGTGGTAGGTATATATATATATGTATATATATATATATATATATATATATATATATATATATGTGTGTGTGTGTGCTTTATTTCGCGCTAAATACCCTTATGAAAGGCATAAATACCTTCTTACACTACGACGTTAATAAGACAGACTGAGCTCTTTACCTCAATACAGCAAATATCTCTTGATTAAAAAACATTATAATATATAGATTTATTTCTTTTACGCATTGATCACTTCTCATTAGCTTTTTTACTGATCTTAATGCCGTTTACGTTTTGTTTGACGGTGTGAATTGTAATGTATTTATATATATATAATTGTATGTGGGCTTTATTTCGCGCTAATGCCCTAAGAAAGGTATAAATACTTTTCTTTCACTACGACTTTAGAAAGGACAGGACTGGGCTCTTTACCTTACTACGACAAACATCTCTGGATTCAAACCAGTTATCCATCGAAAAATTGCACTATGTCATTTCGCATCCGTATCGGACGTTAATAAATATATACTTCGCTTAATAAAGCGTCTAAGATATTACAAACAAAAGTAAACACTTGGATTTTATAAGTAAAATTTCAAATGAGGATGGACAATTACCACAGAGAAAATTTCGCACCATTTTGTAAGTCAATGAAAAGGACTTTTCTGCTTATATATATATATATATATATATATATATATATATATATATATATATATATATATATTCATTGGATTTCAGTCTCGGAAGACTATGATAAAGTTTTATTATTTGCCCCTGAAGTTACAGTGCCTCCTGTGACTGTGAACTCCGATGTTTGAAAAACATTCTCGACCACAGATTTTGCATTTAAAGGATGTCCCTGAAGATAATGATGCTCCGGTGCTTTGTTGCCGCTGTTTTCTTCTAGACCTCTTAGCTTCATGGTGTTGTTTCAGGGTGACTTCTGACATGAGCAGTCCTCTAAGGAGATTCTGCCGCCACCGAGGGTGGTCCTGAGCCAAATTTTATATATATATATATATATATATATATATATATATATATATATGAATTTTATATATATCCTCCAAAAATTGTCGGCTAAAAGCCATATCAAATAAACACAGTGTTTATTTACGTACTTTCATACTGTCGTGTAGCAAGTCAATAAAAAGTGGAATATAAATAAATTCAAAACGGACGAAGAATCTGGGATTGGCAAGCTGGTGTACTGGTTAGAATCTCCGCCTCTCAACTTGGCAGTCGATGTTTCGAGTCACACACAGAGCAGTCTGCCATGTCTATAACGTTGCTGATGAGACCTAATAGGTCGAAATGTACATTCAAGGATTGACATTTTCTCGATTTGTTTAGCCTTACATTTGAACATATATGCCCGCCTAAATTCATTAATTATTAACTAATTAATTTTCAAAAATTAGGTATGACTTCAATTAAGCACATATCCTCCAAAAATTGTCGGCTAAAAGCCATATCAAAATAAACACAGTGTTTGTTTAGTACTCTCATAATATATATATATATATATATATATACATATATATATATATATAATATATGGTTTTCAAGACAGTATACAACATCTTTTTTGTTGTTTCCATCTGGCTTTTTTCTTTGTAAGCATTATTTTTGGCAGATAGAAACCATTTTTTCAGAAAAAATCCCCCCCCCCCACACACACGCGCGCACAAAAATGTTGGTAGTAACGTTATTTTATGGTTCATTTGGTTGTAAACATAAACTTTGACCATAAATGGACCTAAGTAAACTCGAAGATCAGCCAGCATCACCTTTCTCATTTTTATCGTCAAGCAATTTTCCTTACTGTTACCTTGTAAGCTTAGCATACCTTCGGATAAAACCTCAAGAATAGGCTACACATTCAGTCACAAGTCACCATAAGCCTCTATGTTGGTTGTTTTTAATTGTTTTAATGGCTCATCAACCTTCATGGGTTATTTAATGCCAAAGCCATCCTTATGGAAGCACAGTAGTGATACTATGTAACACATATCTAGGATAAGGAGTTTCATACCTTTTAAAATGTATTAGTTCGAGAAAGTAACGTAAGCGCGACTGGATTTCAAACTTGTTAATTACGATGTCGCAGTCCAGCTTTTTAGCCATTACTCTCCTCTCCATGATTCTTCTGAGTAATCTAGCCGATCTTAATAATGCTGTTGTTCGGATTTTTTCAATTCCTCTTCTGATCTCCAATGCTCCCTGTCTTTTTTCCAAAACTTTAGGGACCGTTCCAACTACTATACTACTACTACTACTTACTGAGTTGAAATTGATCTGCAAGACTAGTTTGTTAATCCTTGCACCTTATAGATTAATTCCCCAGCATCTAACTGTCGAACCGCCAATACCAAACATACTGCCAAATAAATCGCTGCTTTATTCAGCATCGGGTACTAAATATAGAGTCTACTAGCGTTAACTCCTCGACGGCCTCCGCTTCCT
>CM042138.1:130395252-130466900 GCA_023376005.1 Doryteuthis pealeii | reverse complement strand
TACTAGCTTCATTTTGGATGTAAGATACATGTTCTGTCCTAAAAATATGGCATTACATTTTGACTCACACTCGATCTCACACTCAGATATATGGAGTGGACAACAGGAATAATTATTAACCAAATTACCCCACTCCCCTCCTCCCCAAAGAAAATCCAAAATACATTCAACGTATAACGCTTTTGGGTAAATTATTTCATTCCGTATAACTATGACAGGTACAAGCGTTTAAGCATGTTATTTTTCCTAGTGGTCAGGATTGAACCTGCATCGGGACTGCGTCACTGAGAGTTGCTATGTATTCAAACCTTATATCTGTTCCACCATGTGTCCAATGGACAAACAAGAGGAATTTTGGACCTATAAAACATGATTTCAGCGTACCTGGGACCCTAAACGAGAGTCTACAGAATCAGGTAAGATGGAGTTGCCCACAAAAATGCCGCGTGCGATCTTTAACAAATCATGGAAACAACATCCCACAAGAAAGTTTTCTGTTTTTTCTACGGCCCACTAGTCCCAAATCACACAAACATCCGCAGTGAAGACGAACAAGACATGCGTGGACACTGCTGAAGATAGCATAGAAAAACTCTTGTGACACCAAGCACCATGGATCAGTTGTGGCCGTCCAGTTAAATATGTACATTAAACAGATCTATGCGGATAACTGGATACTGCACAGAGGACCACTCGACGGCAATGAATAATAGGGACGTTTGGCGAGAGATTGTCCTGGATATCTATCTACTGGTGCGACATGATCCGATAAGAGTGATAAACCTTATGTTCTTATATACGTTGTTATATAACCATAAAGATGAGAACAATAGTCCAGAAAAATCTAACAATACAAATTATCAAATCTCATTCTAAAAAAATTCTGACAAATAAGTTAATCGCTGTTAATTCAACCACCAATCATTGTGTAATAGTTCAATTCTCCCATGAGTCCTTACCTTTTGGTCACATTTTTCCCAGTTCCTGAAATGACGCGTCAACAAGAGTGACAATTCTGGGACCATCCAAATGCAGGTGTCATCCCTAAAACTGTGAACGGTAGGAACTTTATTTCCTATAGCCTATGTTAACTTGTTCGTTTTTTCTTTTGCAATTTTCTAAAACGCTTAATCAAACAAACCAAGATATTGAACTTGTTGAATTAGTTTATTCTCTACAGTTAGAGCATTGGAAACGAATATGCTAATAGAAATTCCACGATCATGTTTTTGAGACGTTACGTAATTCTCTAAATTTTGCAAGCCAAACCTGATCATTCAAAGATAAGTCTTGGTATCAATTTTCACACACACACATCACACACCACACGCGCGCGCGCGCACACACACTCACAACCACCCAACCACCCACATCCCCCCATATATATATATATATACTATATAATATATATATATATTATTGTGACAAGTCAACAGGAATAGCTCTTGACTATTTATCATAAATATCTCGACCTAGGTCATTCGTTAGGAAAAAAGGTTTTCTGCTGAACAACAAAAGTGTTTTTAGAAAGTTAAAAACTTTTTCAACGTATTATTAACCACAAAGAAGGAACTGAAATGTACTGGTGAAGTTGGGCATATGGCATTGTGAGTGAAATACAAGTTGAAATGGAAATGAATCTGACAATTTATGTTAAAAGGATGAATAATAAGGAAAGAAAAATGTTGAATGGATAAAATTAATTTAATTTCCAGTTACCAACACATGTTTCCGGTCAGCAGTTTGTTCATCTACCATGTATTCGTTTATTATATTTTAAATATAAATAATATTAATAATAGAAAATTATAAGATATTTAAGTGTACAAAAAACAGCCTTCATCAGGGTAAAATGCTTTGAAAGTTAAAAACGGTCCAAATACAGAATATTTGAAGTTGTTCGAAAAAATCAACCATTTTGAAAATATTTGAGAACGCTTTACAATGGAGAAATAGGAGTGTTAGATAATTAAAAGATATTCAGTGAGAGTGACATTTGAAAAAAAGGGAATTTTTTGATTTTCTAGTAATTCATTGACTTGATTATATTATAAGAAAAAGTTAAGATTATGTTGATATCAAAAAATTGTCATAGATGCAGTGCACTCGTGAATTTTGATCTTGCTATGGAAAAAAACCGAAATTCATTAATAATTTAAAAATTGATTGACTTTTAATAATTTTCATAGCATTTTGGATCCATGGTTGAAATCTTTTGTTAAAACAAAATTTGAGTTGTAGGAGCTCTAGAACTCATTTTACCAGCAAAATAGATTACAAAAAGTCGCTATTTTCGCGAACACCCCACAATTTGGAGAGCTAAAAATTGACATAACTCCGCCAATTCTGGAGATTGGAAGCTCAAATTTTGGGGATGGTCTTAACTTTAATATAGTCCCACGACCTGGAAAAAAATCAGAAAAATTGAAGAGGGTGGATGAAATCTTACATTTTTGGGGTGGTTTGACATGGAATTTCTCTATTCCAATCCCCGCTGACAGAATTCATATATGTATTCCAGCCAAACCCCATGATTTCAACGACGAATAAACAATTAAGAAAAAATAAAGTTTGTTAATGTGCAAATGTTAGATTACGTCACTTGATTAAAAAGAAATGGTTACTTAGTTATTGATGCCTTAGTTTTGATCTCCTTTTTTCCTTGCTATTCACCCAAAACCATGCGAACCGGTAGGATATGCACAAGTTCCCCAAGTATGGAGCATCCAGCGTAGATTGAACTCGCTTTTCAGTTAGGTAATGGATATGCGGAGACTAGCTTGTTAACCCATTTACACCACGATGGGACACCCTTTGACCCAACCGTTGTTGCCATGTAGAGATATGGCAATCAGTTCCCAAGTATGGAGCATCCAGCGTAGATTGAACTCGCTTTTCAGTAGTAATGGATATGCGAGACTAGCTTTGTTAACCATTACCACCCGATGGGACCACCCTTTTACCCAACCGTGTGCCTATGTAGAGAATTGGCATCAGTTCCCAAGTATTGGAAGCATCCAGCGTAGATGAACTCGCTTTTCAGTAGTTAATGGTTATGCGAGACTAGCTTGTTAACCATTCACCACGATGGACACCCTGTTTACCCACCGTGTGCCATGTAGAGAATATGGCATCAGTTTCCAAGTATGAGCATCCAGCGTAGATTGACTCGCTTTTCAGTAGTAATGGATATGCGAGACTTAGCTTGTTAACCATTACACACGAATGGGGACCACCCTTTTACCCAACCCGTGTGCCATGTAGAGAATAGGCATCAGTTCCAAGTTGGAGCATACAATGTTGCATTGAACCCTATTTCGAGTAATGGATTGCGAGACTAGCTTTTGTATAAAATTACAGCACAATGGGACACCCCTTTTTTACCCAACCCCGAGTGGCCATGGGTAGGACTATGGCACAAGTTCCCAAGTATGGAGGCATCCCAGCATAATTTGGACTCGTTTTTCATCAGCAATGATCTGGAGGACTAGCTTGTTAACCATTACACCATGATGGAACGCTTGAATTTTCAGGTCAGTTTCAGCAAGCAGGTTTGTCCAGCTAGGCAAATTAAATAAACCTTGCCTAAAACTTTCAAAGCCATGTTCTTTAGTTTTTTTTTGTTTTTCTGTTTTGTCTTTATTTTAAAAAATTAAGATATGTCATTTAACCATTTTCCATGCACGATTAGGATGGACAGGAGATCAATTTAAGCGACGATTAACTCATTAACTCACTTTCACTTTGATATGACAATGATCTAGGAGAGGAAAAACCTGTTAAACTTCGCTTAAAAATTGATCTCCTGTCCACATCCTAATCGTGCAGGAATGGTAATTACTATATCTTAATTTTTTATAAAGACAAAACAAGAAAAAACAAAAACAAAACTAAAGAACATGGCTTTGAAGTTTTAGGCAAGGTTTAATTATATTTGCCTAGCTGGACAAACTGCTTGCTGAAAACTGACCTGAAAATTCAAGCGGTTTCCATCATGTGTTTGTAATGGTTAACAAGCTAGTGCTCGCAGATCCATTTGCTGATGAAAAACGATGTCCAAAATTATGTGGATGTCCATACTTGGAACTTGTGCCATAATCCTACCCATGGCCTCAGGGTGGGTTAAAAGGTGTCCATTGTGCTTAATTTTAACAAGCTAGTCTCGCATATCCATTACTACTAAATCAGGTTCAATGCAACATTGTATGCTCCACTTGGACTGATGCCATATTCTCTACATGCACACGGGTGGTTAAAAGGTGTCCCATCGTAGTTGTAATGGTTAACAGCTAGTCCTCGCATATCCATTACTACTGAAAAGGAGTTCAATCTACGCTGGATGTCCATACTTGGAAAACTGATGCCATATCTCTACATGGCACACGGGTTGGTTCAAAAGGGTGTCCCATCGTGGGCTTGTAATGCGAGTAACAAGGCTAGTCTCGCTACCATTACTACTGAAAAGCGGTTCAACTTACGCTGGAGTGCTCCATTACTTGGAACTGATGCCATATCTCTACATGGGCACAGTTGGGTAAAAGCAGGCTTTGTCCATCGTGGTGTAATGGTTAAAACAATGCTAGTCATCGATATCATTACTAACTGAAAAGCCGGTCAATCTACGCTGGAGCTCCATACTTGGAACTCGATGCCAATATTCTCTAACTGGCACAGGAGTTGGCGTTAAGTTAAAAGGTTCCATCGTGGTGTAATGGTAACAAGCTAGTCTCGCATATCCCATTACTACTGAAAAAAAGCGGAGTCATCTACGGCTGGATGCTCTATGGAATGGCCATATCCTACCGGTTCGCATGGTTTGGTTGAATAGCAAAGGAAAAAAGAGATCCAAAACTAAGGCATCAAAACTAATAAACCATTTCTTTTTAATCAATGACTAATCGCTAAACATTTGCAATTAACAAACTTATTTTTTTTATTGTTTATTTCGTCGTTGAATCATGGTGGTTTGGCCTGGAATTACAATATCATCATTCTGTCAGCGGGGATTGAGAATAGAGAAATTCCATGTCAACCACCCCGAAAATGTAAGATTTCATCCACCCTCTTCAATTTTCTGATTTTTCCAGGGTGTGGACTATATTAAGTTAGACAATCCCCAAAATTTGAGCTTCCAATTCCAGAAATTGGCGGAGTTATGTCAATTTTAGCTCTCCCAAATTTGGTGTGGGTTTCGCGAAAAAATAGCGATTTTTGATAATCTATTTTTGTCTGTAAAATGAGTTTCTAGAGCTTCCCTACAACTCAAATTGGTCGTTTACAAAAGATTTTCAACCATGGATTTCCAAAAATGCCTATGAAAATTATTAAAGGTCAATCAATTTTAAATTATTAAGTGATTTCGGTTTTTTCATAGACCAAAGATCAATATCACGATTGTGCACTGGCACTATGACAATTTTTTGATATTAACATAATCTGAACTTTCTAATAATATAATCAAGTCAATGATTTTACTTATGAAATTCAAAATTCCCCCTTTTTTCAAATGTCACTCTTCCACTGAATATTCTTTATTATCTAACACTCTATTTCTCCTCTGTAAAAAGCTTTCAAATAATTTTCAAAAAATGTTGTATATTTTTCGAAACACTTCAATTATCTGCTGTTTTGACCGTTTACTTCAAGCATTTTTACCCTGATGAGGGTGTTTTTTTGTACACTTAAAATATCTTATAATTTTCATTTTATTAATATTTTATTTATATTTAAATAATAATAAATCGAATGACATGTGTAGATGAACAAACTGCTGACCGAAACATGTGTTGGTAAAACCTGAAATTTAAATTAATTTTATCCATTCAACATTTTCTTTCCTTATTTATTCATTTCCCCTTTTTTTAAAAAAAAAAAACATTTTGTCAGATTCATTTCCATTTTCAACTTGTTATTCACTCGCAGATGCAATATGCCACTTCACCAGTACATTTTCAGTTTCCTTCTTTGTGGTTCAAATCAAAATACGTTGAAAAAGTTTTTTAACTTTTAAAACAACTTTTTTTTCACAGAAACCTTATTTTTTCCTAAACATGACCTAGGTCGAGAATATTTAAATGATAAATAGTCTAAAAGAGCTATTTCTGTCTGACTTGTCACAATATATATATAATTATATATTAATATATATATTATATATATATGGGGGGATGTGTGTGGTTTGGGTGGTTGTGGAGGTGTGTTGCGCGCGCGCGCTAAACCGTGTGTGTGTGTGTATGTGTGTGGTGTTTGAAAATTTTCGAACCAGACTATTTGAATGATCAGGTTTGGCTTGCAAAATATAGAGATACGTAACGTCTCAAAAACATGATAGTGGAATTTCTATAGCATATTCGTCTTCCAATGCTCTAACTTAGAGAATAACTAATTCACAATTCATAATCTTGGATTTGTTTGATTAAGCGGTTTTAGAAAATTGACAAAAGAATAAACCGAAAAATTAACATAGGCTTAAAGGAAATAAATTCCTATCCCGTTCACAGGGTTTTTAGGGATGACACCTGCATTTTTTGGATGGTCCAGAAATTTCACTCTTGTTGACCGGTCATTTCAGGACTGGGAAAAATGTGACAAAAGGTAAGGACTCATGGTAGATTGAATATTACAATGATTGGTGTTGAATTAACATTGATTAACTTATTTGTCAGATTTTTTTTAGATGAGATTTGATATTTGTATTGTTTAGATTTTCGGACTATTTGTTCTCATCTTTATGGTTATATACACAACGTATATAAGAAACATAAGGTTTATACCATTATCATCATGTCGCACCAGTAGCATAGATATCCAGGACAATCTCTCGCCAACCGTCCCTATTATTCATTGCCCTCGAGTGGTCCTCTGTGCAGTATCCAGTATCCGCATAGATCTGTTTAATGTACATATTTACTGGACGGGCCCACACTGATGTGCCCATGTGCTGGTGTCAACAGAGTTTTTCTATGCTTCTCCAGCAGTGTCCAGCATGTCTGTTCGTCTCACTCGGATGTTTTGGTTGTGATGGGACTAAGTGGCCGTACAGAAACTTTCTCTGTGGATGTTGGTTTCATGATTTGTTAAAGACGCACGCGGCCATTTTTGTGCAACTCCCATCTACCTGATTCTGTAGGACGTCTCGTTAGGGTCCAGAACGGCTTGAATCATGTTTATAGGTCCAAAATTCCCTCTTGGTGTCCAGTTTGGACACATGGTGGAAACAGATATAAGGTTTGAATTAATACAACTCTCAGTGACAGTCGATTGCAGGTTCAATCCTGACCACTAGGAAAAATAAATAGCTTAACGCTTGTACCTGGTCATAGTTAACGAAATGAGAATAATTACCCCCAAATAGCGTTATACATTGAATGTATTTTGGATTTTCTTTTGGGAGGAGGGGATGGGGTATCTTGTTAAAAATAATTATTTCCTGTTGTCCACTCCATATATCTGAGTGTGAGAATACGAGTGTGAGTCAAAATGTAATGCCATATTTTTTAGGACAGAAAACATGTATCTTACATTCAAAATGAAGCTAGTACTCTATGAATCACTTTTCCACATAGTCACCGTTTCTCTCAATAGTACTTCGAATGAAAGTTGTATCTCTGCTCCATAAAATTATATTGACTGTTCCTTGAGCAACTTCACTAGAGATTTCACTTCCTTATCATTGGAATAATGTTTGTCTCTCAAACCCTCTTTTATTGGGCGAAGAGATGATAGTCTACAGGCGCTAAATCTGGTGGGTATCGAGGGTGTGATAAAGTTGTCTACCCAAACGAGGCAATTTTCCCCTTGTCCTGACGCATGTGTGTGGTCGAACATTGTCATGTAGAAGGAGGACATTGTCGATTGGCAAGTATGGTCAAACTCTTCGGATTAGTGCTCTGATCCTCGTTAGGGTCTCAATGTAGGCCTTTGTTTTATCTAAAAAATTCAAGAAAATGGCATTACTTTTGACTCACCCTCATAATTTCTTGTTCACAAATTCCAAATACATCGTTGACATTTGGAAACTGTCGTGATCTTGCAACGGGTCGTAACAAATCAACTGAAGCAGCGTTAGTTGAAGATTTCCAGTAATGTTCCCAGGAGTAAAAACAACACCTTAGTCAGTGTATCACTTCCCAGGGGAAATATTTTTGAAGGGAAAACTATGATTTGTAATTAAATTTATAATTTTAAAAACGTTATCTCTGTAGATTGTCCTTGTATATAATTTAGCGTTAAAGTTCAAAAGAAAAATAAATGAATTGCCCTATTAAAATAATTATTCAAAATTGACACTATTTCTTAGGTTTATGGGTTGTTCGACAATCTGAATACATAAAGTAGTGGGTAGTCCTTTGACGTAGTGGTTACCGTGATGAACTGTGACATCGTAGTAAGGGAGTTCGAAATAAGGTCATGCTATTCCTTTCACTAATATCCTATTAACCCCTCTCATACCCTCCAAATCACAAACACACACACACACACATACATATACATGCACAAACACACATATATACGAGGTGTGTCAAAAAAGTATCGAGATTTTTGTACTTTTGACACGCCTTGTATTCTGAAAAAATTAGTTCCATTAATTGTTCATTTCTGTCTTGGTAAAACCCGGCATTTTTATGACCCTCCTTGTATTCTGAAAGAAATTCACGTTCCATTCATTGTTCATTTCTATCTTGGTAAATACAACTTCAATCTCGGCACTTTTATGACACACCTCATATATATTATATATATATATATATATATATATATATATATAATATATATGATAGTTTGCTATATTTATAAGTAAATAGTTGTCAATATCATTGATAGAGTATGTATATCTAACTTAGGATAACGGAGACATGAAGTCAACGGTGCTTGGTAACTGACAGTTTCTCGCCTATACGGTTTTCAAACCAATATGTATAATAAGAAGAGTCCCACGGTGTGGTGATTAACGTACTGGACTGTGACATTGTAGTAAGCGATTTCGAACTCATGTCGTGATATTCCTTTCACCTTCGGACTAATACCCTTGGTAAAGGTGTCAAAACTGTTTCGATTGATATGTACTTATCAAATATATATATCTATAAGGGAATATATCAAATACTTAACTCCAGTCTTCTTCCGGTCAAATCAAATATCGATCGTTGGTGTTAGTTTTGTTTAATAAGGGATTAAATTGAAATGATCACTTATTAAACAAAAACTAATATTAACAGTAAATATTTGCTTTATTCTGAAAAAAAAACATTGGAGTTATATATATATATATTATATATATATATATATATAATATATATAATTATAGAGTAATATATCATCAGATGTGCATATCAATCGAAGCGTTAAATGTCGACATAATGTTTTTCAAATATCAAAAAATTATCTTCATATTTCCTATTTTTCACTTTTGTCAATTTTTTTGCCTACACACAATATGTAAATATTTGTACGCATGTATGTATCTATGTACGTATGTATGTACACACACACAAACACGCAAACATACACAGTCACACGCGCAAACATACACACACACACACACACACACATTTATATATATATATATATATATATATATATATATATATATATATATACTAGCAAAATTACCCGGTCCATGACCAAACTAAAACAAAATTAAGAACACCAGGTAGTGAGTGGGTAAGAGAGGGAACAAGAGGAAAATAATTCATACAGTTAAAAACATCGCCGAGAATTTGTATATTTTTGGGGGATTTTTTTTTTTTACATTTAAAATAATTTCTAAAAATGTAATCCTTAACTTTTGTGTATTTTGGAACATAAATCTATTTTTCTTTTTGTACACATGACAAAAACTCATATTCATTTCTTCATTCCTGATTGCGTTAAAGTGATAAAAAATAATTTAATTTATTTTCTTTTTTACCCCTAGAAAGTAATAATTAAAAGGAGAGATGTATAAAAACTTGTGTCCTTATTTATTTAACCCTGTTGGCTGAGGTTGTAGAATACACCGACAGCACCTCTGCTGTTTATTGATTTTCTGTACATAGTGTATTTAATTTTTTTGTTATTGATTTCTAAGAAGAATTGTTATAAGTGTTTTAAAATCTTCATAACGTGTTTATTTAGTACGTAATTTACTTCACACAAAGCGCCCGTTTTCGTAAAATTTTTGACAGAATTTAATGTTTAAAATGTATCAAAAATTAATCACATATGTAATATTATTTTGCCTTTTTTTATTATGTTACTACTTTTCGACTAGAATAAAAAATTGGACCTTAAGGAATCGATTAAATTAATTTTAATTCGTTTTTAAAGTGAAAATTGGCGCTTGAATTGTTGATACCTAATAAAAATACATATCAGTAAAATAATTACTTTTTCCTAAAATCACGTGTTAAAATTATATGCTTAGATTATTTTAGAAATAAAAAAAATCGTCTTTCTTTTTATACAATAAGGTTTCTGTTTAACGCCAAGTTCAAAACTTGCCGACGAGGGTTAGGGTGGAATTGTCTTTTAACGGTCGTTTATTTTAGAATTCATTTTTTCTTTTCTTGTTTATAGTAAGAGTTTGGCGAGGCCTAAAGATGGCGTCGGTCTAGGTCGAACGCCAGTTTAAAGGTACCGACTGGGCTGGGGCTGGAGGCTGAAGGGTCTGTTAACGGTAGTTTTTGATTTTTAGGTTTTGAAAGTTAAAAACTCGACTGGTGTCGACTGTAGGGGAGTGGGAGTGAAAGTTTCTGTATACGGTATTTTTTTATTTTTTAATCATTGAATTATATCCCTTAATTAGTAAAAATCAAATCCAAATTTTGTGTGTTTCTTTAGGTATAAGCTTTTAATCTGTATGCAAGATTTCGAACGTGAGTGACATTATTTTCCTGAGTTGTAAGTCGACACGTACATACCAAACTTTCTTTTATATATATATATATATATATAGATAAGTTGAGGTAGCCTTGATATTGAATAAACAGTGCTAAGTTATTGACAGTTTCTCGCCAATGTGATCTTCAGACCAAGTCTTTGCATAGATGAGATAATTTCCAGGCGCCGTTAACTACAGTCCATGCTAACTTAAGATATAAGTGCTCTATCCGTGATAATGACCAGTGTTAGATATAGCACCCAATTTTATCAATCTATCCATCTATCCCCCCTCTCTCTCTCTCTCTCTCTCTATATATATATATATATATATATATATATATATATATATATATATATATATACCATAGTATATAATTTATCAAATTAGAAATTGCAAACTTTTATTTCTTATCTTTAAATGCAGTTTTAGGCAATATGCATAAAATCTCTCTCTCTCTCTCTCTCTCTCTCTCTCTCTCTCTCTCTTCTCTCTCTCTCTCTCTCTCTCTCTCTCTCTCTCTCTCTTTCCCACTTCGAAACAAATTTTTCACCAATTTATTCCTTGAAAACCTTAATTGTATTAGCCTCTGATCTATCTCACCAGCAAACTCTATTATCTAATAATTTCATCTTCGGTCAGTTTTTTTTTTCTCGTTACGCTTCTTATTTCTTGGGCACTATTCTATTAACCTTCTACGCCATCTTTTCTTGCTATTTGTCGTGTCCACTTCTATTTTTGTCGTTTTGGAATTTCTGCAAAATATTTTGCTCAGTGTTTTTACAAGATGTCAGATACATGTGCAAGTCACACGGGCAAGGACATCAACTCGATATGGCCTCTGCTAATCCACAAAAACAAGGCATATGAAATGATGTTGTGATAAAAGAACTGAGAATAATTCAAACATAAAAATATCGGGAAACAAGTTATTGTTGGAATTTACAAATGTACCAGTTTACAATCATTGCGTTAAATGATACCTTCTACCTTGTAGATTAGTAACACCCCTTCAGCACTCTACCAGATGGACTGGCTCATAGCCATAAAATAGCCTACGATTAAAGTAGATTAACTAGCTGAATAATATTCAGACGGACTTTGCTGCGTTGGCTATACCGAACTGACTTTGCTGCGTTGGCTATACCGAACTGACTCTCCTCTATTTAGTGTAAGTTTTGTCTTGTTCATTGTCTCTGTACTTATTTTCTGTGTGTGTATGTATCTGTTTGGCACCGGATGCTCGTGATTAATAAATGTATTAAGCACACCGTTCTTCTGTGTATCTTCCTCCTCTCGATACAACGTCTTCTTAAAATGTTTCTTGGCGATTTTGCTTTGCGCAACCGCAGAAAGAAAGTGTAACTTCTTTTTTTAATACTAATTAAACCTAGATCTGGTATCCTGGACAGGAATGGACGATCAGTTTGTATCTGAAAATTAAAGAGAAAGTAGCGTTGCTAGTTTTCTTTGAAAGGAGTAATGACCTGTTAATAGTAATTGTAATATACTTATCTTCTATTCTTGTTCTGTTTTACCTCTCGATGCAGGATCAGAGTTGATGAATGGCATTCTCGCTGTTTGAGTATGGCACAACTTGGGAATCACTGTCTTGTGTCGCTTATAGTTTTTTAATGGCATCACAAAACATTCTTGTTTTTCTCATGAGGTGATTTATTTTATCCCCAAATCAAAATGCCTTGGGGAACAGACACGCATGTAGCGTCTGTTCCTCTAACAGCTTAGTTCCAACTGATCTTTTACTCTCTGTTCTCACTTCCTCTCGTTTACACTTTGCCACATGACATCTATCAAACAATAAGAAATCGGGAGTTGGCGTTGTGCTGACTCATCCAAAAATTTTTTCACTATTATCTATACTTAACTTCTTGGATTTTTGTTTTTCCACCTTATTATATTACAAGAATAGTTCATTATTATTATGATGGATTTTGCCGATTATGGATGGATAGGTAGATAGAAAGATAGACAGATACACAATGAACAGGCTGAGATAGACAGGTATGAGTCGGTTTAGATAGACAAATAGATAGATAGATAGATAGAGACGGAGATAGATAGATAGATAGATAGATAGATATGAGTGGATTTACATAAATAGGTAGATTGAAACTTATGGGAAAGGCCGAAAAATTTAACGGACGAAAAGTCGTTTAAACATCAAACTCATGAGTGAATTCACTTTATTAAATATTTACTTGGAATTGGGAAGAGAATATTTCTCAGCTGTAGACATAGAAAGATTTTGTGTGCCACTTTCCAAATTTTATATTAAACATAAAGGAATGTTTTAATGTAAAAATGTCTTGTTCGTTATAGGAAATAATGTCTCTATTTGAAGATGTCTCTAATAAGAAAGAATACAGTGACAAGATATTTAATAGAAATTGAATAGTTATCTCTCTCTCTCTCTCTCTCTCTCTCTCTCTCTCTCTCTCTCTCTCTCTCTCTCTCTCTCTCTCACCCACCACCCGTCTCTATCAGTCATCACCCTTGGCCGATTGAATGTTGAGTTTCGTTTTATTTCGTTAAAAAAGAAATATATATATATTATATATATATATATATTATAAAATGGGTACAAGAGATAACCTACTCGAGTTTCACCATAAGGATCTTCAGGGTTAAATCTACTGAATTAATCGACACACCGATTAATAGCAGTCGATTTCACGTGTGTGGTCGCAACGAACATTTTAATGCAATGACCACACGTGAAATCGACTTCTATTAATCGGTGATTAATTCAGTAGATTTAACCCTGAAGATCCTTATGGTGAAAACCGAGTAGGTTATCTCTTGTACCCATTTTATAATAAATTTGCTCTACTTAGTATTGATCACTTTGTATTTGTTATATCGCTGACTTACCCCTCTGAATTCCACACTTACTAACCCATCGTGACCAAATTCACCGTTAAGTCAACTTTTCCTTATAAATATGTATAAAGAGATAGATAGATAGATAGATAGATAGATAGATATAAATGTACATATATAGAGATATAAACGTTCATATATATATGCATATATGTTGTTATCAAGATATCCTAATAACATGTATGTGTTTATGAACATGTTTTGTATATATGGCCATCTCAAAGATTTTGCGATCGAGTTAAGTATAACAATAACTTTAAACTGACATTTTAATTATTCAGCGTTAGATTTTTATTTTATTAAAAGCAAAGAATCTTCCGAAATAAACTTAATTCTTAGCAAGTTTATTTGTATTTTTAATCTAATGCGAGTTCAAATTTAATTTGCTCTTCCGATCTTTGAACCTCGTATAGTTGGAATTCTGAATACGAAGCGTTCGAAACATCGGCAGACGCTCGCTCGTTCCCGCGTGAGTCAGCATTTGCATATGTTCATATCACGACATAGACTCATGACTCTTAAAATGAATCTCTCCTCATTTGCATAATAACCGTGTACGAAGCTAAGCTAATTAATAAGTGAGATAATTCATTTTTTGTGTGTTTTTTTAATTTTAATTTCTTTTTTTTTAGGAAATACTTTTCGATATGTGGCTGATGTCGGAAATGGTGAAAACGTACTTTTTTAATGATTATATACATATCTTAAAATATTTTATTTATATTTTATTATCAATGATTTTTAACGCTTATGATGGTGGCATATGTAAAATTACATACGTAAACGCGCACACATACTTCCAAATATGTGCACACCATATACATATACTTTGAGAAAAAGATTCACACTAAACTTCGGGTAATTATTAGAAATTAAAAATAACCCAACTGAAAAAGAAAGAGTTAATTAAAAAAAAAGAATTTAAAATATATAGGAAATGTTTATATGTACTATCAAAATAAAAGGACACCCTCCGGGCGATGTAAAAATCATTTTTTGAAAGATATTGCCTGAGGGGATGGGAGCTGAAAATTCAATGTCATAGAGAGTGTACCATAAGTATGTAAAATCGTCAAATTTATTAAAGGAGTAAAAAAAAGAAAGAAAGACAATTTGAAATGGAAACAGTTCCGATAACTTTAAATATTATATATTAGAATAAAACAATATATATATATATAATATATATATATATATATATATATATATATATATTGTATGTATGAATACAAGAATATATATATATATATATATATATATATATATATATATATATATATATATATATTTGGTTAGGAGGTTGATTTAGAAGGCTATCACAATGCAGTTTGGAATAAATAAAAAATAATAATACGGTAACAATGGTGTTGTGTGTTGACCTGTATTTTTATTAATAATAAAAAATACAGGTCAACACACAACACCATTGTTACCGTATTATTTTTTTTATTTATTCCAAACTGCATTGTGATAGCCTTCTAAATCAATCTCCTAACCAATACATACACAATGCTTCAAGCAAATTATGAAACTCTCTTATATATATATTATTATATATATATATATATATATATATATATATATATATATGTATGAATACAATTTTCTTTTTAGCACCGCTTGAAGAGAGTAGGATTTCCAAAAATATAGCAAAACATTTTTCTGATGCTGTATTTCCAATGACCTTTAATTGTAAGGACATAATATTTTTCAACATTTTCTTTTAGTTATTGCGATTAGTTAGATATATAATCCATGTCATTTTCATTAAATCTATATAAGAAACATATTTCAATATATATATATATATATATATATATATATATATATATATATATATTATATATAAAAGTAATTGGTAATTTGCTTGAAGCATTGTTAAGTATGTTATAATATATTAGTAATTTGAAGGCAAAGACAATGCTCATGAAAATAAAAATAACATCTTTTTTGTTTTTATTTTTCATACGCATTGAATTTGCCTTCAAATTACTAATATATTATATATGTATATATTAATTCAGTGGATTTAACCCTGGAGATCCTTATGGTGAAACTCGAGTAGGTTATTTCTGTACACACCATAACACTATATATATATATATATATATATATTATATAGTGTTATAGTGTGTACAGAAACAACCTACTCGAGTTTCACCATAAGGATCTCCAGGGTTAAATCCACTGAATTAATCAAGATATTGATTAATTACAGTTAACTGCGGGAGTTATTGAGATCAACCCAATATTTTTAAACCGTTAAGGCCTTCCCTTCACACACACACACACACACACACACACACACACTCGCATATATATATATATATATATATATATATATATATATATATATATATTACACATTGATAAGTGTTTGAAAAAAAGTCTCTCGGAAGCAAATAAACTACGCACACTATCAATAAAAATAGCATGTAAAATCGATCTAGCTGTATAATCATATTTGTGTTGATATAAGGGCTTCTCATGTTTTTCTCACCACCTGCCCCTGTCGGTTATCGCTCTTGCTAGGTCCTCTGCATGGCATCCACTATCCACACAGAGTTGATTGATGTAAGTTTTTTGCTGGTCGATCTACACTCGCATGTCCATTTGTCCCTTGCTTCTCCAAAAGTGTCCAAACAGGCGTAAAATAATACAATAAGGCACAACACGAATTTATGTGACCATTAGTGTAATTATATAACGAGTAAGCCCCCGTACGAGCGAGCTTCAGAGACGCTTATGTTAATAAGTTCACTAACAACATTTAAGTTTTAAAATTTATTACGCCAAAGAGAAGTATTATTCTTATAACAAAATAAACATTAAAAACATATTACAGCACATGTGCATGTGTGCGTGCATAACTGTAGCCCTAGAAAGAAGGGCAGACGATAAAGAGAATTTTATTAGATCAATACACTTAAAATATTCTTTATACGATTAAATGCTCTTAAAATACACTTAAATACTGCTAGTGAATAAAACACTTTCCAGGCCATGTTTGAAGTGAATGTTAATTTTATGACGTCTGTATAGCGAAGAGAGCCATTTTTATTCACCTGAAAGTGTTATAAAACGGAGATAATTATGCAATGCTAATTAGAATACTTCACTCTTTCCTAACAAAATGCATAAATATTAACATAAAATGTAACCAGAAACAAACGGTTCGCGGCTCTTTCGTAACGATTATATCTCATATTTTTTGACAATCTTTGCCAACAATATGAACTGACCTGAATTGTTCAAATTGTTTGTATTGAATTCATGTTTTTATTTATTAATGTATATTCATTTATTTATCTGTTTTTCTTTTTTTTTTTGTAGGAATAGAATGGCGACTTGTTGCTTTTTTAACTAAACGAGCAATTAGTATATTAGCAATGAACAGGATACGAGACATGTTCGATTTCTTAAGCAGAGTTTAACAGGTTTGAATTCAGAGTCTTCATTCTCTTAGATAGTTTGCCTAAAGTAAAAAAGTAAAGTCGACGGGGCGGCCTAAAGTCGGTATCAACCAGTCAGCGAGGGAGTCTATCCCCTTTTCAATAGCGCTAGACCAAGGAGATTGTTTTTTAGCATCTGGGGTGGAGCGCCACACCTATCATCAGCTCCTTACTTTACCGCACAGATCCCTGTGCTACTCATATGCTGAGTTAACGAGGACCGGTATCGAACTAGGAACCTTGTGGTTTCTAGCCGAACGCTCTACCGATTGAGTACACCCTACTATTTACTCATAGCTAGGGAAAGTATAGTTGGATGTATACCTTTCCCGTGGTTATTTACGCTATATGTTATGCAAACAGCCTTCTCCAGAATTTGAACTCGAGTCGACGGGTCCATTAACTACGACAATAACCATTGCACAATGCGCCTCAACAAGGAAAGAGTATAAGTCTTTTTTATAAACTACTTAGCAATGAACATGAAGGATATGGCGAAAACAATCGTATTTGGAACCCTTTGAACAGTCTACAAGAATCTAGAAAAGAGAGTGGAGATCAGAAGGCAATCTAGACCACAGCACTGTCAAAATCGGCTAGGATTTATCAATTGGTTTTAACGCCATGTCAACCTGACAAGGGTTATTTGTGCCGAGAGATTTCTTATGTAGAACTGCGTTCATTATACATTCATATTCTACATTTTCTTGTGTTCTTGTTCTTAAGAGATTTTTGGTATGGGTGAGCACACGGTTTTATCAGTGATAGGGTTATTAGGAAGTATGATGTACCTATCAGAATCGTTATTATTGTTATGTTGAGTGTTATTGGGAGATGTAATGTTATTTTTTCTACTATGTATTTTAAATGCCTTGCATTTAGAATACATAGTAGAAAAATAACATTACATCTCCCAATAACACACAACTAGAAACAAAGTGAATACTGAACGAAAGTGGCTTAATCTATAAGATTGTATCTACCTAATCCGTTTACTATTGGCAGGGTGTGACACAGGGTCAATTTTTAACGGGAGCGCTGCTAGTTATATTGCAATTAAACGTGTGATGAAAAACAACAGCTTTGATATAAAGCGTCGTTTCAGTTGAAAGAGAGGGAGGTATTAACCTAACCCGTTCGCCACGTGTTGGATGTGACACAAGTTCGCAGTTACGGAACATCCAGCGAGGATCGAACTCGCTATTCAGTTGAGATAGATCTTGCGAGACTAGCTTGCTAACCATTACATCACAGTGGGACGCCTTTGTTGTATAGTAGGTATTCACCCAACCCGCTCGCCAGGAGTATGATGTGACTCAAAGTTGCAGTTATGGAGCATGCAACGAGGATCGAACACGCTATTCAGTTGTTATTGATCTCGCGAGACTAGCTTGCAAACCATACCACAATGAGTGGCCCTTGTTATATAGTAGGTATTTATCCAACCTTCTCCTCACGGGTAGGATGTGAATGAAGGTCGTAGGTATGGGGCATCCAGCGAGGATCAGACTCATTATTACAGTAGTATTTCGATCTGCGAGACAAGCTTGCTAACCATTGTACTATAGTGGGATGCCCAATTCAAAGAAAGGTGATGAAGAGAAAAGTGAAAAATAATTGTCAGTTTCATTGTTGTCATAGAATATAGTTCGGAGTTGTTTCAAGCAACCTTGGATTTCTATATCAATCCCAGCAATCATATTACTCATCGTTTTGCAGATTTGAGCTTAATGTAAAATTTGAGTCGTGGACGCGAGCTGAATTGAAGCGATTAAGGACTTTGCAATTTTATCTCTCAATCGGGCTGAGCTGAGACAGACGATTTTTATACAAAGTTGAGATTAATCACAACGTCTTTCTTTGTCTGTCTGTCTGCCTGCCTGTCTGCATCTCTCGGTCTCTGTCTTTCTGTCTCTGTCTTCGTCTATCTCTGTCTCTGTCTCTGTCTCTGTCTCTGTCTCTCTCTCTCTCTCTCTCTCTCTCTCTCTCTCTCTCTCTCTCTCTCAAGGGTTCCCAAGTTTAACTGATCAGTCATGTTTGGCACATCGCTATTAATCTCTCCTTTTTTCGATAACTCTCTTCAGTTCACCGGGAAACTAAAAAAAAAAAAGAATTAAAGCCACAAATTTACTCTTAGATGCCGTAGCCCAACATATCATGCCATTTTGGAACTAGGTCGACTCCGTGAGCAAATTAAAAACATTCCAATGGCGAATTCGAACCCACAATCCTGAAAATTTGGATCCCCTAGTTTTAATACTACGATTTTTAAAAATGCTCAAAAACTTGGTAAAAAATGAAATACTGAATTTACCACTAAAAATATTGAGCAATAATTACGGGGAAAAGATCCAAAGTTAATTTATGGAATGGTTAAGCCGTATAAATATAATTCAACCAGCGTGAAAATTCTACTGGATACATCTCTAATAGTAAAAGCCAATTTCAGTGTGTCAGATTTTTTCAAATTTACTCCTAGAGGTCGTATCCAACATATCATACTATTTTGGAATTTTTAATTGTGATAGTGGAACAGAAATTATTGCCCTTCCTTTTATTAAAAAAAAATGTAATCATCTTCATAAAAAACTTTTTCTATATGTCTACCCTTTCTATGCTTATTTTTACAATGAGAAAGTACATGTCCTTTCATAAGGAAAAGGGTGGAGACCAGTAAAGACCAAAGTTCAATAAAATCCACACCCTAATGTTCTAATAAAAATCCTGCAATGTTTGTCCGAGATGCTGGCTTACATTTACATGCAAACATATATAGAAACGTAATTGGGCACCTCACGTGGTGTAATGGTTAGCAAACTACATTTCCAGCCCATTGTTAGCCAGTTCGATTTCATTAGGCACCCCATACTGCTGGCCTTGTGCCACATCTAAGCTAAGCTTAATAAATAACTATATAGAAATGTAAAGAAATTATTTGTAATATACAGCAAATCAATAATAAAATGTCAATGGCAGTTAAATAAATAACCAACCGGGTGGAGAACTGTGTTAAACACGTTTTAACGGTGCATCTATATTTACACTAGATCGAATGGTTACCTATTGAAGTCAGATCCTCCTGGCATTATTACAGATGCTTCGTAATGGGTACTTGTTCGTCATTGAGTGAATGACAAAGAGTATGTATCTAACATATTCTCCTTTGGATAAATCAATCATGTCTGTTTATTTTAGCATACGATAAATGACATATGCTTACATTGTTATTATTGTATGAATTTTCACACAAACAAAATCTGCATATCAAGTTACAGCGTTTCTTCATTTCTCTTGTGCTTTATTTTATGCGGTATTCAGTTTCTGTAAATTGCCCAGTTGTTTGGTTTATTTGGTTAGTTGGTTGGTTGTTTTTTATGGCATGTCAACCCTGTTCGGTTATTTGATGCCGAAAACATTTTTTATTCATTTTTTAGGTATTCAATTTTTTCTTCAAACCAATTTTTTAAACACATGTTTTTGATATTCATGTTTGATTTTAACCACTAGATTTGACCCTAACAGGTACTACCACTCCCTTGTCGGCACGGCTTATAATACACCTTGCAGAGAGATAGAACCCACCAAAAGAATAACGGGGGTATGACTCTAAATCACATTCGGTGGTGAGGCTACGGTTCTAAAGATCTGAAGAGTGTGGAATCATTATTTCTCTCACTTTAATCCCCGGCAGTACTGGCACGAGAGTCTCATGCTCACCCTCGAATCAATAACACAGCTAACCCCGATCTAACATATGGAGCCCCCATTTTAGCTCAGTTGATAGAACATGCACACGGAACCCCAAGTTTCCAGGGTCGATACTCACCCTCGCCAACGCATGAGTTGCACAGCTTGGATCTGTGCGGTAAAGTCGGAAGCTAATTGTAGGTGTGGCGCTAGCGCTAATAAAAAAAGCGATATACTCTTTTGCTGTTCAAAAATAGACCAATCCACCTTCTATTTTAGCATTCATATAAAATATATGAACTCCCACTCTACTACATGTTAATTTTCAGGAAGTAGTATTCAAAGAAAATATATAAAACCCCTTTCCGATGGACCTCAGCATGGTTGCCTTCCTCTCCGTCTGAGGTGTTTGGAGCTACTACGCGCTGGATATGGGCGTCTCAAGCCCAATCTTCTCGGGAATGGTAGTACCTGTTAGGGTTTCATCTATGGGAAAAAATATATCTGTTAGATTAGATAGGAATACCTGAAACCATGAAACTCTGTTAAAGTATTGGTATAAGATAAGAATATTTTAAACTATGTATAAACAAATGAATATTATTAAATAAGAATAGATACTTGAAAACGTAACTAGTGTATGAATTATTATAATCACAGAGGAATACTTGAAATCATATAACTGTAAGCAAATTACTATTGAGTTACATGAAACTATATATGACTTATTTCTTATAACAGTAATTGTAACAATGAAATATAAATTCCTATTTAAAAGAAATCAAGTATATAAATACCATTTCAATATACCCTTTCTTACACTTTGTTCGTGGAACATTATGTATAGTTTACCTGTTGGTTATACATTTATAATAGTATTTTTGTAACATGTATATATATATTGAACATTCATAAGTATATTGTTCATGCGAGTTGTTTTTCTTATATATAAAAAGTGTGTAAAAAAAGTATGAGAAATGTTGATTTTTTTATACACCTTGTATTCTGAAAAAAAAAGATTCCACTCATTATTTTTTTTTTCAGAATACAAGTTGTGTCAAAAAAGTATTATAAGCTGTATTTACCAAGATAGAAATGAAGAATGAATGGAACTTTTTTTTATAATACAAGGTGTGTCAAAAAGTACAAAAAATCTCGATACTTTTTTGACACATCTAACCTTGGTAGAAGTACGAATCCAAATATTATCCTTCTAATTATGGGTAAATAATAAGGCAGAAGGTGTTGGGTATATATAAACTCTAAACAAGCCACTGTTTTTTTTTAAACTTTAGCGGTATAACATTCCATCGCATGAACACGCTTCACGTTTATATAAACATTACACAAACCTTTGTTTTTTTAAATATCAAAATCTTAACATTTTGACAGTATCGTCTGATGATTGCTGTAAGCCTGAAACTAACAGTAACGAGATACTAAATCCATAATATCTAATAATTGATTGTAAACCTTCTGCTAATTCTTCTATTTTAGCATTGAGCTCCTTTATAAGCTAATACTTTTCTCATTCATTCTCCATTCATTCTCTATTATATATATATATATATATATATATATATATATATATATATATATATATATTAGTACATGTTTCTGTTAGCCTTTTTTACATCTCTATTTTTATCTATCAGTCTCCCAGTCGAGATATCCATGAAGGTACTTACTCCGTTTAGTTGAAAAATATCAAACTTTGAAAATATCAGGTATCGAAGAAAAGTTTATTTCACTGTTTGGGCGAAAAAGTTCATTCGTTAATTCTCCTTGGAACTATTTTTTGCATTCTATTTATGGCTGTGTTTTTTCATCTGTTTCGTTTATACTTAAAGACAAGTAATTTCTTATTTTCTTTTGTCACGTATACGTGTTTTCTCCCACAGCTTCGACCAAACTCAATTTCCACTTTCATTTTAAACTGCACTCTCTTCGGTATTAACGTCCACAATCATTGGTGTTTTCCGTCTTTCTCATCCCAAGGTAGCACAATCAAACTTTGCATGTTTCGCTTAGATTTGCTAATATGCCGCTCATGTATTTTCAGACCCCTATTGTTTTAGATAAATTGTTATTATCCAAATGTCTTCTGATCACATTGACATTTGATAGGCTTATTCTTTTTCAATTTCATATTCACTCTTTCTATAGAGATAGATACAAATGAAAGCGGCAGCGAAATATATATATATATATATATATATATATATATATATATATATATATATATATTATATTTGCTTGAAGGCAATTATAAATGCATGTATCGAATAAGATTCGATAATTATAGAAAAATAATCTTGACAAGAAAATACCGCAAAGGATGGCTCGCCATGCAGAACACCGTACAGACTGTTTCGACTTTATTAAGTCTCTTCAGCGATGTATACTAACGACTCCCCTCCGACAGGAATCGAAACCGGGACTTCACAGGCATAGTCAGAGACCATATCCGTTCGGCCGCCGGTACATAGCGAACAATCCCTGCGAAATTAACCTTGTCAATGATGATACTATTACACGCCCCTGCCATAGCAGGCAAGTGGACGTTTATTTATTTAGTAAACAAACCCGGCCGTTAGCTCTTCGGCGAAGTGAATAAGATTTTTGGATGTTTTTTTTTTTATAGAAGCAAGTTGAATAAATTATTATTTATATTTTTGCTTGAAGGCAATTATAAATGCATGTATCGAATAAGATTCGATAATTATAGAAAATAATCTTGACAAGAAAATACCGCAAAGGATATATATATATATATATATATATATATATATATATATATATATATATATATATATTAGAGAGAGAGAGAGAGAGAGAGAGAGAGAGAGATAGAGCTGAACAAACTGAGATAGATAGATAGATAGATGAGAGCTGAACAAACTGAGATAGATAGATGAGAGATAGATAGATAGATAGATAGATAGATAGATGTTTTAGATAAATGTGCTATTATCCAGATGTCTTCTGATCACATTGACATTTGATAGGCTTATTCTTTTTCAATTTCATATTCACTCTTTCTATAGAAATAGATACAAATGAAAGCGGCAGCGAAATATATATATATATATATATATATATATATATATAGAAGAGAGAGAGAGAGAGAGAGAGAGAGAGAGAGAGAGAGAGAGAGAGAGAGATAGAGCTGAACAAACTGAGATAGATAGATAGATAGATAGAGCTGAACAAACTGAGATAGATAGATAGATAGAGCTGAACAAACTGAGATAGATAGATAGATAGATAGATAGATAAATTTTTAGATAAATGTGCTATTATCCAGATGTCTTCTGATCACATTGACATTTGATAGGCTTATTCTTTTTCAATTTCATATTCACTCTTTCTATAGAGATAGATACAAATAAAAGAGGCAGGTATATATATATAATATATATATATATATATAGATAGATAGATAGATAGATAGATAGATAGATAGAGCTGAACAAACAGAGATAGATGATAGATAGATAGATAGATAGAGCTGAACAAACAGAGATAGATAGATAGATAGATAGATAGAGCTGAACAAACAGAGATAGATAGATAGATAGATAGATAGATAGATTGATAGAGCTGAACAAACAGAGATAGATAGATAGATAGATAGATAGATAGAGCTGAACAAACTGATATATATATATATATATATAATATATAATTATATATATATATATATAGATAGATAGATAGATAGATAGATAGATAGATAGATAGATCAGAACAAACAGAGATAGATAGATAGATAGAGCTGAACAAACAGAGATAGATAGATAGATAGATAGATAGAGCTGAACAAACAGAGATAGATAGATAGATAGAGTTGAAACAAACAGAGATAGATAGATAGATAGATAGAAGAGCTGAACAAACAAGATAGATAGATAGATAGATAGATAGATAGATAGATAGATCTGAACAAACAGAGATAGATAGGTTGATAGATAGATAGATCTGAACAAACAGAGAGAGATAGATAGATAGATAGATAGATAGATAGATAGATAGATAGATAGATCTGAACAAACAGAGATAGAGATAGATAGATAGATAGATAGATAGATAGAGCTGAACAAACTGAGATAGATAGATAGATAGAGCTGAGCAAACTGAGATAGATAGATAGATAGATAGATAGATAGATAGATAGATCTGAACAAACTGAGATCGATAGATAGATAAATGACAAATAGATAGACAGATATACAGTTATACTTTTTCATATTCACTCTTTTAGAAAGATAGATACAAATCAAAGAGGCTGATATATATATATATATATATATATATATATATATATATATATATATATATATATATATGAAATTTAACATTTTGAAAAAACATATGATGTTTGTTATGCAATTACACAACAAACATCATATGTTTTTTCAAAATGTTAAATTTCATACTGTCGGATTAATTTCCATCTATTTTTTCATATATATATATATATATATATATATATATATATATAGAGAGAGAGAGAGAGAGAGAGAGAGAGAGAGAGAGAGAGAGACAGATAGATAGATAGGCTTACTTTCTTTATTTAATATTCACTCTTTCATAAGGGATAGATACAAATCAAAGAGGGTGAGATAAATCTGAATAAATTGAGATAGATAGATAGATAGATAGATAGATGACAAAGAAATAGATAGTTAGTCATACTCACTGACATACATAGTTATTCTTTTTTCCTATTCACTCTTTCTAGAGAGAGATACAAATCAAAGAGGCTGATATATATAGATAGATGACAAAGAAATAGTTAAACAAACGTACAAACATACTATATATATTGGTAGATCTGAACTGAGATACGCAGATACAAACTGTAACATATAGATACACATAAATAGATAGTCAGATAGATGTGATAGACTGAGCTAGGTAGATACAGATTGATATAGATATATAGATAGAGAGATAGGTAGGTATGTAGGTAGATATGTAGATAGGTAGGTAGGTGGGTGCGTACGTTGCAAACAGATATATAAAGGCACAATCTGAGATAGATGGATAGATAGAAATAGAGATAGATGTACACACACACACACATACACACACATATATATATATATATATAATATATATAATATATATATATATATATATATAGAGAGAGAGAGAGAGAGAGAGAGAGAGAGAGAGAGGGGGAGAGACACAGACAGACAGACAAACAGACAGATATACCTAGACAGAGAGACGGAGAGACAAAATAGAGAGAAAGAATGAGAGAGACTTAAATAGATAGATAGAAAATACGCTTTTCCGTATAAACACAAATGTGGCTAAATACAGACAAGAAGATTGTTTCACGCCGATATCTCTGCGGGAACCCTTTTACCAAATTTGTCCAGGTCTAAGGAGAATCTTTAATATGTCCTTGGATTAGAACCTATGGTATCTTAATTGCGCCTTCTTCTCCTGGAATCTCCGACAGAATTTGATCAGCCTTAACAAAACACACTTGTAATAATTGACGATTGCTCAGATGAACGTAAATTCTGAGAGACAAACATGAACTGAATGCCTTCCCCTTTGTTCAAGGTCAACATTGATCAGCTTTTTTTTAAGCCAGTTTATGTCCATCACCTTTAAGACATGAATGATATCAAACGTCATTATTTACTGTTTTGTGTATCAGGCTGACTTCATTAGTAATCAGTATAATGCAGGTTACAGAAAAATGTATTTTGCTCAAGAAGGTTATTGATCTATGTGCACATGTTCTATATCAAAAGCTTTCCTCTGTTTCCATATTGGAGATAATAATTCAATAAGACCATCAATTTATTCTTTTTCCTTTCAATCTACCTATTTATCTATCTATCCATCTCAGTCGGTCGTTATCTATCTATCTATCTATCTCTGTTTATCTCTGTTATTATCTATCTGTCTATTCATATGTCTATATATTTATCTATCTCTTTCTAGCAGGTCTCTAAATTTGTTTCTCACCGGAGTTCTCATCTCTTTCAAGAATATATATATATATATATGTATCCTCTCTCTCTCTCTCTCTCTCTCTCTCTCTCTCTCTCTCTCTCTCTCTCTCTCTCTCTCTCTCTCTCTCTCGTTTAGCTCAGTCGTAAGTGTCGGCTGGGAACCTCCAGGTTCCTGGTTCGATACCGGTTTCTCAGCGTATGAGTAGCACAGGGATTTGTGCGGTAAAGTGAGGAGCTGACGGTAGGTGTGGCCTTCGCCTCAAACACTAAAAAATATCTTTCGTCTAGCGCTAGTGAAAAGGGGATAAACTCCCTCACTGTATGGCTGATACCGACTCTAGGCCTCCCAGACGACTTTACTTTTACTTATCTACTCATTGCATATTTATACATATTTGCTCTACATATTCTCGATGCATTATAACATTACTATTATGATAAGAAAATTTTGACGTTGAAATTCTATCAAAGTAGTATGTTAATTTCTTAAATAAGGTACCTTAATTTGAATTTCTATCTATCTCACTCGCTCCTTCTACCTATCAATCTATCAATGTATATATGTCACTCAATCACACACACACACACACACACACACACACACACACACACGTATATATACATATATGTATGAACACACACACACACACATATATATATATATATATATATATATATGTGTGTGTGTGTGTGTGTGTGTATGTGTGTATGAATATATATATATATACATACATATATGTGTATGAATATATATATATATTATATATATATATATATTATATATATATATATATATACTGATTGACTGATTTCTGTAAAATGTAAATCGTGTCATTTCATATTTGCATTTATTTTAAAATGTTTCTTATCAAATAATTTTGCCTCCCGCTCCAATTTTTCTAACATTTTCATTTTTTCTTTTCTCATTTCATTTTTATAGCCTTTATTAATTTACTAATATTTGTCTTCCTCTTATTTTTTTAATGTTTTCTTTCTTCTTTCATATTTTCTCAATTTCGTTTCAGTTTTCCTTCCTTCCGTTTTTCTTTTTTAATTTCGTTTTGTCTCCGTTGATGTTTTTTTCCTTTGCCAAAGAATTCCCTTCCTTTTTAACGTTTTTTTTTTTTTTTTTCATTTACACTTCATGAATCTCTACATTACCAATGTCAGAAATCGTAGCCAAAATGTCGATACGTCTTGAGGAAGGCTAATAGTGTGCTTTGCAACCACAACCACAAAAATAACGGTTACATTATACGAATGAACGAAATCTCATTGATCGAATATTCGAGTGTAACTTAGCTAACTAGTATAGCTGATCATTACTAGTTATTCAATTCTCACCGGGTGGCTCTTATCTCTGACCTTGACCAGAGTTTGTAACAATTCAGAGAAACAAAGGGTAGAAATATTTTAAACCATTCTCTGAGAATTAATTTTTGTTTTCAGAATTAGTGTGTAATAATTATTATACATATTTACCAAACTTTCGCACGAGTAGGGTGTAGCACAAGGTCAATTTCTTAAGCAGAGTTTAATAGGTTTGAATCCAGAGTTTTTCCTCACTTAGATCGGTTGCCAAACCAAGATTAAAGAGCCCAGACAACTAGGTAAAAATAGCTGGAGGGAGAATAGTTGGATTCATACATTTCCGAGCGCTTTGTAAAATAAAAAAGGCTCGTCCAGAATTTGAACTTATCTTGCAGTGTCTATTTTTTTAGACAATAACAATTTCACCACGTACATCCACTAATAATGAATATGTTTACAACCAAAATTTTTGCTCTATAGAGGCATATGTATAGATAGTTGACTGGTTGTTTTGTTTAATGGCATATCAATCACTGTTGGCTATTTAATGCCAAATCTTGTTTTCATATATACGTTTTATAAGCGAAGAGTTTGAAGATGAATATTTGTTTGGTTTGGTTTTATAAAGTGAGAGAAATTATTTTTATTAACGTAACTAGCAAAAAGAAACACCTTCCGGGCCAAAGTAATTAAATTTTAATATAATTAGATATCATATTGAATTAGAAAGGCCAATGAAATTAAATACGGACACAAAAAATGATTACACTAACATTTACTTTATTCTAATTGATTTTAATATAATATTTAATATAGGATTTATTTTAATACAATTTAAATTAAAACAAAAACATTAGAAATCAATAATACCAAGGAATTATCTATTAAACACAGTTTTGTTAAAACCGATATGCAAATCATTCACACCATGTACTATGTAAACATTTATTTCTTAATGATATATAGCACACATCGCAGTATTTTAAACATATATTAATGTGTTTAAATACGGGTTGTTTTTAGGCAAATCCATTTCAGCAAGACATTAATAGAGACGTTGTTAATAAATAAGACGCTAATTAAGATTAGATAATGATTATTTGATAACCTTGAAAAAACAATGTAATAACTAAGGGAATTGCGTCGTTAGTGGTGATGTATTTTTGGTTACAGACAACACACAATTTCCATTATAATAAGTTGTCTGTTAATATATAGGTTGGTTATTTTCAGAGTTATAGTGATATTTAGTTTGCATAAAGATTTTCAAAAACTTCTTGTTAATACATATATTTGGTATTAATCTTTTCAAAAATCTTCATACAGGCGAAATTTTTGTTTGGGCGTCCCATCGAAGTGAAATGGTTAGCAAGCTATTCACGTAGATCCATTATTACCTGAATAGGGACTTCGATCCTCGTTGGGTGCCCTATTCTTGCGATCTTGTGTCATATTCTATCCGTGGGGAACGGCTTGTGTAAATACGTATATTTATAGATAACTCACCGGAATTATTGTTTTAAGCGTAAAAAAATAACCGTAACTTCTTATCTCTGCGTTCTCATCTTTTCAATTAACGCAAAGACTAAACTCTTTGTAAATTTATTGTACATTATCAGAATTAAAGGCAAAATTTAATTTTTTGGACATTCACCGTATGAATTCGCCTATAGATTCACGTTTATTTTTATTAAAAACATGCAGTAATTTGCTAATTATAAACAATAACTTTTAAATTGATGTGTATTTAATTAATTGTATTATTGAGAATCAAACATATTACTTCCTTTTATTAAATATTCAATTCAAAATCTACGCAAAGATGACACACAAATTTCTGAAGTGTTGCATATCTTTTTAGGTTGATGTGAGAAGAAATAAATGAGGAGAGATGCCCAAGGAGCCATAATAAACAAATAAATAAATAAAAGTCATAAATATTAACGCAAATATGATTTAGGTAATATCTCAATTCGATGGTCTGCTTCTGAGTATAAAGTTGTTTTTTTTATTTAAATCGATAATTTTCTATCTTTTAATTTGATTTTTTAATCTTTATATATAAGGAATTTTCTTGTTAACTTTTGTAATATAGTAGATGAAGTTATGGCTAGAGTAGGAAATTCAAGCATAATTACACTAGGAAATATAGAAAAGATGTGTTTTGCAGAAAATATTGTGTATAGAAATCTTGTTGAAGTAAGAGAAACTTCTATTACAACTTAATTTTCTCTATCCGCCTACTGGGTATTCGGCTAAGGACTCATGAGAAAGGTGTGTTGTAAATTTGCATTTTAATTATTCGACGAAGAATAGTTGTTCTTGGTGATAATTTTCAACATTTTTCATTATTTATCTTTTTAAATACCAAACTCTCCTTTCTTATGTATTCTCTCTTCTTTCTCTAAACGATTCTCTGTCTCTGTCTCTCTTCTCTCTCTCTCTCTCTCTCTCTCTCTCTCTCTCTCTCTCTCTCTCTCTCTCTCTCTCTCTCTCTCTCTCTTCATTTTTTTATTCTCTTGAATTGGTTTATCTCTGTCCATATCTCTCTATTTTTTCTCTCATTTGTTTATTAATGTGGTCTTTCTCTCTCTCTTTCTCTCTCTCTCTCTTTCTCTCTCTCTCTTCTCTCTCTCTCTCTCGATCCCTCTCTCTCTCTCTCTCTCTCTCTCTCTCTACCTGCTGTCTGTCTCCACTGTAGATTGTTCTAATTTGGTCTCTTGAATTTAGTCACTTAAACCCATATCTTTTTGCTCTCTTATTTCTATATAACTCTTTATGCACCTCTCTCTTCTCTCTCTCTCTCTCTCTCTCTCTCTCTCTCTCTCTCTCTCTCTCTCTCTCTTCTCTACTCTGTCTCTCACTGTAGATTGTTCTAATTTGGTCTCTCTTGAATTAGTTACTTTCCCCATATTTATTTTGCTCTCTTTTTTTAATCACTCTTTCAATGACCTCTCTCTCTCTCTCTCTCTCTCTCTCTCTCTCTCTCTCTCTCTCTCTCTCTCTCTCTCCTCTGTAGATTGTCTAATTTGGACTCTCTTGAATTTAGTCACTTTCCATCTATTTTTGCTCTCTATTTCTCTCTCTATTTTCTCTCTCTCTCTCTCTCTTCTCTCTCTCTCTCTCTCTCTCTCTCTTCTCTCCTCTCTCTCTCTCTTCACCCTTGATTTTAAAATTCATAGCCAAATCTCTAGTTTTTCCTTTTTAATGGACCCTTTAGTCTTTTTGTTTAGTTTTGTCTTATTTTTTAGAGTGTCGGGGTTGATATTAACAACTGTTTTAAGAAATTAGATATTTATTTACTTTCCCTATTAGTCAAATCTTCGTATTCCCTCGCTTGTTTTTTGGGATTTTTTTTCCCTTTCATTCACACAAATTTTATTTCCTTTTCTAACTATTTCTGTTTCTCTTGCTAACACTTCCGCCGTTCTGCAATTCGTATCTTTTATTTGTCTTTTCCAGATATTTCCACCATTCCACTTTATTTACAAGCACCATTATTTACTTTCGCACACTTATAATCATTTTTTTTCTTCTTTGCTGACACCTCTCTTGTGGAATTGCCATCCAATACAGAAATGATATTTGTTCACTTTGCTTCTAGCAAAGAGATGCCTAACTTTCTTCTTGCTTATTACTGAGACTCAGTTTTCATTTGCGGCGGCAAATGAAGGTGTGTAGTGGTGACACGGGTGCCTTGGCCCCGCACCTTGGCTTATTATTGAGATAGCGACAACGACAGCAGTAGAGAACAGTCATAATGGATATTGAGAATGCTAACAAAGTAGATAGGTAGACATAAAAACAAATAGATCGATAGTTAGAAAGAAAGAAAGAGAAGAAAGAAAAAGAAAGAAAGAAAAAGAAAAGGGAAAGAAAAAGGAGAAAGGGAGAGTGAAGGTAGGATTATGTTTGAGAAGAGAGAAAGAAGAAAAGAAAGAACGTTAAGAAAAATATCTTAAAATTAGCCATAGAAGAAAATAAGTAGCAAATAGGCAGACATATAAAAATAGATCGATAGTTAGAAAGAAGAAAGAAAGAAAGAAAAGGGAATGAAAGAAAAAGATAGAGGGAAGAATGTGAGTAGGTTTGAGAAGAAAGAAAAGAAAGAAAGAAAGAAAGAAAGAAAATGGGGAATAAGATGATTATTGTTAATTTGAGATAAACAAGCTTGAAGAAGAAGAAGAAGAAGAGAAGAAAGATGGAGGAGGGAAGAGGGGGAGGTGTGACCATTAACAGAAAAAAACGGAAGGAAAGAAAATGCAGAAGAGGAAGAAGAAGAAAAAGAGGAAAATACGAAGAAAGAAGAAAAAAAAAGAAGAAGAAAGTGACTAAAAAGAAAAAAAAGAAAAAAGGAAGGCGGAAAGGAATGAGAAAGCAGAAAGAGAAGAAAAAGAGAAGAAAGAAGAAGGAAGAAGAAGAAGAAGAAGAAGAAGAAGAAGAAGAAGAAGAAGAAGAAGAAGAAGAAGAAGAAGTGACTTTAAAGAAGAAAAAAGAAAAAGGAGAATAGGGCGGAAAGGAATGAGAAAAGCAGAAAGAAGAAGAAAAAGAGAAAGAAGAAGAAGAAAAGAAGAAGAAGAAGAAGAAGAAGAAGAAGAAAGAAGAAAGAAGAAGAAGTGACTATAAAAGAAAAAAAGAAAAAGGAGAATAGGGCGGAAAGGAATGAAGAAAGCAGAAAGAAGAAAGAAAAAGAGGAAATACGAAGAAAAGCAAGAAGAAGAAGAAGAAGAAGAAGAAGAGAAGAAGAAGAAGAAGAAGAAGGTTTAAAAGAAAAAAAAGGAAAAGGATAAGGAGAATATGTCGGAAAGGAATGAGAAAGCAGGAAGAGGAAAAGAAAAGAAGAAGAAAAAGAGGAAAATACAAGAAAAGCACAAAAAGACGGAACAGAAGAAGAAGAAGAAGAAGAAGAAGAAGAGAAGAAGAAGAAGAAGAAGAAGATCATGATGATGATGATTTTTCCTTCAATATATAGTGTAAACAAATAAAAAAATATGAACAAAATAAAGATGCACTGGAGGGGAAATATAGTATAAAAGAAAAAAATATAAAGCATTAAATCTCTTTCTCTCCTCTCCCTCTATCCAGCGTTCATAGTGATTAGCTTCATTCTGCCATTAAAATCCTCTCTATCTTTTCATCGTCTCCCTTCCCCTCTACCTTCCCCATTGCCAATTGAAACGACCTCAAATCCCACCTTCATCATCCCAGTTACCAGCGATACGTTTTACTGTCAACGGTTACCTCCTACGCCACAGACGTCTTTTAGAGTCCTTCTATCCCCCCCTCTCTCTCTCTCTCTCTCTCTCTCTCTCTCTCTCTCTCTCTCTCTCTCTCATTTTACCACCATTTCTATCAGAATTGATGCCAATACCTTTCCCTTCCACCCCATCACCAACTGTCACTTTCTTCTGACTTGGTCTTATATCTCTCTTTCTTTCTTTCTTTCTTTCTTCTTCTTTCTTTTCTTCTTCTTCTTCTTCTTCTCTCTCTCTCTCTCTCTCTTTCTTTCTTTCTTTCTTTCTCTCTCCGTCTTCATCTTCGTCATTTTACTACAATTTCTATTAGAATCGATGCCAATGCCCTCTCCCCCTCCTTCACCAACTGTCACTTTCTGCCTTGGTTTCTTTCTTCTTTCTTTCTTTCTTCTTCTCTTCTTCTTCTTCTTCTTCTTTCTTCTTCTTCTTCTCTCTTTCTCTCTCCCTCTCTTTCTCTCTCCGTCTTCATCTCGTATTCATTTTAGCACAATTTCTATCAGAATCGATGCCAATGCCCTTCTCCTTCTCCTTCACCAACTGTCACTTTCTTCCTTAGTTTCTTTCTTTCTTTCTTCTTCTTTTCTTCTTCTTCTTCTCTTCTTCTTCTCTCTCTTCTTCTCTCTTCTCTGTTCACTCTCTCTCTCTCTCACTCACTCTCTCTCTTTCCCTCCTCTCTCTTTCTCTATATTCTCTTCGACACCGACCGTACTCTTGCCTATTTTGAACAACGAACTCGTAGCTTGGGGCTACCAATTGTTGCAAGAGCTCGGTTAGTTCAGTCTGGCAGAAACTGTGCAGTCAATCATTTGTTCGCGTTAAGTTCGCTTGAAAACTGCTCGCTTCCTGTCCACAATTGGTGGGAGCAGTGCGCGCCCTCAGGCGACAGGCTATTGCCAAGTATGGAGGCCAAGTATGACATAAATACTAGCAATTTCTATATTTGTTTCATCGTTTTTTTACTCTTGTTATTTGTATAGTATCTTTGACATTATAGCCAAAGTGATTAACAATGCTTTTAAAGAGTTTACAAGAGTGAAAAAGCTCTATATCTAGGAGTGTATTATTATATTATTAAATGCAATTAATGTACTAGTGGGTGAGAAAATGAATCTGTTGTTTTCGTTCTCAAAGTTTATGTATATAGCTTGTAATCTACAAAACAAGAGTCTGTTTATTTAAGAAATACTTTAGAAACGTCAGTGTAATATCAATTCTTGAAGAATTGTTATTGGTATTTATAAATACTAGCAAGATCTGTAGATATACCACAGTATTATGATTTAATCATTACAACGTTTTATATGTTTTACTTAAGAGATACTGGAAAATTGTTCAATATGTAAAAAATATAATAATGTTGATTTAACTCTCCCTCAATCTTTTTTTTTAATTCTTTCCATCTTTTTTTTGTTTTTTTTTATTATGTTCGATTGAAACAGATTAGCGTTACCGCATCCGCACGCTCACACTTTCTCTCTATATCTTTCACCTCACTCGCTTCTTTCTTTCTTCTTAATATTTTTCTGTTAGCTTTTTCTTCTTCTTTCTTTTATAATAAAAACGGATGGTCCATTATTTAGATGAGGTGACGACACTCATAGAAAAAGAATTTGGCGAATAAGCAACACAAGGTAATCAGGATTTACAGTTTGCATTCATCTTGGGGATTCCGACGGTTTCTCTTTAACCAGAAGGGTATTGGAAGATGATAACAGTCATACAATTAAGAACATGAGTTTTAATATATAGATGACATAACTACTTAAGTTAAATGTCGAAAGATATTACGACTGGTCTAACCAGAATCGTTAAAAATTTTTTTAAATAGTCTGTTAGATTCGAATATAATTGAGAATACCGTTATTAAAGGAATGCATAAAGCAAAAATATATTGCTATTACATTTAATGAGGAATAATCTTGGACGAGGCATTAAAAGTTTTCAATTTCTAAGATATATAGCAAATTAATAGATTTGGATTGTTTGTTTAATTGAATATCAACATTCTTAGGATATTTAATGTCAAATTAATCCTCGTACAAGAACATAAGATGTATTATTTAACCCATAGTGGGAATGAGGAGGTTCATACCATTCCCAAGGATACTAATCTGAAATTGAACCTTATAGGTGACTGAAGTTCAAAAACGCTTACTAGGATGTAGCACGTTAGCCACTACGTCAGCGGGAGTCACTGTCAAGTTGATGTATAATTTGAATGTACTTTACCTTTCAATTTAACTAGTGTTCTAGGTATAGCCATAAATGTTTTCTGATGTTCTGTAAAGTGTGGAGTACTTAATCATTGTCATTACTCACCGGTCAAATCTGACCCGAGCGGTAGTAACTCTCAGGGACCAGTTATGAGTGAAATAGGTTTCGTTTAAAAATTACTCGATGGACCGTGTGCAAAAAAGACTCTTAAGGAATAAATAGATAAAAATAAATTAGAAACTACAATGACCACGATTTCTAGGCATGAAATAACCACAGAGGAATTGACATGCCCTTGAAATTAATAAGTTAACTATGGCAATGTCCTTTTCAAATTTTAAGTAAACATTTTTAACAAATTTAAAAATCAGCACGGAGGGTGAAAATTTCAGGTATTTCTAATATATATATATATATATATATAATATATATATATATATATATATATATATAGAGAGAGAGAGAGAGAGAGAGAGAGAAGAGAGAGAGAGAGAGACTGATTAAAATACAAATAGTTATTTACAAAGTTCACCATTTTTAGCTATATTTTGTTACCTCTAAGTATATTTATTCCATTTCAATAAACTGTGCTGGAATTCGCGCCTATAGAAATTAAATTATTTATAGATAAAATATTGATATATAGAGTATATATAATATTGTGAGAGTGTTAATTTATATATAAAAGTCGTTGTTCGGTCCAAGCGGGCAGAAAATTACAATATTTTATAAAAAAGGAAGGTCCGCAAAATGATTTTGTTCTCAGAAGAAAAAATTTTTATCTTTTGTTTTACATGTGAGTCAACACGTGTTTCAGATCTTCTGGTATCTTCTCAGGCTTTTGGATTGATAATATGAAAAAATATATATATATAAATACAGTATATATATATATATATATATATTATATATATATATAAGAAAAGGTAGTTGGGTATGATTCAATTTGAGGACCTTCTGTATCGTCCGTATATTCACAATGTGCATGCACGCTACAGTTGCAACCTATAGATATATTTCGAGGCGTTCTTATTAGTTCCAAAGAAGCTCAATGTGTGATAATTAATTTCATACAGAAGCAATATCTACAACTTTTTTTTTTTTTTGTTTTTTTTTTTTTTTTTGAAGGAGGATGAGCAAAGCAAGTGTCACTTACTTTATACTTTCGCAAACATTCGAAATACCCACTTGCATGAAGAAAGAATGCGTAAGTTTTGAGAAATCATTCTAAACCCGATTAACTTATTGAAATTCAGAACTTCAAAACAATAGGTTCCATACAGAAGGATTTAGAGATGTAAAAACTATTCCAGTTTTCTTTAAAACACCACCACAGCATTCTTGTGTACGCATTATATCAAGCCCTTTTGTCCAAGCAGGAAGTGACACTTTATTACAATTTAAATTAACATTTTAAATTTCATGTTTTTATTTTTAAGTAAATTCTGATTCTACTAACCATCAGTTCTAATGTAAACCCGGAAATAACACTAATTTATTCCAAATTATACCAAATAAGGCACCCTGGCGCCATCTTAATCCCCCCAATGAATGGAAACCCAGGCATTTATCATCCCTTTGTCCAAGCTGGAAGTGACACAAGGTCAAATTTCTATGCAGAGTTAACAGGTTGAATTTCAGTTTTCCTTCTCCTAGACCGTCATACTCATAGCTGAAGGAAGAATAGGTTATTCGACAGGGTATTAGCGCAAGATGCAAATACAACTAGTCTGACCAGGATTTGAACTTGTATCGACGTGTTCATTTGCCTAACCTGATAAACATCTACACAACGACGGCACCTCCTTGTGTAGTTCCCCAGAATAATCTATTCTGCGTAATCTTTTTATTAGAGTCCAAGGGGTGCAGCCAGTATCAGTCATACTAATACGGCTATATCTTTCGGACAATTCCCGCTTCATTTTATCAGAATTATCAATATTAGTCGTTAACTTGTCCATAGTAGTCCCAAAAATAAACAGGCATCGATTCAATTTTTTTTAATTATTTTTTTAAATAATGCGTCTAAATTGTTTTTTTTCTGTTGGCGCTGATGGTACCCCGCTGGGAAACATCTGAGAGTCGAATGCTCTGTGTGATGAGGTCGAAAAACTATGACGAAATACATGTTTTTTTCGAGTAGATTTGAAGTGTTAAGGGCGACTTGGATTTAAAAGTGTATGTTTACAGTGGCAAGCCTTTACACCACAGTGACTTTGAGAGTGGTCTGTGTTTTCAACTACATTAGACGGCACCGCCATTTGCCAGCTGCAAAAATACAGTTTTCTCACTTTTTCTTGATATATCGCAACTGCGTTTTATAGAATCACAGCTTTAACCCACCGCTGTAGAAGAAATGGAACGAAAGTGTATATATTCGAAATTTTTGTTGGTTTCACGAATAAACATATATTTATTTTCTGTTATATGGGGACCCAATTCTAATCCAAGAAAGAAAAAGAACGCGGGCGAAAAGAAGAAGAGTGAAGAAATCAGAAGAAATATAGTCCATTGACATAATTTATTCTTTTCGACTGACTGGCCGTGTGAGAAGCTCTTCACTACAAAGATAGTACGAAGTCAGACGGTTCTCGGTGGATACTGACTATATATCCGATTTTTGTCTGGCAAATAATTAAATTACAAGACGACGTGCCGTGAGATAAAAATAAGAAAGAAAAAGTGATTAGTAAAAAAGAAGAGATGAGAAAGGAATAGAAAATTTATATATAGACTCGGACGCATTTCAACCCGTCTGGGTTATTTTTGCCGAAGATCAGGAAAATTGCGCTCATTGTATGCTTATTTTTGTTTGTATAGTTTCTTAGGGTTTTTTTCTGCGGGGCAGTTTCTTTTTTGTTTTCCTTTTTTTTTTGCACACGGTTCGGTTTATTGCTATTAATTTGTCCTTCAATACCATTCTCAACCTCCGTGGTTACTGTTCATGGCCAAAAGCTACTCCTTGAAAAAGCAACAGTAAAAAAAGTAAGTCGCTACCAGCACGACAGCGAGCGCGAGTCTATTCTATTTTCCTAGTGCTAGACGAGAGATCTGCTTTATACGTTTTGAGAGGGGAAGGGGAAGCCCCATACATAGCCTTTACTTTACTAGGGCGGATTGCTCTTACCGTTTGTTAACACATTAGATGGTAGGGTGATGAGCCCATAAACTCTATACCAACATCAGATAATTCCCTAATACGAAATAATTTGCCAAAAGATCAATTCGACCGCATAAGAATTGGATCCTAACAGATACCAACCAGTCTGGGTCAGAGTAGGAACCTGGAGGAATAGTGACAGTGAAGGCCTAAGCCCACACACCCCATATTCATCCAAAATTGTAGCACCAAACCATGAGATACAGGTTTATGTCATACCCAAAACCAATGCGTCTTTAAGTAAAAAACCACGTCTCGCTCGTCAGACACTTGCGGAAAGGCAAGTATACTGAACAAATCAATGTTCATTATCACACGTGATAAAAATCAATAAGTTTACTCCACACTTACATAGACAGTTATCCAATCAGCGAAGGTTAATGGTCAGAGAGTGAAGGCCTAGATATCTCAGATCATTTACTACTGGATAGTGAGTTTCGATACACTTGCTGGATGTCCCATTCTTATGAACTTTTATTCACGTCCAAACCCGGAGGAACGGGTTTGCGAGTAAATGTCTTTAAATGAATCTGATGAAGAAGAACCCAAACTTTGATTTCACATCCCACCGTCTTGAGATATTAAATATCCAAGACAGCTTTTGTTTATTGTTTTGTTTTTTAAACAATCTAATGCTAATAATCTGTACGCAATTATATGGTTTGAAGTAACTAATGGTACTCTTTTGTAGACAATTATAGGTTCAAGTGATTATTTTAATCCAAATATTCATACCTAAGCAAAATTGAGTAACGCTCCCAATTTCGATTGAGCACTTTATTTAGAAGAGATTTAATTGCAAAATTCACCGTATTCGGCGTTCAGCTAAGACTCACTTTGTTTACAAAATTTGAGACATCTAGGTGAGTTCATTTGGCGCTTAGAAATGTAGCGATTAAATAGCCTCGCTGCTATACTTGGGCATCTGACTGTGGCCGTATGGTAAGAGGATTGGTGAGCGTAAGTTCGTGTCGGGTCTCGAACCCGGCAAGAGGTAGCTGCTAAAAATGGTATAACTGTACTTGATGAGAGGTGATACCTCGAAACACGTGTCTGTAGTTTACTCTCTCTTTTTATATATATATATATATATATATATATATATATATAGAGAGAGAAGAGAGAGAGAGAGAGAGAATGTTGAACGCTGTACTTGAAAAAGTAATACTTTAGAATTTTTTTTATTTTATTTTAAATATTCAAATCAATATATAAAAAAGCATCATATAATAATAACCCTCACGTACCAGTTGCGATGGTTCAAGTATTCCTAATACAACTAACTTGTATACACTTATATTTGATTACAAGAATTACTAGCTAATACTAATAAATTTTAAAACAATTTTAACCATGATTGCGACACAACAGATACTGCCACCCCAGTTATAGAATGGAGCTGTGAGTAATGGCCACCGAAGGGATGAATCCAAATATTTGTGTTATAACAGGAGACACACACACACACACACACACACACACACAGCACATATATATGTGTGTCGTGTGTGGTATGTTGTGTAGTGTGTATATGTGTGGGGCTAAATTGAGCTGAACTTGCTGTTTCTCGTTAGCGTGTTTCGTAAAAAACTACAAACAAGTTTCTTGTAATTGAGTGGTTCACTTTTATTCAACATTTTTTTCTCCCGGGGCTTTCGATCAGCAGTGGACATTTTTCCAGAGTGTAATCAAAATATTTTTCTTAAAAATCCACAGAAATTCTTTTCTTCTTGGTTGTTCTTTTTTTTTTTGTCTCAGATATTTTCTATATTTTTCTAACAAGAATTGGTGACACTTGGATGTTGTTCGGAGGCGCATGGTGTGATGGTTTATTGTCGTAGGAAATGACTCGTCGAAACGAGTTCTAATCCTGGACGAAGCTACAGATTATTATAGCGCTAATTACACTACTCTCCCTTCAACTTGATGGTAAATAGTAGGGCAGACTGCGGCGTCTTTTGAACCTGTTAGTAGTAGGCAACCAGGTGAAGGAGGAAGGAAGAACTCTGATAGTGCAAACTCTGTTGAACTCGCGGGCTTAGGTTGTCCTACTAAAATAGGCTCAGTTCCTAATTAGTTTGATTTCTTTTTCAATAATTTAAAAAAATTGAAATTAATTTTATCAGTGAAAGATACCAAACCAAAAATAAAAGACGTGGAAAATAATAATAATAATTGTGTACATTGCTGTGCGCGTTAGATTCGACAGTGAGTACTTAGACCTTTGCCAGAGACTGATGAAATCTGATAGAACATGAAGGGTGACACCAATCGTAACAATCCCCACATGAACTAGCGAAAAACATACTCAATGACAGAAGCGAGTGAGGGGATGAATTGAAACATCGATCATCCACAGCACAACTAAAATACATACCAGATATACTAAAGAATAAAGAATTACATACGAGAGCGCTGTACACGTAGAGATAGAAAGTAGAATTAGCTAATAGAAGAAATGTCGAACATCAGCTTCAGGATGAAACAGAAAAAAAGAGAGAGCTCCGATAGTGAAAAGCGTGACAAGAAGGGATGGTTGAGAAAACTGTTCTGAAGAAATTGGAAATACAGAAAGATAAGAAAGGAGGGTCGTGATGACAGTTGCATAACAAAACGAATAAATGGAGTTTAAGGATCAGAACTAGAAATGCAGCAGGTGAAAAGGCGCTGTGCAGAGATCTAAAGAAGAAGGGTGGCTATGGATGTCACATAGAGAACAATCCAATGAAGAAAGACCACGGCGTATACGACTTAAGTGGTCGCTAAACTCAAAAGGACAGTGTGAAATAATAATAAAAATAAGAATTAAAAATAAGAGAGAGAATTTAATAATAGTAGTGGATACTATGATGATTATTAATAATTAATAAATCTATATCTACATCCGAGCCCTAGTATGTATTTGATGAGTAATAGAGTGTAATATATACGTGACAAAAGAAAGGTAAAGGGGAAATAGGTACAGTTATGCCAACTATTTAAGTGTAATAGAGACAGAATAGAACACCAGTCAAAATTCTAGAGTCAATCTAATGAAGAGTTACAGACAAGAAGTAGAGCCGTAGAGACAAGACTACTGTATTGGGCGTGAAGCACACAAAATAGATATTATGAAACCAGTGGAGCAAAACAGAAAAAAGAACGACAAAGACTAGAAAACAAAAAATGGGAAGAAAAAACAATTATACGGACGCTTCAAACGACAAAATAGAAGAGGTTGCACATGAAAAAGACTTGGACATGGTTAAGAAAGGGAAACCTCAAAAGAAACAGAAATCACTTATAATTGCTGCACAAAATAATGCCATAAGGACAAACTACATCAAAGCGAAAATTGATAAGACCCAACAAAATAGTAAATGTAGACTTTGCGGTAATAGAGATGAGACTGTAAACCATATACTCTGCGAAGTTAGCAAACTAGCACAACGAGAATACAAAACTAGACACGACTGGGTTGGGAAGGTGATCCACTGGGAATTATGCAGAAAATTAAATTTTGACCACAACAACAAATGTATATGCATAAACCAGAATCTGTTTCTTGAGAAACGAACGCACAAAAATTCTCTGGGACTTTGAAATAAAAACGGATCACCTTATCCCAGCAAGAAGGCCAGACCTAGTGTTGATAAACAAAAAAGAAAGAACTTGTCAACTGATGGATTTTTCAGTGCCAACAGATCACAGGGTGAAGTTAAAGGAAAATGAAAAAATAGACAAATATCTGGACCTTGCCAGAGAACTGAAAAACTTATGGAATATGAAAGTGAAAGTGATACTGATTGTGGTTGGTGCACTTGGAACAGTCCCAAAAGGATTAGAAAAGGGCTTGGAAAGTTTGGATATCAGAGGAAGGATTGAAACCATTCAGAACACTGCACTGCTGCAATCTGCTAGAATACTCAGAAGAGTCCTGGAGACATGAGGAGAATTGCTGTCCCTCAGACTCCAGTGAAAGACCATCAGCTAACACTGATGTGAAAACTCAAAAGGAGTAAATAATAATCATATTCCATATTCCATAACTTTTTCAGTTCTCTGGCAAAGTCCAGATATTTGTCCATTTTTTCATTTTCCTTTAGCTTCACCCTGTGATCCGCTCGAACTGCAAAATCCACCAGTTGACAAGTTCTTTCTTTTTTGTTTATCAACACTAGGTCTGGTCTTCCTGCTGGGATAAGGTGATCCGTTTTTATTTCAAAGTCAGTGATACCAAATGTAGTTGGTGCACTTGGAACGGTCCCAAAAGTATTGGAAAAGGGTTTGGAAAGTTTGGAAATCAGAGGAAGGATTGAAACCATTCAGAACACTGTACTACTGCAATCTGCCAGAATACTCAGAAGAGTCCTGGAGACCTGAAGAGACTTGCTGTCACTCAGACTCCAGGGAAAGACCATCAGCTAACGCTGATGTGAAAACTCAAAAGGAGCAAATAATAATAATAGTTGTAGTAGTAGTAATAACGGGAAAGTAGACAAATACTTAAACCTGGCTAGAGAACTGAAAAAACTATGGATTATCGAGGTAAAGCTCGTACTAATTGTAATTGGTACCCTTCAAACAGTCTCTAAATGTTTGAAAAACAGACTCAAAGAATTAAAAACCAGGGGAAGAATCGATACCATCCAAACTACAGCATTGTTAAGATCGGCAAGAATTTTCAGAATAGTCATGGAGACCTGAGGAGACTTGCAGTCAGTCAGCCTACTGTGAGTCACCAGCTAACAGTGGATGTGAAAAACGCTCAAGGAGTGAAATAATAATAATAATAATAATAATAATAATGATAATAATAATAATAATTATTATTATTATTATTATTATTATTATTATTATTATTATTATCATTATTATTATTATTATTTGGTTTATCCTAATATTATATCATTTATTAAGTAGTTCTATTTCTGATGTTCCTCAAGTAGCGTGTGAGAAAACTGTTTTTAACAAACCAACTGAAAGGAAAAAAAATATTATCCAATAAACATAATGAACAATACTTTCTTGTAGAAAAAAAATAAACCAAAAAAAATCACATTATTTCCTTTTTTATTTTTATTCTCATCTGTCCTAGTCCTCAACATATAATGATGATGAAATAAAATTACTGCGTAGAATGGACTTTATATGCGAGAACGTAATATTGACTACTAATTACATCTCTTGATTTTGTCTTTTCTTTTTTTTTATATTTGTAGAGATGGGTTTTGTTGTTACCATTCGTTTAGTTTCTAATTATCTACAATTCTTTCGATTATCATTTTCTATTCCTTCCTAACAATTCTGGGAAAGCAAAATGGATTATCTTGTCGATTTTGTTTTGTCGTGCCCTTTCCCCAAAAAACAAAAAAAACAAAAAAAAAACAAAGAGAAAACAAAAAAATAGAAAATGAATGAAACTACACCTTGCATCAAGTATAAAAATAGAAAATGATAAATTTACAAATATCCCGGTGCCAATTCTGGCTGCTAACCCTAACTCACGCGGACGTAATTGTAAACAAACTACGTGGTTTCAAAAGCAACATGTTTCAACCAATGAGAATAAAAGATAAAAGTTTGGTTGGGCTAAGACAAGACAAGGCAATAGTTTATTTTTACATTGCACAATATAAACAATGTAACATAAAACAAAACAAAACAAAAAAATAAAACACGTAATGTTGGTTGTTGTAGTAATCTAAGGAGAATTACCGCTAATTAGAACTGAGCCTATTCTAGTAGTGACCACCCCAGTTTTTTACTGTAAAAATAGCTTACAAAATCTCCAACAGCAGATAACCAACAATGCACGACAGTCCACAGCGGACAAAAAGAAGACACTTTTGAAAACGGGAGATAGCAGTCAGCAACCAGCTTAATGACAGGTATTACTAAAGTTAACCAACGCATCAATGTAACTGACTAGTCAACTCAATGTCGCTGCCACAGTCACAAGAACACCGGTAGAGACACGTACACTCGTTGGACAGACTTGACAACAGAACTAAGCAAAGCAAGATTCTGGCCGAGAAAGTAACTCCAATATCACTAGTACGACACGCCATGTTCTCATATATAAGACTAGAAGCGGCTACCCGGCGTTGCCTATGTAGTGGGAGGAGGGTAACAAAAATCAGTCTCACAAATCCATTATTATTGAATCGCGAGTTAGATCCTCGCAGTATGCCCCATTAAAATCCCTATGTAAAAACAAAAGACGTTGCGTTGATCCAGCCACTCTGGAAATAAAAATTAATGTCTACTATTTAAAATATTAAATGCAAAAAGAATCTATGCTATTATCATTTAAATTTTTTAAAAGTATCTTCAGTAATATAAATCAAACCGTCATCATTTTTGCTCAAAAACCAAGAACTGGTGATATTTAATGTGTATATATATTTACTTTGTCATTAATTGTATTAATTTAGAAGTTTCCTCCGGACATACCCATACACACAACTGCCCTTTATATATGTATAGATTTTCTTTCTACAATTACTTTTCCTTTTGCAAGGACATTTTCGCTCACATAAGCTGACACCTTGATAACTTTTCTTTACAGTTTAAGCATTTTATTGATTTAATTTCGCATGATAAATTTATTTGTGTTATCGAGATCATGTTGTTCGCTCACCCTTCTCTATTTCTCTCTGGTGTCGTTCTCTTAACTTTCTCATTTAGGGGACCTGGTAAGCGACTGAATTTTGCCCTCTTCCTCCATGTATGTATTTACCAACCCCTCCGCACGAGCAGGATATTACAGAATATCAATTTTAAGAGGAGTTTGAAATTTAGATTTTTTTCTTCTCCTAGACCGGTTGCAAGTTCAAATATCCGAGTCTATCCTATTATTTACCCACAGCTAGAGGGTGAATAGCTTGATGCATACATTACCCAAGTGCATTAGCACTATGTAAAATTCAACCAGCGTCGTCCAAGATTAGAACTCGTTTCACCGTATCCATTTACTACGACGATAACGGGCACCTAATTTTTTTTTTCACCCGGACTCTGATGTTTGCACGCCTATTTCTATTTCAATCTTTGCTTGTTGTAATTCAGACCCCAGTGAAAGATCACTAGCTAAAGATGATGTGGAAAACTCGCAAGATGGGAAATAATAATAATAATAATAATAATAATAATAATAATAATAATAATAATAATAATAATAATAATAATCTTGCCAAAGAACTTTAGAACATAAAGGTAATGATCGTACCAAGGGTAACTGGTGTCTTTGGAACGGTCTCCAAGGATTCGGAAATGAGCTTGGATGAATTGGAAAACAGCATTGTTAAAATCGGCTTGAATACACAGAGGTATCTTGGAGACCTGAGAATATTTCTGTTATTCAACCTGCAGTTAACCACCAGCTAAGGCAAGTGTTAAAAACTGTCATGGAGTCAAATAATACGGCACTCTCCAGACCCATCTATGCCAGGGTCTTGCAAGACTATTGAGAAGGTTATGGGAGATTTAAACAGACTTCCTGTCACTCGCTCACTGGCGCTAAACATACAAATTAAACAACAAAAATACTACTACTACTACTACTAATAATAATAATAATAATAATAATCGTCGGGGTGGGGGGCTAAGTATCAGCCAATCAGCGAGGGAGTCTATCCCCTTTTCACTAGTGCTAGACCAAGGAGATTGTTTTGGCATCTGAGGTCGAGCGCCACACCTACCATCAGCTCCTTACTTTACCGCACAGATCCCTGTGCTACTCATACGCTGAGTTGACGAGGACCGGAATCGAACTAGAACTATGTGGTCTCTAGCCGAACACTCTACCGACTGAGCTAACCCAGCCCTTCTACTACTACTACTACTACTACTACTACTACTAATAATAATAATAATAATAATTGCTTGACCCTAATTACACGTTTAAGAAAGATGAGGTTAAGGGATAGCTATTTAGAAATTGTACCGATCTTCCTTTTTTCTTCTTCTCCTTTTACAAGTGCCACGTTTAAGCTATTAAAGTAGCGATGATGACAAACATTTATTTCTTTCTGTCTTTCTTTTCAAACAACAAGAAGGAACAAACAGGAAACAACTACAACAACAACAACAAAAAAGAAATACAAAGGAGCAGAGGAAAAATGGCAATCAGTGAACTATAACAACCGCACTTGTGTTTCTCCTCAATCCTCTAACCGACCCTTTTCTGATGGCCACTAAAATGGGCCCTGTATCACTTGCGGCTATTTTAAAGCATCAACGCACGCGTTAGGGTCAAGTGGGCGTGTCTAAGAGGCTCCATCTCTAGTGCGTACACTGACTAGTGAAGGTCGGATGTGCCAGCCGTTCTGATTCTGCAACGTAATGATTCTTCGAGAGTTGTTCGTTTATAAGAAACTCTAAAAGTGTGTCTGAAACGGTTCGTCCATATACGCGTCTATTTTGAAGGTACTGGACCAAATCTACTTCTATATAAAACACATTAATACTATATATATATATATATATATATATATATATATATATTATATATATATATGGGTGTGTGGGTGTGGGGTGGTTGGGTTTGTCATTGAAGTCAAAAGAAAAATGAGTGAAGTACAGATATAAGGAGAAAAATAGATAGAACTATGGTACTCTTTTCTTTTTACTTTCCTTTCTCTGCATCTAACTTCCTATAGACGTTCTCACAGTGTTGAAAATAGAATAAAGACAAGGAATCCAGTACAATACTGATATTCATCTGACGTCCAGTCAATTATACGTGAAACTCGTAGTCATGGATAGTAGGTATTTACCAAACGCATTCTCTATGGATAGGATGTAGGTCACAAGTATGGGACTTTCAGCGAGGATCGAACTCCTTATTCAGTAGTAATAGATCTACAAAACTAGCTTCGTAACCCTTACACCACGGTGGGTTGCCCATTTTCCCCAGACCATTCGACATGGGTATGATGTGACATAAGGATGGAAGTACTGGGCTTCCAGCTAGCTTGCCTACCATTACACTACGATGGGGTGCCCAAGGAGTCAGGGATAGTATTAGAAATTGTGAAAATTTCAATAGTTTTGATTTTAAATTGGTTCTGCTTAAGACGATCGAGTAAATATAAAAATAAACATAAACATATCTTTTGAGCAAGAAATTTACCCAAAATGTTTATACCAATATATATATATATATATATAATATATATATATATATATATTATATGGTTCTAATTCAACGCTAAAAACTCTTCTAAATCGTAAAATCTTTACTGAAAAAATGTAGAGCAATATCACAATATATAGTCAATTATAAAAAAGGCAGCGTAAAAATTCACGACTACGAATTTCACGGCAACGACCTTCAGGTGAGTTGCTATTCCACCGTCTGGCTTTTATAATTTATCCACTGTACATGTTTGTTCTCTTTTCAGTCACGTGACTAAAATGTGGATGGCATAATAAGTCACGTGGATCAATCAGGCAGTAAATAGCAAAGTAAACATTTACTATCTTGGCGGAGTCTCGCTACTAATCTTTTATTTAAAATTCATTAAAGACTGGAAATATTATAAGATATATTTTTCTTCCTTGCACAACCTATGATTTCCCCATCTCTCATTACAGGGAGACTCACTTTTTGGATAGACACTGCAATTTCAATAACTTTTCCATTATTTCTTTTCTAACTCCACATGTATTTAGAATATCATTCATTTCTGAAAGAAGGTTTGGGATTATAATTATGCTCCTTTGACGGTTCTTCTAACAATCCGCATGAGCAGGATGTCACACAAGGTCAATCTCCTGTGGGATTTAATAGGTTTTAATTCAAAGTGTTCCTTCTCCTGGACTACTAACCTAAACAGAGTTGAAGAGCCCAGTCTGTCCTACTATTTACCCACAGTTGGAGTGAAAATAGTAAGATGCATGTTTCCTAAGGGGATTAGCCCTATGTGAAATGAAAACAGTCCCGTCCATATATATATATATATATATATATATATATATATATATATATTATGAGATATTATACAATTAAGAATCGTTTGTTAATATTGGTTTCAAACTGAATATTAGCCGCCTATCATCAGGATTAACGCTTTTTTTTTTGGCGTTTAGTCCTGGTGATAAGCTGCTAATACGCTGCTCTGAAACCAGTGGTAACAAACGTTTTTTAATTGTATATGATAAATAGATATAGCTCTTTCACTTGAAATTGAGCATTTATCTTCCTTTCACCGATACAAAACACACACACTCATATATATATATATATATATATATATATATATATATATTATTTATTTATATATATATATATATTATATATATATATATATATATATACTTTTGCTTGAATACATAATTGAAAGCTTCAAAAGTTACTTTTAGTCTGAGCGAATTTATAAGCGAAATAATGTCGAGTTACCTCAACAAGATCCATTATTACTGAATAGCGAGTTCGATTCTCGCTGGATGGCATATACTTGTGACCTTGTGTCACATCCCACTTTGAAAACGTATTGGCTGAACAACTACGGAACTGGATTTCATGGTATGCTAGTCTGCAAAGGCGTGTAAAATAGCACAACTCAACTACTGAGTTTTCTAGATGTGGCTCTGTATCTGTAACTACTATCAAGTTTGAAAATAATATCGGCGACCCGAATTCAAATCTTAGACAAATCCTTTTATATTTCACTTCGCACTAATGCCCTTTAAAAGGGCAATCAATCAAGAAGAAAGAAAACTCATTTAGGCAACGAGTCAAGGAGAAAGAAAACTCTGAATTCAAACAAGTTATATATAGGTACCCCCCACACACACACAGAGACACACACACACGAGTAGGATGTGACATGAGGTCAATTTCTTAAGCGTAGTTTAAGGCTTGAATTCATTGTTTTCCTTCTTCTAGACTAGTTGCCCAACCAAAGTTAAAGAGCCCAGTCTGCCCAAATATTTACCCATAGCTAGAGCGAGAATAGTCGGATTCATGCTTTTCCCGAGGGTATTAACCCCATGTGAAATTCAAACAGCCTCGTCCTGGAGTTGAACTCGGTTCGACGTGTCCACTTCCTACGACGGTAACGATTACACGACGTGCTTCAAACAAACTATAATTTTGCTTAAAAATGGACCCTGTGTCACATCCTATCAGTGGTGGATAGTAGAAAGATAAGTATATACTGTTACATGCTGAAGTGTCTATCAAATGTGTTAGTTTTCAAAGGCTTGTCGAATCCCCTACTTCAACTGCCGAGTTTTCTTATAGGGTTAGGTTCCTCTGTATATGATGATTTGAAAAATAATAAAAACTTTCTTTTCCATTTGACAGACTGATATTAAATATTTCCCGATGCACAGACCCGTTTGCAAGCTAAGGATATAATAATTATCCAGGCCCGAATATTCCTGTTAGGCTTCAAAGTCGGAATAAGTCTTCTTTTTTTAAATTGTCACTGCCACGAAGAGAGTTTCAGTATGTTTCAAATTCATATCAACTCGAAAAGGAAAACCAAATTATTACTGATGAGGATTTGGATATATACACAAAGCATCTTGAGAAATTGAAAACACTGAAGTGCGTTTAAATGTATTGGAGACAGTACACTTAATTAACTGAATTGTCACGCCATTTAATTTAGAACTGGAAAATAGAGATAATCCGCAAGATGAACTCGTTGAACTGTCCATGGACTTCAAAAGTGAACCACTGTTAAAACATGTGACCCTCAGTAACTTTTGGAATGTAGACACTGGGAATCAATATCACAGAATTAGTGAAGAAATTAAATAATTCCTACTTGCATTTTTAAGATTTGACAATCCCTTAATGAGTTTGATGTTCACAATTATTTTAGCGCCTGTTCTGTAAAATGACATATCCAAAACAAAATAAATATGGAAAGTCAAATAATACTTTGGAAATATTTGGATTTTGGAAATATTTGGATTTGAACTCAGATCACCGATCCGGTGATCTGAGTTCAAATCCTGCTGCTCGCATTTAACTTCAGGCTAATGCTCTTTTGAAAATATATGAATCCATCTGTCCTCCCAACCCCCATCTATAGGTAAATTATAGAGAAGCCTGGGTTAGGCACCCACCCTGGGAGAAGGAAAATTGTAGATTTAATCCATCTAAATACATTTGAAAGACCGTGTATTTCTTCTTCGAGAAAGATATTTCAAGATTATCATTTAGTTCTTCTTTGTGTAAGATATTGTAGGTTTATTCTTTCGACAGTTCAAGATTATCATTTAGTTATTCTTTTATTCTTTAAATAAGACACTTCATGATTATCACTTATTTCTTATTTGAGAAACATTTAAAATTAGTAACTTAGTTATTTTCTGAGCAAGATATTTTCAGATTATCATTTAGTTCGTCTTTGAGTAAGACATTGAAGGATTATCATTTATTTTTTCTTGGATTTGTTTGTGTGTTCTGTTTTACGGTATATCAATTATTTTGCGACATTTAATGCCGAATCAAATCAGTTAGATAAGCAATTAACTCAGGTTACTTACAGTACCTGCTTTTGCTTAGTGGTCACCCAATTAGGTATTGAATAGGCTCATCACTACTTAACTTCGGTGATCTAAAGCGGACCGCTACTTTCAGCGTAATAGTTCTTCTTTGAGCAAAAGATTTCAAGATTACCATTTAATACTTCTTTGAGTAAACGCACAAAAGATTGTTTTTTCCAAATTCATTATAGGCATCTGGATGAAATGGGACTTTTATAGACGATGAGCAACTTTAATAGAAGAAATAGATGAAAATATAAACGGTAAGGATGGAGGTCTGAAGTAGTTTCTGACACACAACTGAGCAATTTACAGGAAATGGAATGTTTCACCAGAAGAAAAAAGCTAGAAAATCCAGGAAACAAAAACACAAGGTAAAAAACAGATCAACAGGATACAAAAAAGTAAAAGGCAAAAAAAGAAAGAAAAAGAAATCCATAAACAGGTTATAGGGATACAAGAAAACGTAGCAAAAAGACGAGGTGGATGACTAGCCTGATAAACAAATTATGCGAAATCGAAAGAAGACAGGAAGATTCAAAAAGAAATCGTTAAGAAGAACTCTAAGAAAATCTACAAAGTGGAAGGTGCCAAAACCGAGATGGGAATGCAAGAAATGCATTTCAAGAGACATATGGCATCCCATTCTTTGATAAGCTGTTAGTTTGTTGTTTATTGAATCAGCATAGCTTTCAGCTCGACCAGATACAAGTGGTATTCATTTAACCTCTGAACTTTGTATCAGACATCAATTCTCTGATAGTCTTCAGAATATATATATATATATATATAATATATATATATATATATGTGTGTGTGTGTGTGTGTGTGTGTGTGTGTGTGTGTGTTTTACTGTGCTTTAAGATAAATCTCTGACAGTCCTTATTAATTCTTCCCTTAGGCAGGAGGAGATGTTACTTTGAATCTCATCTAGATTTCATTCTTTATTCTTGTTTTCCGATTTGCGGTGTTCGTAAAAAATGAAGACCCGAATATGTTGCGATAAAAAGCACAATTTAAGAGTATAAAGAGGGAATCACTAATATAGGGGTATCTTGATGTACGAGTTTAAGACTTTCCGCTCGTAACTTTATTTCCTCGTATATCAAATCATTTTTTCTCATTTAAATCGACTGAAATGACATGAATCCGTTCCACCCCAACAACCCCAAAACACCCTAATGTTTTGTTATGGTTTTTAAGTGTGAAGAATAGCACTATAAAACATAATAAAACAGAATGTAATGAATTATATGTTGTAGTATGTTTTAGTGTTTATTTAAAAAAAAATTATAGTTTTCTTTGTTGTAATATATTTGGTAATTTAAATATTTTTTGTGAACTTAGGAGTATCGGAAACTTGTTCGTACATCAAAATCAGCTCACAACACAGTGCAAAAAAATCAACTGAGTGACAGCTCGAACCCACAAAACTCAGAAGTTGGTGAACTTGTAAGTCAGGGTACCACTGTATTATTAATTTTCTGATTCTACAATTGTATGAGAGTGTGCGTAATGTTAAAAGCTTGAAGAAATACCTTTTACGAGTTTATTGTACACCGTGCAAAATGACAACTTGCTCAAATATATGGGAAGAAGAATTTGGAATCAGCATACCTGATTTCGTTTAAACAAACACTTTTAACCCAAGATCAAAATCGTTGTTGTTTTTTCATGGGTATTAAAAAAACATTGCATTTGTAATAAACAAATAAATATATAAAGTTTACGTTATTTGAGTTATTTGCTCTTACACTTTTGCGTTGAGTTGACTTTCTGTTGAAACAACTAGTATTAATCAACTACATGGTTTTATCTCTCTCTCTCTCTTATATATATATATATAATATATATATATATATATGTGTGTGGTTGTGTGTGTGTGTGGTGTGTTGTGTGTGTGTGTGTGTGTGTGAGTATATATAAAAAGATATGAAAACACCACAAAATGCTGTTAAATGTTGGTCGAAATAAATTTATTATGGAATTACGGTGTTGAGTTCTTCTTTCCTTTATTGATATGTATATATATATATATATATATATATATATATATATATATATTATATTATGAGATATTATACAATTAAAAATACATTGTTAATATAGTATTCTAAATTTATTCTAAATTTTAAACCATGAATTTACTTAAAGCGTATTAAAAAGAATATATATATATATATATATATATATATATATATATATATATATAATATATATATATATATATATATATATATATATTCTTTTTTAATACGATTTAAGTAAATTCGTGGTTTAAAATTTAGAATAAATTTAGAATACTATACAAATAAAATTTAAAATAAGAATAATAACGTGAGCAACATTTTAAACGAATAAATAAACATAGTTAATTTTTTTTTAAATACGTTATGTTTTTTTTTGTTTTTTTTATTTCTTCAATAATTTCGATCACGAACTACGTCAAATACTTTTGAAATAGAACGCGACTAACGGCTATTGAATGCTAAGATTTTTCTTATTCTTTCTTTCCCTATCTAAATTAGATATTATACAGATGTTACAACATCACATTTTCACAATGCCCTGATGATGGTTTAATATAATAAAAAAAAGAAAACGTTTAGCTAAAATTTCAAACTATGATAAAATCATCCTGTTTTTTTCCCCTCATATTTTAATATATATATATATATATATATATATATATATATATCATATATATTATTAAAGAAATGGATACAATATAAACCTACTCGAGTTTCACCATAAGGATCTTCAGGGTTAAATCCACTGAATTAATCGAGGTACCGATTAATTACAGCCGATTACACGTGTGTTCATTGAATAAGATGTATATTTATCTATATAAATACATATTATTGCTCTAGTTCCCTTAACTATTGAGCACTTTTTGATTTTATACATTTACCATGGAACAAGCAGATCTCACATGCTCCTACAAAAACATCCCGATACCCAGCAATCACGTGTACAAATGAGATGGAAAGCTCACTTTTTCCTCAACTCCAATCACGAGGACCCTCAAAAGCAGGAAAGATACGGATTCAAAACCAAGCATCCACCAGCCGTCAAAAAAACTAAAGGGTTTTGAATCGTATCTCATCGGATTAATGAAACGAATCAGGTTCAAAAATGTAAGCAATCCTATATTATATATATATATATATATATATATATATATATATATATAATATATATATATGAAAGTAAGTAAATATATGCCCGCCTAAATTCATTAATTATTAACTAATTAATTTTCAAAATTAGGTATAACTTCAATTACGCACATATCCTCAAAAATATATATATAAGGGTAATCGTCATAGGAGGTGGAATCAATAAGTTCAAATCCTGGATGAAGCTGTTCGTGCTTCACTTTGTGCTAATGTCATTAGGACCGGCAAGAGCTCATCTGTTCTTGCCCAGTTATAGGTACACGTCATATAAATGCTAAACAAGCCACAGTTTTAAAAAACAAAAGCACTTTAGCATTATAACATTCCATCGCGTGAACATGCTTCACATTTATATAAACTCTAAAAAAACTACTGTTTGTAAGCATGAAACTTATAGTTATGAGTTTATAATATCCATAATATCATTATTATTGATTATATATATATATATATATATATATATATATATATATTATATATAAATATATATATAATTTTGGTTAGGTGTAGACACAGAGACAATGGTGCTTGGTGATAGTAAGTTTCACGTGTAAGCAGTCCTTAGACCATTGACACCTAACTCCTAACTTATATCTATATGTTCTAACATTGATACTGATGATTTTTAAAATAAAGCCCAGTTTAGCTCAGTCAGTAGATCATCCACCTAGGAGTCAACTTAGCGCATGAATAACAGAGCTTGGAACTGTAGGGTAAAATGGCGGGGGGCTAATAATAAGCGTGACAATCCAGCTCAAACACAAAAACAATATCTCTGGTCTAACGCTATTGAAAAAAGGATAGACACCCTCGTGGTCCGGCTGATACTGACAATAAGCCACTCGGCCATTTTTACCCTATTATCAATATATATTATATATATATATATATATATATTGTGTGTTTGTGTGTGTGTGTGTGTGTTTGATTGAATTTGGTTTGGTTTGGTTTGGTTTGGTTTTACGGCATATCAACCTCAGTGGGTCATTTGATGTCGATAAAGTTTTGAAATAAATCAATTCTTAATGGATAATACAATTTTGTTTATCAACTCATGTTTTTCTATTTAACCCTTAGATGGGACCCTAACAGGTACTACCACCCCGGGTCAGAGTGGACCAGGGAGCAATGGTGATGAAGGGGTGCTCCACATTCCCTAAATCTCCAAAACTGGAACATCACCATCAGATAGAGTTTAACGTCATTCCCAGGACATGTAGACCTTCAGTCACTACCTTCTAGCACCCATATGATAAAAAGGGTTTTGGGCTTGCCATAAGGGCAATAGGGTTGGGAAAATCATATAGGTGCTAGGGCTTGACGTGACCAGCCGATTGATCGGAGGGGGCCTCTCCGACCACCCGTCTAGCCCAAGATAGGACCAAAGTGGAGTATTGCAAGTCATTGCGACAGGGCGAGTTTGTGTTTGAGTGTTTGGTTATGTGTTTATATGTTTATGTGTGTGCCTAATATTTTGCTCATTTCGACAATATTCCCAACCCTTTGTAGACTGTTGTTTGAGGCATGTGCAATAATACTCAATAAATTTTAGTTACTAGTGAAATGAAAGCAAAAATATTTTCTGAGTGTTGCATCCTGAATTTCAGTTTGCCGTTGGTAGTTAGTGTCGCGTTCGTTCTTGTGTAAGCGGCCATCTGATGAGTTTGTATAGCTCCATTGAACGCCAATGAGGCCTGCAAAACTTCTTGATTTGCCGAAGATGCCACTAGGCAATGTTGATCCGCCGCATTTCATTCTAACAACCCGCAGTGAACCAGAAGAGGGGTGGTGAGTATGAAGAGATCTAAATGTTCTGAATGAAAATACAGACAAGCTCCTAAAATGGCGCTGAAATCACCTTATATTATTATTATATATATATATATATATATATATATATATATATATATATTCTATGGGGAACCTTCTCTACCACCTAAAACCAGATTTAAGAAAAACGACTAGAAAGCTTGAAGGCAAGCAATTGAAGACCATCGGGAATAAATATTCCGTAGTATTTAAGAAAACCTGTTTATGTCAATATATATATTATATATATATATATATATATATATATATATATATATATATATTGATTTGCACGACTACTAAGCATTATATCACCATCATCATCTTTATCATCATCATCAGGACAGCACAGATTCCCATGTCTCTCTCTCTCACTCTGTCTCTGTCGGTCTCTCACTCTCTCTCTCACCCTACCTCGCCACCCATTCTTATCGATAATCACTTTTGGTAGGTCTTTCGCACAGCATTCAGTATCCGCACTGAGCTGATTGATGTAGTTTTGGTCTGGTGTAACTATTTGTAGTTGTTCACAGGAAAATGTTATTTAGATTGCTGCTGCAGAGTCTAGCATGGCTTGTCCGAATGCGACCTTAAATATAAGCATACATTTGGCACAAGGTCATATGTATAGCGTACCTAATGCAAACAGAACTCGCTCCTTTATAAAAATCGGTCTACAAAACTGCTGTGTGAGATGATTTTAAATACTAAACGTGGATTAAATTTGGCACAAAGCTGCTGGAGGGAGGAAGTACATTCTCGTAAGTCAGTTCGAACAGTTGCGCTATTACGTTCACTTTTGGATTAATACCCATGGGAAAGGTATGATATCTTTCCTCTCAGCAGCTATGGGTTAAATAGTGCCGATACTATTCTTCTACAAGTGTGGTTTTGGCATTAAATAACACAAGAAGAATGATATATCATTGACAAAATATCTAATAAAGTTGGGAGTATACTGCATCTGGATAGGATAGAAACCACTAATTTATTGTAATTTATATGATAAGATGAGCTTGGTAACCATTACACTATGCCGAAGTGCATAATTTTGATCGTTGTGGATAAGACGCCCTACCAAGTAATTGATCTACTATGCTAACTATTGAAATAGTGGTACACACACACACACACACACACACACACACACACACATACATATTATATATATATATATATATATATATATATATATATATATATATATATATATAACTAAGCATGGCTTAAAATTTGTGGATGGCGGCAAGTAGATAGCATCTAACTCAGATCAAACCGATTCCTCAGTAGACTGTTCTCTACGACGAAGACTATTGTCTTAATCAATGTACGAATTGAATAAATAATAATTAAAATGAATAGTTATATTGCTTCACAATATAACAGAAGAGGACATTATTTACATATTTCTGAATATTGTCCTCATCAATTTTCTTATTTTTTTGTTTTGAGTCATTTTTAAAAATTGTTTTGAAATAAGATTGCTTGATTAATTTAACGGCATCTCAACCCGTCTAAGTTTATTTTATGCTGAGGTGTTAAGAAAACCATGATGATATTTACATTTTTGTGGGGTTCTTTTTAAGGTTTTTTCTCACATGGTCTTACAGAATACTCTAAATTTTTAAACAGATGTATTTGACTTTAACGGGTTCTAACACATATGGTCGGCATTGAGCTTGGAGTAATAGCATTGGAGTGGTACCTCACACGCCCAAGATATCCAGAACTGGAGCTTCACTATCGGATGCAGTTTAGTGTCATACCCAGGGCACCCATTTTGTATGTTTGGAGATTCACCTCTCTGCAGAGGATAATCATAGAATTATAAGGCCCGCTGCTGTACTTAATAAATCATTTTGTCGTGGTAAATACTACTTCAGTCTCGATATAGTTTTATTTAACCTAAGGGATTAATTTTAAAATGAATATATTTAATAAATAAATATTTATATAAAAAATGAGAAACTAGTGTTTAAATGATCATCGTCGTAAGAAATGGACTTGGTGACCTGAAACGAAATTCTGAACGAGGATGTTTGCATTTCATAGAGCGCTGATGCTTTTATGGAAGGGATGTATACAACTATTCTCCCTCCAGCTATGGGTAAATATTAAAACAGACTGGGTTGTTAACCTTATTATGGCAACTAGTCTCAAAGGAAAACTCTGAATTCAAACCAGTTATGGTCCGCTCAAAAATCAACCCCGTGTCTGAACCTATTCCTGTCGAGTGGTTCTGTAAATACGTATATAAAATGTGATGGTGTCTAGACATCTAGTCTGCCACATATAGATATTTTTATGCTGATGTCAGCAAGTTATAAATTAAGCCAATGATTTCCTACGATCCATATGCATCCCGCTTTTGAGCTGGATCTGATATTTCTGATGAATAAAAAAAAGAAAAGGTTCTGTTTTCTTTTAATTCGTTTTTGTTTGATTTTGAGTCAAATAGAAATTTATCTCAACTCCTGTTGTATTTAACAGAGGATTGTGATTAAAGAGTTTTAGCTGGCGGGTGAATTGACCGACTTAACAGAGCAAATAAAGAAATGAAGCGAGTATAAATCGTCTAATATTGTCTTACAGGGATATTTACGCTGGCCTATAATGCGAATTACAACTATGCACATCTCTTTCGCTAACTTTCCCCAAATAAGACGCATGAAGGTAGATTTATACATGCAGGCTATCATGGACGATTGACTCTTTCACTTCCTAATAAGGATTGTTTTCGAAATCTTAATAAGTCTGGCTCAAGATCATGATAACGGAATGTATAGTGAGAATCAAATTCACTATATCAAGCAAAGATCTCTTAAGAGTAAAACATCGTTAATGAAACTAATCAAAAAGTCTTAGGACTCAATTTTAACGTTTTGAATTTTAAATGTAAGATTTTAATGAAGAGGCATTAATAATTTAGCAACTTATATAAAAAATGGTAATGAAGGCGCCTTCCGGTAAGTCGTAGGAAATGGACTCGTCGACCCGAGTTCAAATCCTCAACGAAGCTGTTTGCATTTCACATAGCGCTAATACTCTTGGAAAGGTATGCATCCAACTACTCTCCCTCCAGTTATGGGTAAATAGTAGGGTAGACTGGGCTCTTAACCTTGGCTATGTAACCAGTCTAGGAGAAGGAAAACTCTGAATTCAAGCCTGTTAAATTCCGCGTAAGAAATTGACCTTGTGTCACATCCTGCTCATGCGAAAAGGTTGGTAAACATATACATAAAAAGGTGATGATGTCTAGACGTCTAGACTGCTTTCCTTGTTGATCAGCAGCTTTTAGCAAAACTTGAATGTGAAAGTGCAGCTTCATTCATATTCCTCCAGAAACCTCCATGTGACTTTTTCTTTTTTTGTAAATTAAAATCATTCATTTTCAAGGTGAGATTTGAGGACGTAGAAAACATTTAAATGAATACGAATATTAGAAAGTCAGCATTGCTATTATATTCTAGACTAAATAACTATAGATACAACATTGAATCCTTACATAACATAAACAATGTAAAATGAACACCTAAATTATCAAACAAAGCAGCCATGGCTAATTTGAAACACAGCTTAATATATACTTCTCAAATGGAAAGCTCAGGGAAAGGTGTCCTGACAGCAGGTATATAAATTTCAGCTGAAGACATTTGGATGCCAAAAAATAATTTCCATGCAACTAGTAGATATGCTACCCTATCAGCTCATTTTTCGTCGGTTTCCGATAGTTTTTTTACCAATTTTAAGAACTTTATTAAAAGTAAGTGCGTGCGTGCGTGCGTGCTTTAGTGTGTGTGTGTGTGTGTGTTTGTGTGTTTGTATGCTTCACATAATATCCAAATGGACAATATTTATATGATTTGGACTGTTGTCCTCATCATGCTTCTTACTCTCACGACGCTTCGCTGCTGTAGCTTTGTAAAGTGTCCTTTTTTGAAAATCCGAAACCATTTGGAAATTTCGAACCGAACCCTTTATTTAACCTAAGGGATAGACTGTTCGCATTTCGCTGTTCTGACCTTGAAATATCTTGTATCCGTTTTGGCGAATTAACTGATACAAGATAATCCAATTGGAAGTTGTGGTATACACTGCGGAGGAGACCAAATACGGTCGAAACAGCTATCCAGAAATCTGCATGTCCCACATAGTTTTTGCCGAATTTTCTGATCGTGGTTATTTAATATATTATATATAATATATATATATATATATATATATATATATATATATATATATATGAACAATGATCTGAAGAAAAAAAGAAAAAAGTATTCATTGTATCATTCTTAGACGAAAACGAGATTCAATACTTTATCAAATGTTGTTTATAATTTCATGTAGCAAATTGGACATTACATTCAATCCAACTTGATATATTAACGTTAAACTTATACCGAATTAAGTTGTGCATGAAGGAAAGGGTAAATATTTTAAGTCAAATTTTGGCTTTAAAAGCCGTGTCTATAATTTAAGATTTTATGTCAGTAAAAAAATGTTCATTGTTAATTTAAAATCCTCAGTAACTCAGTCAATGTTTATTAGTATTTCTTTGTTTCCGTTGTTTTTGTTTATGTTTTTTTTTTTTTTTTGGGGTTTTTTTTTTGCATTTTTTTTTTCTCAGTCCTTGCAATCCGGCAAACTATTTAGTTGTGACTATAAAGAAAACTTGATTTTTGTTTCACACTTTGTGAACAACCGTTGTCTCATAAACCATGGCGACTAAACAAACAAAATGGACACTTCACCTGGTATAAAGATTAGCAAGTTACAAGAGGCAGACCATTGCGTGTGAGGATGAATCTCACAGAATATCCCAAATTACGGTCTGGTGCAAAAAAATATTTAAACTTGGTAAATGACTATCAAAAACGGCCAAAATCAGAGTATACAAAAAAAAAGCTAAAAATGTTAGTTTTTGCAAGAGGTGTGGCTACTGCAGAAGTAGAATCGGTGGTAACAACAATCTGAAATCTTTCACTAAAACAGATGAATGAAAAAAGAGAAAATAACTAACGGTAGTTTTATTGTTAATTAACAGTCATGTCTTGACGGGAACAAATAATTTATGGAGTGTTCCAGCCGTAAAAAAAAGAAATGTCTTATTTACTAGTCTTTTTGTTTGTTTTCTGTTTTTATTTATTTATTTATTTATTTATTTGTTATCTTTCTTTTCTTTCTTTTTTTTTACTTTTTCAAACACTAAACAAGTACAACCTTTTTCGTTTAAAGAAAAAACGAAATCTTTATATCGCCTTCGAAGATAGAAACATTACTGAAGACTTAATCAACTTAAGGTTTTAATTTAAATTGAACATTTGACTGAAATGAATCGTTTTGTCCTTTGGTAAAATAAAATAAATCTAAGTAAATCTGATAGAGAACCCAGAACTTTTTAGATTTCAAGAAATTGAATTTTGTGGACTGGTTAATCACCTTAATATTTGAAATTTTTAAGTTTATATGAATATTTTATGTAGTGTTCAGCATTTACAGTGCAAAACTTTGGAATAAAATTCCAATGTAAAATATATTTGAAATATTTACATGAAACAAATCGGAAATGAAATGAAAGGAAAAAAAAAAGAAATCCCAAATCTCACCTGAAAATCGCTAATGTGAAACTCATAGTTATTAGTTATCAATATTACTTTCTACCATTTTTTAATATAGTTTTATTTCCTTTACACCGGCACATTAAACACTTTTCCTATTTCCTTTTTTACTGATTTTGATAGCGTTTAGGTTTTGTTTGACGGTCAGTAGCTGTTAATGTATAACCACACTGATGAGAGGTGAAACCTCGAAACACGTGTCTGTGGATTATTTATTTACTATATATGCTCCCTCTTTGGTTGAGTTCTCTAAATAGGGATTTAATTGTAAAATTCACCGTTCTGGCGTGTAGCTAACCCTCGCTTTGTTTACAAAGTTTAAGGACTCTAGTGAATTCCTTTCCGCTTAGAAATGTATCAATTAAATATTCTCCTATATTTGACAGCCGTCTCTCGCCGCACGTGTAAGAGATTTGGCGAACGAAAGTTCATTCGGCTCTCAAACCCGACCAGGGGTAGCTGTTAAAATATAACCATATTGATGAGAGGTGAAACCTCGAAACACGTGTCTGTGGATTACTTATTTATTATATATATATATATATATATATATATATATATTATATATATATATGTGTGTGTGTGTGTGTGTGTGTGTGTGTGTTGTGTTTGTGTGTGTGTGTGTGTGTGTGTGTGTGTGTGTGAAGAAAGGAAGTGAATCCGACGGTATGTAGTATATTAAGAAAAATGAAAAAACACAGGTTTAAAAAGGTTAAGTGGTGAGTTTATTGGCCGACGCTGCATTGTTTCGATCTATTAATTAGATCATCTTCAGGGCATTTGTTGGTATATGGAAGGTGATAAGAATTTTTTTTTATCACAGAATAACGAGAAAAGCGAGTGGTAGTCCTTGTTATTCATCTGTTTAAAAAAATTTTGAGGTTTGAAAAAAGGGGAGACAGTTTGAAATATAACGTCAAATATTCTATTTTACGGCGTGAGTATGGGACGGTGTAAGTGTGTGTATCGAAAGGAAACATTGTGCATTTTTTAGGTGTGTGGTTGTGTGTGTGTGTGCATAAATCTTTTGCGATAAACGACAGCGGAAATAAACCTTAAGGTTGTGTGTGTGTGTGTATTTGTAAGAGGTAGTGGTAGGTATATATATATATATATATATATATATATATATATATATATATATATATATTGTGTGTTCTTTATTTCGCGCTAAAACCCTTATGAAAGCATAAATACCTTCTTACACTACGACGTTAAATAAGACAGACTGAGCTCTTTACCTTAATACAGCAAATATCTCTTGATTAAAAAACAGTTATAATATATAGATTTATTTCTTTTACGCATTGATCACTTCTCATTAGCTTTTTTACTGATCTTAATGCCGTTTACGTTTTGTTTGACGGTGTGAATTGTAATTATTTCTATATATATAATTGTATGTGGGCTTTATTTCGCGCTAATGCTCATAAGAAAGGCATAAATACTTTTCTTTCACTACGACTTTAGAAAGGACAGACTGGGCTCTTTACCTTACTACGACAAACATCTCTGGATTCAAACCAGTTATCCCATCGAAAAATTGGCACTATGTCATTTCGCATCCGTATCGGACGTTAATAAATATATACTTCGCTTAATAAGCGTCTAAGATATTAAAAACAAAAGTACTACTTGGATTTTATAAGTAAAATTTTCAAATGAGGATGGACAATTGCCACAGAGAAAATTTCGCACCATTGTACGTCAATAAAAAGGACCTTTTCTGCTTATATATATATATATATATATATATATATATATATATATATATATATATATATATATATATATATATATAAGTTAAAAGAAAGGAAATGAATCCGACGGTATGAGTATATATAAAAAGATATGAAAACACCACAAAATGGTGTTAAAGTGAAAACATTTTATAACTTAGCTGATATTGAACAATATTTCGATTTTATAAAAATCGTCATCAGAGCTTGTTTATAATCCGTGTTGTTAAGAGCGGATATGACTTTCGTTTCCGCTCTTAACAACACGTATTATAAACAAGCTCTAATGACGATTTTCATAAAATCGAAATATTGTTCAATATCAGCTAAGTTATAAAATGTTTTCACTTTAACAGCATTTTGTGGTGTTTTCATATCTTTTTATATATACTCATATATATATATATATATATATATATATATATATATATATATATTCATTGGCATTTCAGTCTCGGAAGACTATGATAAAGTTTTTATGTACCCTGAAGTTACAGCGCCTCCTGTGACTGTGAAGTCCGATGTTTGAAAAACATTCTCGACCACAGATTTTGCATTTGAAGGATGTCCCTGAAGATGATGATGTTCCGATGCTTTGTTGCCGCTGCTTTCTTCTGGGCCTCTTAGCTTCATGGTGTTGTGCCAGAGTAACTTTTAACATGAGCAGTCCTCTATGGAGATTCTGCCGCCACCGAGGGCGGTCCTGAGCCAAATTTTATATATATATATATATATATATATATATATATATATATATATATATATATATGAATTATATATATCCTCCAAAATTGTCGGCTAAAAGCCATATCAAATAAACACAGTTTATTTACGTACTCTCATATATATATATATATATATATATATATATATATATATATATATGGTTTTCAAGACAGTATATACTCTCATACTGTCGTGTAGCAAGTCAACAAAAAGTGGAATATAAATAAATTCAAAACGGACGAAGAATCTGGGATTGGCAAGCTGGTGTAGTGGTTAGAATCCTCGCCTGTCAGCTTGGGGTTTCGAGTCACACACGGAGCAGTCTCCCATGTCTATAACCTTGCTGATGAGACCTAATAGGTCGAAATGTACATTCAGGGATTGACATTTTCTCGATTTGTTTAGCCTTACATTTGAACATATACGCCCGCCTAAGCTCATTAATTATTAACTAATTAATTTTCAAAAATTAGGTATGACTTCAATTAAGCACATATATTCCAAAAATTGTCGGCTAAAAGCCATATCAAATAAACACAGTGTTTATTAACGTACTCTCATATATATAATATATATATATATATATATATATATATATGGTTTTCAAGACAGTATACAACATCTTTTTGTTGTTTCTATCTGGCTTTTTCTTTGTAAGCATTATTTTTGGCAGAATAGAAACCCTTTTTTCAGAAAAATCCCCCCCACACACACACACGCGCGCACAAAAATGTTGGTAGTAACGTTATTTTATGGTTTCATTTGGTTGTAAACATAAACTTTGACCATAAATGGACCCTAAGTAAACTCGAAGATCAGCCAGCATCACCTTTCTCATTTTTATCGTCAAGCCAATTTTCCTTTACTGTTACCTTGTAAGCTTAGCATACCTTCGGGATAAAACCTCAAGAATAGGCTACATTCAGTCACAAGTCACCATAAGCCTCTATGTTTGGTTGTTTTTAATTGTTTTAATGGCTCATCAACCTTCATGGGTTATTTAATGCCAAAGCCATCCTTATGGAAGCACAGTAGTGATTCTATGTATATCTAGGGATGAGGAGTTTCATAACTTTTAAAAGTGTATTAGTTCGAAAGTAAACGTAATAGCGCGACTGGAGTTCGAACTCGCTTATTACGATGTCACAGTCCAGCCTTTTAGCCATTACTCTCCTTTCCATGATTCTTCTGAGTAATCTAGCCGATCTTAATAATGCTGTTGTTCGGATTTTTTCAATTCCTCTTCTGATCTCCAATGCTCCCTGTCTTTTTTCCAAAACTTTAGGGACCGTTCCAAACTACTACTACTACTACTACTACTACTATACTACTGAGTTGAAATTGATCTGCAAGACTAGTTTGTTAATCCTTGCACCTTATAGATTAATTCCGCTTCATCTAACTGTCGAACCGCCAATATCAAACATACTGCCAAATACTCGCTGGCTTTATCAGCAGACTGGGACTAAATAAAAGGAGGTGCACCTAGCGTAACGTTTATTATTGTAGAAAGTGGGCTCGACTACTCGTGTTCAAATCCAAAACGATTTTTTTTGCATTTCACATAGTATTAATGCCTCCCTCCAGATATGGGCAAATGGTAAGACTTACTATAGTCATAAGACATCCGGTACAGGAAAAGAAAATCTCTAAATTCAAACTAGAACCGGGGAGGGATGTCCAAAACACGCTGCATTAGTAGTGCTCATTGGTCAAACCAGCGCATGATAACTCTCTCTCTCTCTCTCTCTCTCTCTCTCTCTCTCTCTCTCTCTCTCTCTCTCTCTCTCTCTCTCTCTCTCAAACAGTCACTAACACAGGGACATACACACTGATTAAAATACAAATATTTCTTTACAAAATTCACCATTTTTAGCTATATTTTGTTACCTGTAAGTATATTATTCCACTTTATTTCAATAAACTATGTGCTGAATTTGCCCAATATAATAATTGATATATATATATATATATATATATATATATATATATATATATATATATATATATATATTTGTGTATGTGTGTGTATATATTGATTAATTCTTTCTCACATCTTGTAAACTATACCATCATCGAAGTGTGAAAGCCATTTGCCCGTTTTTCTATTACCGGTCGAGATTGTATAATGTTATGTTCTGGCCGGATGACCATGTCAGTCCATAAAAATGCCAATAAACTGGACATTGTCCAGCACCATGTTTTGACCATAACGGAGATGATTTGGCCGGCCGTCTGGGATTGCCTTCAAATCCGCTTGCTGACAGATTCGGCCGTTATTATTATGATTATTGTTAATAAAAGATGTCTAATGTCTGTATCGATGCGGCCTACTTATTATCCTCATCCAGGAATAGACCGAGATTGAGACTGGGCGAAAGGTGTCGGTGTGAAGATTGGGAAATCGAAATCGAGTGTAAAATTTGTTAAGATTGTCGGTGCGTTGAAATAAAATGGCCAAAAGTTAATAAAAAGATATTTTGCTAAGAAAAAATTCGGTAACGTTCTCTTTCGGTGAACAGTTAAATCGAAACAAAAAAAACAACAAAAAAAACAAGAAACGAATTAAAAAAATAGAGAAGAAAAAGGAGAAAAAATGTTGGTTATCATATTAATAATTGAGAAGGTTTCACTTGTCTGTTCTTTATTGAGAGACAAATGGTTTTAAGTTTATCTACAAAATGGTGTAGGCATACTTAGAGGACCAAGTGGAAACATCTAATTGAACAAAGGCTTACGAAGTTAAGCAGTGATGAGTCTGTTCAATACTTAGACGGGTGAATATTCAAATAACAGGAGGTACTGTAAAAAAAACCAAAAAAAAAACAAGAAATATCAAAATGATATGATTCGGAATTAAATGACCCGAAAAGGGTTGATATGCCGCAAAATAAAACAACAAAAACAAAAAAAAAAACTTTTACTCTTCATGGAAAAAATAAGCTTACATCGAGATAACTTTTGGAGATATATTTTATCTAGTGGTTATTGTCGTATGAAATTGATATGGTGAACCCAGTTCACTTCCTGGACGAGGCTGTTTGCATTTCATATAGAGCTATAATTTGGGGGATTTTAGTATCCAACTATTCTCCCTCCAACTATGAGTAAATAGTAAGTTAGACTGTACTCATTAATTTTGTTTGGGTAACCGTTCGAGAAGAAAAATTGTGAATTCAAACCTGTTAAACTCCGTTTAAAAAATGACCTTGCGTCGCTTCATACTCGGAGAGATTAGGTAAATGCATAAATTTGTTGAATGAATATATATATATATATATATATATATATATATGTGTGTGTGTGTGTGTGTGTGTGTGTGTGTGTGTGTGTGTGTGTATCGGGTAAAAAGAAGATAAATCAGAAGTTACGTAGATATATAAAAAATATGAAAAAAACAGGTATTCAGAGAATAATTTTTATTATATTTAATGCATATATATTTTTACCAATCCCTCCGCACAAGTTCAATTTCTCAAGTGGAGTTTAACAGGGTTGAATTCAGAGTTTACCTTCGCCTAGACTGGTTACCTAGCCATGGTTAAAGAGTCCAGTCCGCCCTACTATTTATCCATGGCTTGCGGGAGAGTAGCTTGATTCATATATTTCCCAAAGGTATTAGCGCTTTGTGAAATGCAACAAGCATTGTCCAGAATTTGAACTCGGACCGGACGCGTCCATTTCCTATAACTCTAAACATTACACCACGTTCCCCCATGAAATATTGTTGATGTACGAAGTCAACGTTAAACTCTTTTTTTTTTTTACATTAAACCATCATCCATGAAGTTTTGGTAGGGTTTTGGGGATTGGTATCTTTCCTCCTCCTTGACCGCTTGGTCAACCAAGTTAATGAACACACACTTCTGGTCGTTTCCTAGTTGAGAAACATGAAATTACAGGGTGACCCAGAAAAAACAGAATCCAAATTATTTATTTTCCCATTAAACTAACCCTAAACTCCAACCCTAACCCTAACCTTAAACCCTAAACCCTAAACCCTTACCCTAATCCCTCCTAGTTTAATAATATAATATTACAGGGTGACCCAGAAAAAACAGAGCCCAAATTATTTATTTTCCAATTAAACTAACCCTAAACCCCAACCCTAACTAACCCTAACCCTAACCCTAAACCTAATCCCCCCCTAGTTGAGTAACAATATTACAGGGTGACCCAGAAAAAACAGAACCCACCAATTTTGTAATAAATCAGTTAATTTTAATTTTTTTTTAAGTTTAAGTCCAACAAGGGTTAGGGTTAGGGTTAGGGTTAGGTTGGTGTTTAGAGTTAGTTTAATGGGAAAATAAATAAATAATTCGGGTTCTGTTTTCTGGGTCACTCATGTTACTCAACTAGGAAATAACCCCCTTCCTACTATGAAGAAAATATGGATTAATGTGTTTCCTAAAACCATTAGCGAAAAGTGAAATGCAAATATCATCGGCTGAAATTTGAAGTCGACTCACCGATCACAATTTCTTCGCCTCTTAATGTATGTGTATGCGTACGTTGTGCGGCGTAGAAGGCTGGAAGATATTTTTCAGCAAGTCAAGGGAGACGAACTGTCTTCAGATTCCGGCAATATTATCTTGTAATTAAAGACGTGCCACTCACGTAATTCCTCGACAACTTTGCCACCGTACAAATTCAGAACGGCATGCGATTTTTCTCGGAAGACAATACAAGACAACACTAGATAAAGCCATTTAATAATCCACGTGTTGAATAACAGTAATGTAATACATAATATATCATAATAATAAAATGTTAACAATAACACAGAGCAAGAGTTAGTGACAGAGACAGAGAGACAGTGACAGGTAGAGAGAGACAGAGACAGAGAGAGTATGTAGGTAATGGCGTTTTTGTAAATATTTGAATAGGAGAGTGTGTCGTGTTTTGATATTGGGGCTACAGTAATTATGAAACCTCGCCCATCAGACACAGTGACCTGTTCCAAAATGAGATTTCGAAAGAAACTTGTTCCTATACAAATATATTATCTAATAATTTGTTCCGCATTACGTACACACGCGTGTATGTGTGTAGGTGCATATATATATATATATATATATATATATATATATATATATATATATATATATATAACAGAATAACATATTTCTGGGTGTACATTTTTTTATTCATATGGATATTCAATTTATGTTTACCCTACACTGATGCCATGAAGTGCAACGTTTTATTTTTCTATAAACTAATAGGTACTTGTTTTAAAATAAATATAAGCAATATATATATATATAATATATAGAGAGAGAGAGAGAGAGAGAGAGAGAGAAATAAAGTTAAACCTTATGAGTCAGATATAGCTACACACAGTTTCGCTTAATAGCTCTTCAGGCTAAAGATCTGACTCTAAGAGTCAGATATTTGGCCTTAAGAGCTACTAAGCAAAACTGTTCGTAGGTATATCTGACTCATTAGGTTTAACTTAATTATTTGCACTATTTACTGTTTACTTTTTAGCTTTAGATAATCCTGGCGTTTATATATATATATATATATATATATATATATATATATATATATATATATATATATATATATATATATATATATAAACCGCCAGGATTATCTAAAGCTAAAAAAAAAACCTCTTTATCTAAAGCCAAAAAAAACCTCTTTACTCTTTAGCTTTAGATAATCCTGGCGTTTATATATATATATATATATATATATATATATTATATATATATATATATTATATATTCATTTTGTATGAAGGAATCTATTAATTTTAGGATTCAAGTACGTATGTGTTATCTTGAACTTGTTGGGGATCAAATCTAGAGCCTATTTAGCTGCAGAGTCAGCGCTTGCATTCCTCTTCACTCCTATATGGCTTATCCAGCATATCATAATCGCCTTGGAATTAGACATCGAGTCTGATCTATTCAGGAGCTTAATGATGAGAGGGTCTTCCAGTGTTTTTTACTTCATAAGGATAGTAGGACAGAGAGCGAGTCTGAGAAGATGATATATTCTTCGTGGTTATTTTCAGAGATGATGTCAAGTGCTGGATCTATTGCACAGGTTTCAGCCGGAAAAATGGACCTTTCATTTGGGAGAGCTTTTCTTACAATTCTTTTTTAAATTTAAAATAGCTGCACGTGCTGTTTTGTCATTGTCCTTAGAGCCATCTGTAAAGATGTGGAGGTGGTTGGGGTAGCGTTCTAGAATATTGTGCAGTTTATCTTGGTAAGTGTTAGGATGGGATTTTGTTTTAGGAATTTCACTTTTAAGACTCTTTTAAGAATTCTAGCTGATTTTAACATTATTTTACGCCTTGTTCAGTCCAATGACTCGTCATCTATCAGCTAATTCAAATCTTATATCATCTTATTATAATGGTGATTCTGTGTTTTCCTGTCTGTAACCGAAACTATGTTACTACTCAAGTCACTATTCCCTTAGTTAATTATGTCACATTCTCCATGATTTTATTTTTATTTGAACCTCAATTATTAACAAAATTGTTTTAGATTATTAATACTGTTGACCATATCTATATACTATAAACATGCAATTGTATTTATATATACAACAAAATAGCGGTTTACAGTGTGAACGGGGAGGCTAATTTGCATACTGATATTTAAAAATTTGATTTTAATAAATATGTGCTAAGTATTATTGATTTCTAATTGTTTGGTTTTATCTTTATGAATATGAGCAAAAATCCCCGGGGATAAATCTTAAAAGAAATCCATTACGAAGAAGAAATAACTTTAGTTTTATTCTTTTCTTCCTATTTTAACTAAATAGTTTAATTAGTAAAATTTAGCAATGAAAGACGGTAGTGGTGAAGAGAAAGTTTCAGTTGTTCTATTTTTCGATAATACCCACCTCTGTTTAAAATCTTTTTATCTGCATTCTTATTTAATTTCATTAGCCTTTCTAATTTGATATAATATTTCATTACATTTAAACTTAAATACTTGCACCAGGGGCTAGTTTAATTAACGTTCCGTTTTTGGAAAGTTGGGAATATCACAAAAAGACTACACGAAGGGATTGCATCTTGATCTGGCACTCCTACAATGTAAGGAAAAGTTAAAAAAGCTTGATAGTATTGTAAAATTGTTACTGGGAATGATGCTTAGTCCCCGAAATTAAACCTGACTCAGAAGACATTATATGACGAAGACTTTGTTGGCCGCATTAAAAAAGCTACATTCCAGGCACAGATCCCTTGATCACCAAAGGTGGGTATTCCTACTAGTTTAAGTAAGTAAAGTATGT
>CM042138.1:130355252-130387752 GCA_023376005.1 Doryteuthis pealeii | reverse complement strand
GCCATCCTTGTAGAAGAACATCAGCGGTACTATTTAACTCAGAGATTAAGGCACGAGCGGGCCCATACCATTCCTAAGGGTATGAGTCCGAAAGTTAAGGTAATAGAGAGACTGGAATTCGAACTCACTTACCACTACTCCTCAGGGGTTCCCTAACCCACAGGGAAAGAGTAGGTGTCATCATGATAATTCCCTACGTGTATCCACATTTCGGCGAGTGTTCCTACTGCTGAAAGACGTAGATAATTTTCCAGATTTTAAATTTTCAAACTTTAATAAAAATTCTACTGTAAAATATCTAGTGGGTCGGGTACCAACAATTCCTCTGTCCTGTCCGCAGGCACATAAGAATATACCGACTACCCCTCTGCAGAGGGGTAAAAATTCCCTATAGGGCTACCTGCAGACCATAGGTGACGACTCGTGATGCTTAAGGATGGAATCCTGGTGGCTGGACAGTGCATTGCATTCAACACATTGACCCTTACTTGGACTAGAAGGCGGTTGGGGATTAATTGACTGATCACTTCAAGCCCTAGCACCTATATGATTGTCCCAACCCTATTGTTCTTATGGCAAACCCCGAACCCTTCTTATCATATATATGCTAGAAAGTGATGGCTTCGGATCTTAGTGTCTTGGGTATGAAGTTAAATGGCAACTAGTGGAGAGGTTCCAATTCTGGAGCTCTGGGGAGTGTTGAGTACCTCTTCATCGCCCTTACTACCAGGTCCACTATGACCCGGTGTGTTTGTACCTGTTAGTGTCCTATCCATGGATTAAATAGATAAAATTGACTTCTACAAAAATACACGAAACAAAATTGATTACCAACAGTTCTCTTACATTCTTTGTTTTAAAAGAAACTATTTACCTACAAATTATTCCCATTCAAATTATATATACAAAGAAGAAAAATATTTGTCATTAAATAACACACAGTATCGTTAAATAGAACCCAAAGCAAAGCGTGGTTGAGCAGTCCATGACTTGCAATATTCCACTTTGTCTTTCTTGGGTTAGACGGGCGGTCGGAGAGTCCCACGATCAATCGGCTAGTAACGTCAAGCCCTAGCACCTATATGATTGCCCCAACCCTATTGCTCTTATGGCAAGCCCCAACCCTTTTTATCATATGGGTGCTAGGACAGTGGCTGAGGGCCTTCATGTCTTGGGAATGACGTTAAACTCTATCTGACGGTGAGGTTCCAGTTCTGGAGGCTTGGGGAATGTGGTGCACCCCTTCATCATCATTGCTCAGACCTGGAGTGGTAGTACCTATTAGGGTCCCATCTATGGTTCAAATAGAAAAACATGAGTTTATAAACAAAATTGAGTATCCAATAAGAATTACTTATCTAAAAACTTTATCGGCATTAAATGACCCACTGAGATTGATATGCCGTAAAACAAAACAAACCAAACCAAACGAAAAGCAAAGCAGCTATTCCCTGTCTCAAGAGTAAAAGTCCGGTATTCAAAGAGTGTTTTTTAGTAGGGTTTTTTTGTTTTTTTTTTTTTACGATATGTCAATCCTCGTTAGGTTATTTTATGCCGAGATATTTTGTTCTATCTATGCTTGATAGGTATTCAAAAAAATTTATAACTCAATGTTTAACACATTTTTAAGCTCATTTTTATCTATTTAACACATATATTGGACCCTACAATTTACTACCACTCGAGGGCAGAGTGGACCTGGGGGTAATGGGGATGTGGTTGTACTCTACACTCCCAGAGCTCCAAATTCTAATTGTGCAGATAGAAAAATTTTACTACTACTCAAATTTCAGAACTAAATTATCAGTTCCGAAATTTAAAGAATGATAACAAAGTTTAATCCCTGAAGGAATTCAAATCGACACACATGCAAGCAATTTAGAAAATGAATAACTAAAAACGTTTCTGTACACTAAAGTCATAAACAATTATACCCACACGGAAACTTATTTGTTATTTATGAATCATTGCAAAAAATATTTATAGACATCCTCCTGTTATTCATCATCTGTTTGTATGTCTTATCTATAATTCATTTCAGTATAAACCTTTTATAACACTTACCTGACAAACTCATCTACGACAATATAAATATACATTTTGTTTCAAGTATTTGTATTTATTTGTTGGTTGATTTATTGATTTAAATGTCAACCCTCGGGGTTATTTAATCTATTTTTGGGAAGAACGTTAAGCGTACGGTTATATTTACATTTTTGTAGTTGTTTCTTAATGGCAATGGAGGGGTACTTCATATACCAGAATTGGAGACTCACTATGGGATGCAGTTTAATGTGGCGCCTAGAACATCCATTTTGGGGGTTACCCATCTGTAGGGAATATTCTAGCTTGGATCTGTGTGGTAAAATGTGGATGTGCTGATAGTAGGTGTGGCGCTCTACGACAGAAAAAAAAACAGCGCTATATAGCACTATATGGACTATATAGTGAAAAGTGGTCTAGGATTAGTGAAAAACGATAGACTCCCTCGCTGTCCGGTTGATACAGACAATAGGCCCCTCCGCCGACTTTATTACATACTTTACATACTTTACTTTCTAACCTTGATCCTCTGATACTTGCCCGACATAGAAGGGAGGATCAAAGTGTAGTATCTGTTCCAGATTCTATGCTTTGATACTTGCCTTTTATACCAGGCCTCGGCTGGGGGTTCAGTGTGCTTCGGCCACCGGTAGAGTACAATTATTAGCGTCGATACCAGGGGGCTATCCCCCCAGGCAATACCTGCTGGGGCAGGGCTGGGTTTATTGCCCAGCGCCTGAAGCGCCCCATTGAGGGGGAATGCCGACGGGATCGATGAAATTTTTGTTCTTTCCCACCCATGTGCTTCGGCTTGTGGGTGGGTCCACGTTAAAACGAGGCCTTGTGCCGAGCCCATACAAGTGGGGTATGAGGCAAATACCCTAACCTTGATCCTATTTTCTATATTCATATTTTCCTTATTTATTTAGGTTGGGTCTTTCCTATTGCTGAATTTTACGAAAAAACTTTTTTTTTTCGTTTAGATTTTCCTTGTAGTTTTTGTATCCTTTTTATTTATACTTCCCGAATTATTTCTTTTATTTCCTTCCTTTCAATTTATCTTTATTCTTTCATAGTTTGTTCTTTTTTATTTTTTAATTCCGCATTTCAATCAGTTAAAGAACAATTTATAATTGTGTCTAGCATGCTACAAGGTTATGTGGAAACATCTTCCTTTTTTAAATAAATCATCGTTTTCCTGTATAGTAACAACACGTTATAATCGTACTCCAACAAATAAACAAATTGATTGAAAATACATTTTTTAAAAAGACACAAAAGGGAAGCAACTGATAATGAACCCTGATTGAAATAAACGGTCGATATTACTTGTTGTTGTTGTTGTTGTTGTGATGGTGTGGTGGTGGTCTTCTTCTTCTTCTTCTTCTTCTTCTTCTTCTTCTTCTTCTTCTTCTAATATCAATGACCTAATTTATAATCGAATCTTTAGTAAATTGCATCCTTTATACTCGACTGTTTATCCCTCACGGATTGCCGATCAAATTCGATTTATAGTCTGATCTTCAGCCCGAAACCCGCCAAAAACTCATTCCGCTGTTTGTTTATTCATCGTTTCGGTTCAACGTCGGCCATTTTTAACAAAATAGGTGTGAGCTTTTTTCAAAACATTATTCATTTTAGTGTCCATTCTGTTCTAATTTTTACAAACTTCATTTATTTTTATTTTTTTTGTCATGAAATTATAATAGACTGTGCATTTATTTTCATTCATTTTTTATTCATTTCAAAAACACCAGCTTTACTTTTTTTGTTATCTTAATTCTTTTTTTTTAAATATTTTTTTAAATATATAATTTTCGACTATTCAATATTTTATAGCCTTTTAGATTAAAAATAACGGCCATTTTCCTGCGATATCTTTAAACTAAAACCTATAAATAAATAAATAAATAAAGTTTAATTTAATTTAAATGCTGTTGAGCTTTTTAATACATTTTTGGTTTGTTAATAGGATTTTTTATATGTTTTATATTGTCAATGAAACACTTGCATTATTTTTTTATTTTTATTTTTTTACTGTTTCTTTTCTTTTAAAGTCTGATAAAGTTTTACTTCGAGATTAAAGTACGGTCCCTCAGCAAATATAAGTGTTATCTGGCTTTTGTAAAAAGGCACCTGCTATTAATATAGTCTGTCATGTGTGGAATTAATAGGGCTTTGGTTGAATTGAGAAAAATTATATTTTACACTGGGCGGACATTGGGGAAAAAAAAAAATAGATATGAACAATGTTGAATCGCACAATTAGTATCATTTGGATGTTATGTTAATTGACTTTTGTTGAAACGTGATTGTGTCCAGATTATTTATATTATTGATCACTGTTTATTGACGTTTTGTGCCGTGGCTCTGCCATAAGAATAATAAAGAGAAAAGCTTTGATATATATATAGATAAGTATATATATATATATATTATATATAATATATATATATATATATATATATATATATATATATAGAGAGAGAGAGAGAGAGAGAGAGAGATGATACGAGAGATGTACAGACTTGGATATAAAACGTAGGTAATATGTAAACATGGATATTTATAGTAATTACAACAGATATACCTAAGTGAATATTTTAGCAAGCTAATCTCATAGATCCATTACTACTGAATAGCGAGTTCGATCCTCACTGGATGTCTCACACTTGCAATCTTGTATTACATCCTACTCCTGGTAAACTGATTGGGTAAATACCTTCTTAGATTAATGAACGTGTGTGTGTGAGAGAGATCATGATCAAAAGTACTGAGACAGAATTTTTTATATTTTTTAATTGAAATTCTAAATTTTAATGAATACGTGCGCTCATCTAAGCAACTCATACAACAAAGTGGCTACACCAAAACTCGTTCACTTCTGAAACATTTGACTTGGTCTAATTGTGTTGTATACCCTATTGATTACTTACTTACTTCTTCTATTCTTCAGCTGTTCATCTTTTCTATCTTACGTCTCTTCTAGTGTCTGGGCTTCGTCTTGGTGACTTCGTCTTGGTGGTCGGTGGCACTTAACTCATTTCTTCTTCTATATCAGTCTCGTTACCAAGACATTCATTAATCACAAGACCGTGTTATTTTTCTTAAACTTTTATTTCCTTAACTAAACATTTCATGTAACTAAACATCTGACTAACATAGCGCGCGTATGCAGTGATTTCCAGTTAAGCAGTACATCCCTGCCCGATGTCCAACTGAAACTGAGGACCCAACCAGGTCCCACGTGACTTCACGTATTTCGCGGGCTTTCTGTACTATTCCATGGAAAGTCCCGTCCGTGATATGAAAAGGGCCATCCCTTTAGAAATACAAGGGGATGACAATAATTTTTTGCAACCGCATATAATCTATGCGGTAACAATTGTCTTACTTTATTATTAGCATTTTTGATAGATGTCTTTGTTTTATTACATTGCTTTTCATAAAGATATTGTGGAAACATTTTTATTTGCAATTACAGTGGCAGCTTGACTAACGAGTAACTCAATTAAACGAATTTGAGTTACGAGATGTCATTCAGTCGATTTTTTGCTTTGTGTTGAGAGAAATTCCAAAATACGAGTGAGCTTAAGATACGCTTATGTTGATACTTTTGACATTACGTTTCCAAATTTATTACGCCAAAGAAAATATATTGTTTATAAAAAAATAAAACATTAAAACATATATCACATAATGTATTATATTAAATTTTATTATATGTTTATACAATACAGTGCTATTTTTATTCAAAAAAGCATAACAAATAGATAGTGTTTTTTTTTTGGGGGGGGCGTATTAATGGTATTTCAATTTATTTCAATGGAGAAAATTAATTTGATATACGAGGAAATATAGTTACGTACGGAACAAATTAAACTCGCAATTCAAGGTACCACAGCACTGTCAATTTAATGTATCATAGTGACAATATTTTTTTCATTAATACAAATATTTTTCAAATTTTATGTAAGTAATGAATAAGTCTAAAACCAGCTTTAAGTATGCAAAAGTAATATTTATTTTATCACTAATTTTATGCTATATTTATGATATCAATTATATAGGGTAAATATTTAATTTATTGCTATATACTTTAAAATTTTGATCTAAAGGTCTAGGATCATTGGTTTAATCAATAACAATAAAGCAAATATCTCTCACTTCAGATACAGGGCTTTAAAACAGTTTCAACCTGCTTTGAGTGCTCATTTTCTCTTTTAATACATTTTATTCATATATTCTTATGTGTTATATATAAGAACGATGATCCCCACTCTTATATGAAGATTTTTATTATCTGTAATTTTTGACAAAACACAGGATTATGAATGTACACTGTATTCTATACGAACTTCTCCAATTGCCTTGTGACATTTCTTGTTTTCTAAACGGAAAAATACAAGTCGGACCAAAATATTAGGACCAGAAGATCATTAGAATATATACGATGGCAAAGATTCATATCGTATTAGAATAGAATTTCATAGGTCTTTCGACTTGTTAAAAAGTCAATAGAATAATGTAGTGACTGTTAGAGTGACTATTATGAAGAAAATTTACATTTCATTCAGTGTTCATTTTTTATCATAAAATAACTAATAATATAATATATAATATATATATATATAAACTTATATATATATATATATATATATATATATATAGATATAGAGAGAGAGAGAGAGAGAGAGAGAGAGAGGAGAGAGAGAGGGCGCGCGCTTGATCAACCATTTTACTACTCTTCCATTTGAGGATTGTGTTATACACAGCAAACTTGAGTAACGATAACATGGTATCCATAATCGTATACTTTAGGTTTATATATATATATATATATATATATATATATATATATTTGTGTGTGTGTTTATTTATATATATGTATGTGTGTGTATATGGGAGAAATAAGAGGAATTATATATATGCACATATATATATATATATATATATATATATATATAATATACATATGGAGGTGCGTACATATATATATATAATGTGTGTGTGTGTATATATATATATATATATATATATATATATATATATATATAAAGAGAGAAAGAGAATGATCAATATATATAAATGTATGTGTGTGTGTGTGTGTGTGTGTGTGTGTGTGTGTGTGTGGGTGTGTGGGTGTGTGTGGGTGTGGGTGTCTGGGTGGTGGTGTGTGTGTGTGTGTGTGTGTGTGTGCATACATATAGTTATATATAGAATGGAATAATATGGAGAATTATAGGGATGTTTTCAATTTTGTGAAATTGATTTGATAAAATTGAGAAAAGTGACAGCAGGAAATGAAACTAAAAGTAGAATTTTATACTTCAATGCCTACCATCGGTTTCATTTTATAACCATTCACTCGAAAGAAACGACTCACATAAAAGCATAGAAATCATAGAGAAATAAATAAATACGTTCTGTTCTAGCGTTGCAAACAATTAACTGGTTGTTAGTAAGATTTTACGTATTACAGATTATTTCTGAAGTGAAAATAAAGAATACGTTTTGCAGGTGGAAATTGACAAAATGAAACACCTTCAGGAAAATTATTGAAAAATAGTCATGTAAATTATATAAGTAAACAAAACTATAGATAATAAAACCAGTGGGTAGAGCATTCGCCTAGGAATCACAAAGTTCCGTGTTGGATACCAGCCTTCGCAGGGTCTGCACATGAAAAGCAAAGCTTGGATCTGGGTGGTAAATTTTGGAGCTGATAGTAGGTGTGGAACTCCACCTAAGACGCCCAAACAATATCTCTGCTCTGGCGCAAGTGAAAAGAGGAGAGACTCCCTCTGTATTCGGCTAATACTGACAAGAGCCATTCCGTCAACTTTTTTTTTTTTTTTTACATTTTATCGAATTGTGTCTTTAGTAAGATGAACTGACATTCAAAACGTAATATTCAAATTTAAATATTAGATAAGTATAGTTCTGTTAAAAATATTAATTTTGAAATTAATACGAATACTGAATAATAATAATAATAATAATAATAATAATAATAATAATAATAATAATTATTATTATTATTATTATTATTATTATTATTATTATTATTATTATTATTCTCTGGAACTTTGAGATAAAGACGGGTCACCCTATCCCAGCCAGGAGACCAGACCTAGTGTTGAGTAACAAAGAAAAAAAAGAGACCGTGTCAACTGGTGGACTTTGCGGTTCCAGCAAATCACAGGGTGAAGTTGAAGGAGAATGAAAAGATGGATAAATACCCGAACCTTGTCAGAGAACTGAAAAAGCTGTGGAATATGAGAGTGAAAGTGATATCAATTGTAGTTAGCGCACCTGGAATGGTCCCAATAAACTTGGAAAAAAGACAGGAGGATCTGGAAATCAGAGGAAGAATTGAGACCATCCTGACTACTGCACTGCTGCAATCGCCTAGAATACTCAGAAGAGTTCTGGAGACCTGAGGAGACTTGTTGTCACTCAGAATTCAGAGAAATACCATCAGCAAACGAATAATAATAATAATAAAAAGTTCTGGAGTGATATATGGATGAGGAAAGAACATAATAAGCAGTCAAAGTGGATAAGTGATATTAAGAATGAACTGATGGAAATTGAGGAAGGACCTGTTGCCAGTGTTCATGTAATTACGCTTAAATCAGTACTCAAGAAAGTAGCAAATTGGAAAACACCAGGCCATGATGGCATACATGGATTCTGGTTCAAAAAATTTACGACTATCCACAAAAGAATGGCCCAGCAACTGAACAGATGCCTACAAGAAACGGAAATACCCGAATGGATGACAAAAGGAATAACTACACTAATCCAGAAAGACCCACAAAAGGGAAATGTCCCCAGCAATTATAGACCAATAACTTGTCTACCCATGATGTGGAAAAATTCTAACTGCTGTTGTAAGAGAAGAAGTATACTTTTCACTCAATTGGCGGAAACTTCTCCCAGAAGAACAGAAAGGATGTCGCAAGGGAAAAAGAGGAACCCACGACTTACTCTATATAGACCAATACATTCTTAAAGAAGTCAAAAATAAACGGAAAAATATTGCAATGGCCTGGATCGATTACAGAAAAGCCTATGACATGGTCCCACATACCTGGATTTTTAGAATGCCTACAAATGTATAAAATTTCCAACAACATTATAAACTTCATTTAAAAAGCCATGGAAAACTGGCGAGTTCAATTAAAAGCTGGAAAACAATCCCTGGCAGAAGTAAAAATCCAAAGAGGTATCTTCCAAGGAGACTCATTATCACCACTACTCTTTATTATTGCAATGATGCCGCTAAACCATATACTGAAAAAATGTACCGGGGGATACAAATTTAGTAATTCACAAGAAAAGATCAACCACCTTATGTACATGGATGACATTAAAATTTTTGCAAAAAATGAAAAAGAATTGGAGAGCCTAGTACAAACTATTAGGATATATAGCCAGGATATAGGGATGGAATTTGGAATCGAAAAATGTGCTATGCTTGTAATAAAAAGGGGTGAAAGAAAACTATTAAATGGAATACAACTACCAAATCAGGAAACTATAAAATCTCTTGATGAAAATGAAAGCTACAAATACTTAGGAATTTTGGAAGCGGACAATATCATGCAAGCAGAAATGAAAGGAAAAGTTAAAAAGGAATATCTCAGGAGAACTAGAAAACTTCTAGAAACGAAACTTAACAGCAGAAATCTGATCAAAGGAATTAATACATGGGGCTGTCCCCATTATAAGATACTCAGGACCATTCTTAAAATGGACAAAAGAAGAACTCAGACAGATAGACCAAAGGACGAGAAAATTAATGACCATGCACAAGGCTCTCCACCCTAGAGATGATAGAGATAGATTGTATGTGTCAAGAAAGGAAGGGGGAAGAGGTCTTGCCAACATAGAGGAATGCGTAGAAACCACAATCCAACAACTTGAAGATTACACAAGGAAGAGCAAAGACAAATTACTTATGGCGACCAACAATAGTAGAAACGGCAGATGGACAAACAGAAGAACGACAAAGACTAGAAACAAAAAATGGGAAGAAAACAATTATATGGACGCTTCAAACGACAAATAGATGAGGTTGCACATCAAAAGACTTGGACATGGTTAAGAAAGGGAAACCTCAAAAGAGAAACAGAATCACTTATAATTGCTGCACAAAATAATGCCATAAGGACAAACTACATCAAAACGAAAATTGATAAGACCCAACAAAATAGTAAATGTAGACTTTGCGGTAATAGAGATGAGACTGTTAACCATATACTCTGCGAATGTAGCAAACTAGCACAACGAGAATACAAAACTAGACACGACTGGGTTGGGAAGGTGATCCACTGGGAATTATGCAAGAAATTAAATTTTGACCACACAACAAAATGGTATATGCATAAACCAGAATCTGTTCTTGAGAACGAAACGCACAAAATTCTCTGGGACTTTGAAATTAAAACGGATCACCTTATCCCAGCAAGAAGACCAGACCTAGTGTTGATTAACAAAAAAGAAAGAACTTGTCAACTGGTGGATTTTGCAGTGCCAGCGGATCACAGGGTGAAGTTAAAGGAAAATGAAAAAATTGACAAATATCTGGACCTTGCCAGAGAACTGAAAAAGTTATGGAATATGAAAGTGAAAGTTATACCAATTGTAGTTGGTGCACTTGGAACAGTCCCAAAAGCATTAGAAAAGGGTTTGGAAAGTTTGGATATCAGAGGAAGGATGGAAACCATTCAGAACACTGCACTGCTGCAATCTGCCAGAATACTCAGAAGAGTCCTGGAGACCTGAGGAGACTTGCTGTCACTCAGACTCCAGTGAAAGACCATCAGCTAACACTGATGTGAAAACTCAAATAATAATAATAATAATGACAGGTCGTCCTGTCAGCACAGATCCACATGAAATTCTCTCCCCCGCCTCTCTTCTCTCTCTCTCTCTCTCTCTCTCTCTTTATATATATATATATATATATCCCTACCCCCTCTCTCTCTCTCTCTCTCTCTCTCTCTCTCTCTCTCTCTCTCTCTCTCCACCCATTTCTATCGGCTTATTGGTGTATTTTTTTGCTGGTCGGCTTATACTAGTGTGTTCACAGGATAACATCACCTATGAGTTCGTTCTTGCTTCTCTGAACCTTTCAAAGTGTTTATTAACATTAACATATTTTACTCTTTTTATTTCTATAATACTAATCTTAGTTAACTCCATTAATTTATGTTTGCTATAAACATTGATATTACTGCTACTGCTACTGCAATAAATATAGTCAGTACGGCATATCAAATCCTCATGGGTTACTTAATACTAACATTTGTTTAATTTTTAAATGATCACAATAAGTAGGTATTTACCCAAACTATTCGCCATGCGTATAATGTTAAGCACAGTCATTAAGTGAGGGTCAAAGTCTTTATTCAGTAGCAATGCATATGCGAGACGAGCGTACAAATCATTACCTTATAATGGGACGACAGAATGATTGCAATAAGCAATAAGTATTGTAACTATGATCATATATTTCAATGTTCTATTGTATTTTTAATTTTGATTTTCTTTTTCTTTTTTCTCTCTTTCTTTCTTTTTTTTCTTTTTTTTCTTCAATTAGCTTTAATCATTTTTGATTTCACTTTTTGATTGCGTATGGTCAGTTTTAATTTCAGTTTTTGGGTTATCTATAATAATTTGTTTGTACAATTTGGGACGGACATATACTGAAACTAATGGTAACAAAGGCTTTTTAATTGAGTAGTATTGTACAAAGAAGTAGATATAACACTTACACCTGTTATCGAGTATTTCATTGTCCTTTCACTGCAACAAAATTCCAATATATATATATATATATATATATATATATATATATATATATATATATATATATATATATATAATCTGTTTATGTAACCTATGATCATGTTTTCCGTCTCATGTGAATAATATATCCAGATTGCAATTTTTTTTTGTTTTGTTGTTGTTTGTTTTTTTTTTTGCTTTATTTTATTGTTTGTTCTTTACTGTGATAGTTTGTCTTATTCTAAAAGATAGAACTGAATTGAAGCTGGAGGTTCCATTACTGTGCTTCTGGGCTTCCGTAATTTACACATAGCCTGAGGGATGTCCCCCACGATAAACCGTCCCAACCCAGGTCACTAATCCCTCATTCCCCACGACCCTAAGTATGGCCCGAAGATGTTTCCCGGCAGCGGCGGCGGCGGTTACCTTTGGGCCAGTCGGAAATTAGCTTGAAATTAAATGACAAAACTGGGAAACTTCTCATTACGGCTAGCACGAGGTTGGGGGAAAGAATACAAATAATGCTTTAATTATCCCGCCCCTGACGCTGACCCCTTTCCAGTTCTCTAAAACCAGAGTCCCGTCGCGTCCCGTTGCGTCCCGACCCCACTCCTATCAGCACTTCTGGTTGGATTGAAAAGTTGGAATCCGTGGAGGTTGCGCAAGGTTTTAAAGATGTAACCGACTGCGCGATTGGAAAGCTATATAATTAAGACATCGCCCCCACCTCCATTCGAACACGCTCTTTCACTTTACTTCTTCGACGTCGAGCGTCGATTCTCTTCTGCGATCAGATAATATCATTAAAGGATTGTTGTAATTTGAAGGTCCTCTGAAATGCAGGCGTTGAAGTGGCGTGGAAAGAGCGGGAAGTGGACGGTGTAGGGTGTTGGCCGGAATAAACTCCATATACACACAGTTCAGGCGATAGGCTTAGGGGGTGGGGGTTGAGGTCGGGTTGGTAATCGGCCTAAGGTCTCGGATTCAATGGCTGACCACTTGAGTAAGATGCTGTGTATAAGCAAAACAACTTTGCCGACACAAGTAAATATGTTTGCAAAAACAGGCGATTGTTTATACGCATGCGCATGTCCATGAGTTTGTTTACATCGAAGCTTATAGAAACAGCAAGAATCTTTTGGTATAGTTTTTTCTACACATACACAAAAACTTACGTATGCTCTCTCTCTCTCTCTCTCTCTCTCTCTATATATATATATATATATATATATATATATATATATATATATATATATATATATATATGAAGTAGTCAAACAATGTGTTTGAAATGGCGAATGCCGACAATTTGTGGGAGATTATGTGCTTAATTAAAGTCATACCTAATTTTGTTAATTAATTAATTATAACTAATTAATTAACAAAATTAGGTATGACTTTAATTAAGCACATAATCTCCCATATATATATATATATATATATATATATATATATATATATATATATGAGGAAGAATGAATAGAATGGATAATAAAAGATGAATTTAATAAATTTATCCATTCTATTCTTTCTTTTCTTTATTCATTCTTCCTCATATTGTCGGATTCATTTCCAATTTCCATTTTTACATATATATATATATATATATATATATATATATATATATATATATAGAGAGAGAGAGAGAGAGAGAGAGAGAGAGAGAGAGAGAGAGAGATTGATTGATAAGTAAAGTCTTCAGAGTTGCCTAAAGTCGATATCAGCCAGAGAGCGAGAGAGTATATCCCCTTTTCACTAGTGCTAGACCAAGGAGATTGTATAGACGTGTGAGGCAGAGCGCAACACCTATCATCAGCTCCTTACTTTAGCGTACAGATTCCTGTACTACTCATACGGTGAGTTGGTGAGAGGCGGTATCGAACCAGGAACCTTGTAGTTCCAAGTCGGACACTCTACCGACTGAGCTAAAGTAGATATAATTTGTTATATTTACAAAAATAATGACTGTTCAATATCGGTGATAGTGCATATATATTTAAGAGACTTTGGAAGACATTAGACACAAAACCAAATGGTCAGTCACTAGCAACAGCTTCAGTTTTGGAGATCTTCTGTAGAAAAGATTTTTATCTCGAAATATTAAGAATTAAAAAATTACAGGTTAACAAACAACACAATAGTTACCTTATTTTTTTCTTTATTTCTTCACTTGCATTGTGATAGCCTTCGAAACCAACCACCAAACCAATATAAACACAATGCTTCAAACAAATTATAAACCAGTTTTACATATATTTAAGTCAAGATAGTGTAGACACACTCAACAACTTTTGGTTGCTCGCCATTGCAATTATCAGACAAATTAATACTTAGAAAAAAAAACAAAAACATCAATGATCTGATTATGGTATTGGAAAGAAACAAACAATTCTCGAGCCCCAATGACTATGTGTCTACGCTAAGCTAACTGCATCATCATCAAAGCGTGACCACAACATGAATTTCATGGACTTTCTTTCAACATCTTCCAAATGACAAACAAATAATAGTTTGCGCCTGAGATTGCGCACCCTAGTAAAAGAAGAATTTTTTTTTTAAATTTGTACATTTTCAACCAATCAGAGACGTTCGCGCCTAAAAGGAAATCTATCAAATAGACCCCTTTTGGAGCCTACCCTCGGAATATAAAACAAAACTTTTCGGATCCCAACCAGAAAGAAATTATTCTTCTAACCAAATCCACGTCACTTTAAAGTAAGACAAAGCACATTCACTTATAAGAAGATATGAAATAATATCTATCTGTCCATCTCTCTTTATCAACCTTTTACGAGATCATCAGTATTACTTGCTACTGACTGCCGCGTGACTTTGAACTCTTACCCTTTCTTTCTCACTTCATAACTTATAACATATTTCTTACATGTTATGATGAACATTTAAAAAAACAAAATTACATTTTGTACACAAGAGTACTGAAAGAACTTTGCCCGGTATTATGCGTTACCTTTTGTAAACTTTTTCTCAATACAAGTTGTTTGTTTTAATATTGAGTCTTGTTATTATGCCATGTGCCTGCAATAATTGAATGTTTTATGGTGTCTTTAAATGTTTTAATATTTTATTGATTATTGACCTCAAACTGGTGACCTTAATACAAAAACATCAAACAGCCCTTACATCCACCATACTTTCACCATGCTTCCTTGTAGGGCTTCGCCCTAGCAATTTCTTTAAATGTTGTATAGTGTCCGCGTAGAGCTGATGAAAGTAATTTTTGCTTATCAGTCAGCACTGGTGTGCCAATCTGTAGTATTTCATAGGAAAACCTCACTCATGAGTTAGAACTTACTTCTCCAACAGTGCACACCATGTCTCATTTGTCTTACTTCGATGGTTTGTGAGATGAGGGTAAGTGGACGTTCCCCAGGGAGAATCCTGGGGTGGTTTCCATCTAGCTTTTCTCCGGGCGTTTTGTTGAAATACAAGAGGTGCAAACATATATTAGTACGCTCGCAACTACAGCTTGGAAGAATATTTGTTTTATTAATTCAGATAGATCAGATTTACATATGGCCGTTACATATGGACTTGTGAGGATCCAGCAGTACAGATAAGATATATATATATATATGGTGTGTGTGTGTGCGTGTGTGTGGTGTGTGTGTGTGTGTATAATATATATATATATATATATATTATATTCTGTACGGTTGGACCTTTCGTAAGTCGAGATGTAACAGCCATATGTTTGTGGAGCTTGAGGATTTTTGAATATATATATATATATATATATATATATATATATATATATATATATATATATATATTATATATTATATTATATATATATATATAATATATATATATATATATATATATATATATATATATATATATATATATATATATATAATATAGTAATCCATAGACACTGTATTAGACACAGGTTTCTTCAGTGTGGCTAGATATATATATTAAAGAGAATTGATAAGTCAAAACACGTATCTGTGAATGACCATATATATATATATATATATATATATATATATATATATCACATCTTTATATATATATACATATTTATATATATATATATATATATATATATATATAATATATAATATATATATATATATAAAGATGTAAAGATGTGAACCGTTCGACAATCTACAAAGGAGATATGTTTATTGTGGTAAAAACTTGTAAAGAACCAGCCAAACTTTTTAGATAAGCTGATGACAGAATCGTGTACGAATGAGCCACAGATTATGCCGAAAAACTTCTCACGTTTAGAAATCAGATATTCTATTTCCTATACAGGTTGCCCTCAAAAAGGGATAAAGAGTCAAATGTGTCATACTATTTAACTCATAGCAGGTGGATGAATATATGAATTCATTCCTTTCCTAAGGGCACTAAGGAAAAAAAAATGCCAGAATAATATATCCAGTATTTGAACGTGCCAAGTCGTATTTATCCTTACGACGGTTATCGTTTATATATATATATATATATATATATATATATATATATATATATATATATATATATATATATATATATATAATCACCGCATACTATCGGATTAATTCCTCTATTTTATTCCCATACATATATATAAATATCGATACTTTTTTGACACACCTAATATATATATATTATATATATATATATATATATATAGCGGTTATGCACACACACACACCATCGATTTAGTTAAACGTAGGGTAGGGTTCTGATGAAATTATTTCAATTTGATTGAAACCATAGTAGACCCTTTATTTTTCCTCTAATAATATCATTATATATATAAATGTATAATGTGTGTGTGTGTGTGTGTGTGTGTGTGTGTGTGTGTGTGTGTGTGTGTTTCTGTGTGTTGAAAAAGGTGTGTCAAAAAAATATCAGGATATTTTACTTTTGTACTTTTCAACACACCTTGTATTCTGAAGAAAAAAAAACGTTCCATTAATTCTTCATTTGGTAAATACAGCTTTAAACTTGGTAACTTTTTGAAACACCTTGTATTATGAAAAAAATGAATGAATGGAATATTGTTTTTTTTTCAGAATACAAGGTGTGTCGTAAAGTACAAAAAATATCGATATGTTTTTTGACAAACCTTTATACATATATATATATATATATATATATATATATATATAATATATATATATATATATATAGCGGTTATACACACACGCGCACACACACAGACACACATATATATATGGTCTCCTGGAATGAAACCAGCGTTGATTTAATATATATATTGAATATTGAGCGTCCGTTTGTCTGTTATAGCTGTCAATTGCATATCATTCATTTGTTCATTTTCTTTTTATCCACTTCCCAAGGACATGTCAACAGTAAATAAATAATGATGGAAAATGATTGAAAACATTATATAAACGTTCAATAAAATGTAGACTCAAACCACGCTTTAAAAAATAGACCTGCATTAAAAACATACAATCATTCGCAAATACATGCATAAACACACACACATAAATATATAAGTGCGAGCAGACACATATACACTTATCACACACACTTATCACACACATACGCATATATGTGTGGGTGAGTTTGTGTGAGTGTGTATGTGATGTCTGCATTTCATATAGCGCTAATAACATTGAGAAAATTATGAATCCATGTATTCTCACCCCATCTTGGGTAAATAGTAGGATAGACTGAAGTCTTTAAACTTGGTATGACAACCAATCTAGGAGAAGGAAAACTCTGATTTGAAAACGGTTAAACGCTTAGAAATTGGCTCTTGAGTCGCATTCTGCTCGTGCGGAGGGGATATATATATATGTGTGTGTGTGTGTGTGTGTGTGTGTGTCTCTGTGTGTGTGTAATTTCTAAGCGTTTAACCATTTTCAAATCAGAGTTAAATAAGCAAGAAAACTAGAGATAAAAAAATCATAAAAAGAATTGTTCGTTGCGATTTAACAAAACGTTTAAATATTAACTTCCTGCCGATATATATATATATATATATATATATATATATTATATATATATATATATATATATATATTAACCGTTTGGTTAAAATAGCACCGAACATTTCTTTTTTATGATCTTTTTTATCTCAAGTTTTCTTGCTTATGTCAGGTTTCAATAGATAGAGAGCTTACTCCACATTTGCTCTTAGATCTGATCGAGAGTGCTTGGAGAAATATATATATATATATATATATATATATATATATATATATATGTGTGTTGTGTGTGTGTGTGTGTGTGTGTGTGTGTGTGTATATAATATATATATATATATATATATATATATATATATATATATATATATATATATATACAACAAAGTTATACAACAAAATTATCAACTGACTGACTTTTCATTTATCAGATTCTAAATTCATATGCCAACGTTAATAATACAAAATACTTCATACCGACAATCATATAAAAAAATTGAAAATTCTTGATGCTTTATACATAAATTTTGACAACCGACTATTGATATTAATCATGAAACCAACGTCAACATGGATTTAAATACATAGAACTTTTTTTTAATTCAAAATCGCGTTTGCCTAGCACGTTAGATATTTTTCAAAGTTATAATTCAAATCTTACAGAATAAACCGCTAGCGTTATTTCGCATCGCCTTGGTGACAAAAAGAAAACTATTATTTAGACAATTAATTACAAATAATAACATACTAATGGTTCAGTATAAAACTGAAAGCACTTAGTTTACAAATTTAAATTCTTTTGGACAAATCCTTTCATGATGGTAACATTAAAAAAATACAAACAACAAGGATTCCATTATTTTTAACCAAATTTGTATGAATATATATATTATATATATATATATATATATATATATATACAACAATTTAATACTGGTTGAACAACATTTCTGCCGAAACGGTGACGACTTTATCAGAAATCCAATGTTTACCATCATAGAAAAAAATTTTAAAAATAAGTGTTGGGCAATATTGTGACAGTAATAGAAACACAGGAAGATAAGGGGATAAAATATCTCCAGATACTGATCTCAAATTGATTTAATATCAAACCGAATATTTGAATAGGAATGACACCTAAATTAACAAAAATTCAACACCTTAATAAATAAATAAATAAAAGAATCAGGGCTAAATTGAAACACACCCGTCCTGTGCTTAGCATATAACTCCTCGGAAAACTCAGTGTCAGGTGTCCTGACAGCAGATTCACAAAAGTAATTGAAGACACGTGTAGACAAGAAAATAATTCTCATCCATCGAATTGATATGCTACGCTATCACTTCATTTTTGTCGCTTTTATATCAACTCTTTTAAAATTAAAAAAATAGTAATATCAATTTAATATTATAAATATAATATTAATATCATAAATATAACATTAATTATAAAAATGTTAATATTTAACAAACCTATATTTTAAAAAGATTATAAATATTTTTATAAACATAACATTAATTATAAAATTTTATTATTTAAAAAAATTCTAAAGGATTTTATTTCACAAAAACTTTGCCTCTGAAGATGTTGGGAACAATTAACAAATTAATGACACAACATGATTATTCCTATTTGTTTACTCATTTTTGTCATCTTGCAACCTTTACCGTAGCTACTGTTAACATCTACCTGAATGAAGAGTGTTTTTCCATGAAACTCAGAGTCACAGGAATGTAGTACAAGGTCCAGTGATATATTTTTTAAAAACAGGTCTCCTATTTATTTGGCAGAGAGTTAACTTTTGATAACGGGTTGTTTTCCCAAGTTCTCATTGAGGGTACTTACATGTTTACAATTATTAATTTATCTTATGAATGTAGCTCCTGTTTTGATGCATCAGAACACTCTTTGGAATAATAGATTACAACGGTTTGGCGTTGCCGGGGGAACGGTCCGTTTACAATTATTTTTAATTCATATATATTAGAGCGTTCGGCTAGAAAACACACGATTTCTAGTTCGTACCGGCTCTCGCCAACTCAGCGTATGAGTAGCACAGGGATCTGTGCGGTAAAGTAAGGAGCTGATGGTAGGTGTGGCGCTCCACCTCAGACGCAAAAACAATTTCCTTGGTCTAGCCCTTGTGAAAAGGGATAGACTCCCTCGCTGATTGGCTGATAGCGATTTTAGGACACCCCGACGACTTTACTTACTTTACTTATATATATATATATATATATATATATATATATATAATATATGTGTGTGTGTGTGTGTGTGTGTGTGTGTGTGTGTGATTTGCGTGTGTGTTTGTTTTTGTGTGTGTATGCCTGTGCGTGTGTGTGTGTGTGTGTGTGTGAGTGTGTGTAGTGTTACCTTGGCTTACGTCAATTATTCCGGTAATGGAAGAGAAAAACTTTTATTTAAAACTGACGCAAATCCAAACATTTTTTTCATATTCAAACTAATATTGAATTGTGGGCACCCATTCTTTTGTGGGCGTACATTAAAATGAGAAAAAAAGATAGTTGGGAACGACAAAAGTCAAAGTATCAATATATATATATGTATATATATGTATATATATATATATATATATATATATATATATATATATATATATATATATATATATATGTATATATATATGTATATATGTATTATATATGTATATATATGTATGTATATATATATATATATGTATATATGTGTATATATATATGTATATATGTATATATATATATGTATATATATGTATATATATGTATATATATATATGTATATATATATGTATATAATATATGTATATATATGTATATATATATATAATATATATTATATATATATATACTCTTATTTATCCATATATGTATATTTATACATATATATATACTCTTATTTATACATAGACATATATATAGATATATATATATATGTATATATATATATATATATATATATGTATATATATATATGTATATATATGTATGTATATATATATATATATGTATATATGTATATATATATATATATATGTATATATATGTATATATATATATATATGTATATATATCTCATTTATCATATATGTATATTTATACATATATACTCTTATTTATACATAGACATATATATATATATATATATATATATGCATGCATATATGTATGTGTGCATTATATATATATATATATATTATATATATATATATATATATAGGTATCACATCTATGCATCGTAGACAGTTTCACCTTATTAGCATCTAAATAACTTAGGAGTCACGAAGAAACGTATTAAAATAGCGGTTCCCAAACTGCAGTTACTGGACCACTGAGGAGTTTTGCAATAGTCCTATCGGTGGTCCGTGAGCTAATTTCCATTATTCAAGAGACCCCTGAGTAAAACGGACAATTACTCATGACAAAGTTATTCCGGTTTCGCTCGTAAGAGCGGACACTAACCCCCATGGTGCCCTCTTCTTTTTCACAGCTAAAAGACGCTCGTTCGGCTGAGGTAAAAAAAAAAGATTATTTTCTCTTGCATTTCACAGACCCTGCACATTGACTCATTCAACAAGCTCGGTATGAGTTGACTTCACTTAATTTAACCCGTATTTATATTGAACGCCAACCAGAAGTAACACTTGCGTCCTTCCATAGATTTCGTTATTTCCAATTTCACCATCTTGAATCTAAATTAATCTGTTTATTTTGCTCTGTAGAATATGAGCTATTTTCAACATAATAAAAGTATTCGATACTTGATATCATGCGAACCAGAAAAACATCATGCAGTGAAACTCACAGTCTTGTTTAGGTATAAGTTATTATGATCTGATTTGTATTGCCATTTAGTAAAACTACCTATGTTTGGCACAAGGCCATCACTATAAGACTTACATTTGGATTATGACTCACCACCATCATTACACTAATAGCACAGATACCCACGACTCTCTCTTGTCACCATACGACATCTATAATCTTCAAAGATCTGATTGATGTAGGTTTGTGCTGGTCGGCCTATACTGGTATGTCCGTGCGTAGATGTCAGAAGGAGAGTGTCACTTACTGGCTCTAATTTAAAGTTAAAAGATTAAAGTTAAATATAGAAATAATAAATTGTATTCCATTAAGAATTCATTTATTTCAAAACTTTATCGGCATTAAATGACCCAAAACAAAACAAAAAACAAACAAATATAGAATAATTATTCTAAGAAAGTATAATGCTGTATCGCTGATAACCATAACTAAAATGGAGTACAAAAGAAAGTGCACTACCATAATCTGCACATGCGTTATGGTTGCTACTAATACAAAGGATACGTATGCAAATTTTCAGTTTAATTCTTTAAAAAAAGCATTTCCTTGTGCAACTCAGCCTTGATAATCCATTTTTGGGGGTTATTATGAACTCAAACATAATAATTACACTTATGTTCCGCTGAGAGTACCTGTGTTACATAACCTATGCGGTTGCATAAGATTATTGTCAATCCCCTGTATTTCTAGAGGGATGGCCCTTTTCATATCACGGGCGGGACTTTCCATGGAAGATTACAGAAAGCCCGCGAAAATACGTGAAGTCACGTGGGACCTGGTTTGGTCCTCAGTTTTTCAGTTGGACGTCGGGCAGAGAAGATGTTTCTGCCTTAACTGGAACTCAGTGCATACGCACGCTATGTTAGTCAGATATTTAGTTACATGAAATGTTAGTTAAGGAAATAAAAGCTTAAGAAAAATAACACGGTCTTGTGATTAATGGATGTCTTGGTAACAAGACTGATATAGAAGAAGAAATGAGTTAAGTGCGACCGACCAAGACGAAGACCAAGATGTTAGAAGAGACCTAGAAGAGCTTAAGATGTCAAAGATCCAGAAGAAGAAGTGAGAAGTAAGTAATGAGAAGGGTATACAACACCTGCTCTCGCTAGATCACCGATGTTAAGCAGTGATTATCCTATTCAATTGGATGACCACTAAAGCAACAGCTGGTATTGTAAGCACCTACTGTTAATAAAAGATAACTTGTTTTGGCATTAAATAACACGAAAGAGGGTTGATATGCCGTAAAACAAAACAACCAGACAATCAAACTTGGTATAATGTTGAAATAAAGAATTAATAACGATCGACACTGGCAGATTATTGGGATGCGTAGTGCTGGTTGGTTGGTTGGTTGATTGGTTGGATTTTACGGCATGTCAACTCTTGGGTTAGTTTATGCCAAAGTTTTTGTTTTATTCATTCTTATTAGGTATTCAATCAATTTTTTAAAAATTTTGATCTATTCAACCCATAGATGGAACCCTAACAGAAATTACAACTGCGGGTCAGAGTGGACCTGAGAGTAATGGAAATGAAGGGTTACTCCACACTCCCCAGAGCTTCAGAACATAAAACCACACCACTAGGTGCAGTTTATTGTCATACTTTGAACATTCTGACCCTTGCTCACGGCATTCTAGCACATATATGATAAAAGAGAGTTTGGGTTTCTCATAAGAGCAATACAGTCAGGATAATCGTATAGGTACTACCGATTGTCGTGAATAGCCGAATGACCGGAAGGAACCTCTGTGACTGACCGACCGCCTTGCTTAAGAAGGGATCACCAGGGTCTTACACTTCAACATTGTTGTTGTTGTTGTTGTTGTTGTTGTTGTTCTTCTTCTTCTTCTTCTTCTTCTTCTTCTTCTTCTTCTTCTTCTTCTTGTCGTTGTTTTTATTTAGAATCGGGTTGATCTTATATCCAGACCAGGGAATCAGACTTAATATATGTACTGAACAAATGAAATTTAGTAAAACATCCAGCAAAATACAAGTTAAAATTAACAGAGAATAGGAAGTTCAAAACCGGTGAAAATCTCTGGCGATGAAAGTAAAAATTTACCTTAATTAATGAAGCGCTGAGATCCGTTCCACAGAACTTTGCAAATAGTTTGAAATAATGTCAACGCTATTGCGTTATTCAGGAATACTGGTATTTATTACACAGAGTGCAGCGTACTAAACAGTTATAAACGATGAGATACAGTTTAAGACGTACTGCCACCTGGATTGAAGAAGAAGAAGAAGAAGAAGAAGAAGAAGAAGAAGAAGAAGAAGAAGAAGAAGAAGAAGTATAGATGCAAGCAGACTTAATGTTTTTAATGTGAAAATAATTGTAAAGAAGTAATAGTTAAAGGACATTTTCAGTTCCCATTTATTTTGTCTTATCTCTCATTAGAAGAGAGATTCAAAAAATTCAACGGGGTTAACTGGTTTTTGTTTTAATCTAAATCTCTGTTCTTTTTTGTTTTTCAACCGTTCTTTCCCTTTTTCCGGCTGATTAAGAAAATCGGCACAATGTAATTATCGAAGTAAAGAAGAAAATCGCGAATAAATCTTTCAGCCTTAATGACACAAATTAGAAAGACTTTCGAAAACTCTTTGAAATCCTTTCAAAAATATTATTTTATTTTTTATTTATTTCGTTTTCTCTTCTTCATTAGTAGCAACTGTTTTCTCCTTCTTTTGACGCTTCATATTTCTCTAAAATCGCACACCACCTCGATAAAATGTAAAAAAAAACCACTTACACACACTGATACACACACACACACACACACAGAGAGAGAGAGAGAGAGAGAGAGAGAGAGAGAGAGAGAGATGCAAACTATCTGCTTACGGTCAATTCAGATTAAAAGCACTGGTTCCCGCTAGATTATCAAAGTTAAGCATCGGTGAGCCTGTTCAATACTTAGATGGGTGACTATCTGTTACATAATCTATGCGGTTGCATAAGATTATTGTCAATCCCTGTATTTCTGAGGTTGTGGCCCTTTTCATATCACGGGCGGGACTTTCCATGGAATATTACAGAAAGCCTGCGAAATACGTTAAGTCACGTGGGACCTGGTTGGGTACTTAGTTTCAGCTCGGACGTCAGGCAGATAAGATGTTACTGCTTTAGCTGAGACTCATTGCACACGCGCGCTGTGATTAGTTAGAGAAATATGTTTAGTTAAGAAATAAAAGTTTAAATAAATAATATGGTTTTGTGGTTGATGAATGTCTTGGCAACAAGACTGACCTAGAAGACCAGGCACGAATTCCCCAAGACTAGGTCCAGACGCTGGAAGAAGAACGTAAGATACCAAAGATGAACAGAAGAAAAATAGAAGTAAAAAGAAAAGTATACAACATATCTAAGCAACAACGGGTACTGTAAGCAACTTGAGTCTTTCGTTTTCAAAATGACTTGATTTGGCATTAAATGACCTGAAATAGTTTATATGCCGTAAAGGCATGGTTGGCCACCAACAAATTATCAGTCATATGGAAATCCGATCTCCCTGACAAGCTAAAGAGACGATTCTTCCAAGCTGTGGTTGTGTCGGTACTGCTGTATGGCTGTACCACCTGGACCCTAACGAAGCGCCTTGAGAATAAGCTAGATGGGAGCTGCACAAGAATGCTGCGAGCGGTCCTGAATAAGTCGTGGATGCAGCACCCCACAAAGAAACAACTGTATGGCCACTTGCCCCCCATCTCACAAACCATACGAGTAAGACGGACTAGGCATGCGGGACACTGCTGGAGAAGCAAGGATGAGCTCGTAAGCGACGTACTACTGTGGAAGCCGGCATATAGGCACGCTAATGTGGGCCGCCCAGCCAGAACCTACATTGACCAACTATGTAAGGATGCTGGCTGCTGCGTGGAGGAGCTCCCAGAGTCAATGAATGATAGGGAAGGTTGGCGAGAGATTGTCATGGATATCCGTGCAAACAGCGCGCCATGATGATGATGATGATGATGGACCTAAGCCTCGTTGAGAGCACCGGTTCTCGCTAGATAACGGTTCAGCATGGATGAGCCTGTTAAATACTTTAAAGGTGACCATTTATGCAACAGCAGATAATGTAACAACCTGGGTGTTTTGTTTTCAAAATGAATTGATTCGGAATCAAATGATACGAAAAGAGTAGATATGCCGTAACATAAAACAGCACACACTCACATACACACGGTTAAGTCACGTTGAAAACACTGGTTTCTGTTAGATCACACAACTAAAACAACAATGAGCTTGCTTAATACTTAGATGGATAACCATTTAAGCAACAGCGGGTACAGTCAGCAACTTAAATCCTTTGTTTTCCAAATGACTTGAATCGATATTAAATGACTTGAAAAGAGTTGATATGTCTAAAATAAAACAACACACACTCACATACATACAATGAGATTACGGTCAAGTCACGTCTAAAACATTGGTTCCCTGGGTTAATATGGGTGATCATTTAAGCAGGTACTGTAAGCAACCGAATATTAAAAAATGACTTAATTCGGCACTGAATTACCCGCAAAAAGGTCGATATGCCGTAAAACAACCCACACACTATGGGTAACAGAAAAGTCTCCGGTCTCACGAAAAAAGAAATAACCTAGAGTCACGACAGTCTGCATTGCGTAACGGTTATCGTCTGAAGCTCGACAAGCGAAGTAGAAATCCTGGACGAGGCTATTTGCGTTTCACTTTTCGCTAAGGCCCTTGAGAAATGTATTGTAACATTATGCTCTCTCTCAAGTCGGAATGGAGTGATGATGTGTCATGTAGAGAATAATCGTCGTATACTTATTGTATTTTCTGTGCTACGTGGAGAGACACGAATCTGGTTGCTGGGCTTATGTTGAGTTGATGTTGGCATTCTTTGATGTCTTGTGTTGGGAAGAAACTTGGGATGCTTGAGTATATCTTGCCTTGTGCCATTTATAGTTTTTTTTAGAAATAACCCAAGGTGACCTATCTATTTCTCATGAAAATATTATTTTCCCCAAATCAAACTGGCCCTGAGCGAGAGCCCTCGTCTCACTCCGTCAACACATTGTCCCAAACTCTCCTAACATTCTCACCTCTCACTCTTTCCCTCTAACCACTTCGCCATGTGATAGTTCTTGACCAGTAGAAAACGCCATGTGGCGTTCTGGTGATTCATCCTAAAAAATTATCCATGCTAACGTACTGGCTCTTTTCACTTTCTCTCTCTCCCTCTCTCTCTCTCTCTCTCTCTCTCTCTCTATTATATATATATATATATATATATAATATATATGTTGTGTGTGTGTGTGTGTGTGTGTGTGTGTGTTGTGTGTGTGCGTGCGTGTGTGTGTGTGTGTGTGTGTGTGTGTTTTGTTCCATTATCAATTCATGTTTTCTCCCGACCAGCTATAACTAAATAATAGGACAGATTGTGCTCTCTAGTCTCGATGTGGCATGTAATCTTGGAGAAGAAAAACATTTGAATTCAAACCAACTTTATGAATCTATGCATTTACCAATATTCAATAATCCTAGTAAATGGATTTTCTAATCTGTCAAGATTGATGGAATACGTTGGTGTGAAGGTATTCAATCACTCATGCGCGTAGTAAAGGCATGTAGGGTCATTACGGTCAATAGTGTTTATCTGACCTCAATATAGAATGAATTGACCTAGATACCAATTCAAATTTAATCTGGCCAATAAAATAGAAGTAATCTTCTGTATTTGAATATCTGCAATGATGATAAAGATCAAGAGAAAAAAGTTCCTTGTTTAAAGTTCTGATATTTGTCAAAACAAAGTAAGAAAGAGTTTGGAGGGAAAGAATGTAAATTAAGTTGCCGAGATTCAGTGAGCACTTTTCTTACGAGTTAGTCCTGCCAAGTCTTGTTAATCGCTGGCTTTCTATTGATTTCTATAGAAAATTCTTTAAGGGCTTTAAAAATAGGGGGCCACGTTTCTACTTTGTTTTGGCATTGCTCGTATCTTTACCGTTACGTGGGTTAAATGGGGGGAGGGTTAATTACAGGTCACTTTTGATTAAAGGTGTAAAATTATGTTTTGAAATCTGCAGGTATGGCATGCTGAAGGTGAACTATTGGCCAGGTAAAATTGGGCATTTATTACTTTGTTATCTCATATCCCACCTACGCAGTCAGCTAAACTATATATAGATTGTACATACAAATATATAGATTGTACATAAAAATATATAGAACTACATACAAATATATAGACTGTACATACAAATATATAGATTTTACATACAAATATATAGACTGTACATACAAATATATAGACTGTACATACAAATATATAGATTGTACATACAAATATATAGACTGTACATACAAATATATAGCCTGTACATACAAATATATAGATGTTACATACAAATATATAGACGCTACATACATATATATAGATATAGTGGTATTAATTATTCAGAAAACATTATTTTGCAGCTGAAGATTCACCCTGGCCAATGTGTTGTATATTGTACAAACTGAAATAGAAATTTCCGGTTGAATTAATCAGAGGGGGGATGACAAAGGTAACAATGGACTTTTTCCTGGTGGGAGCGAACAAAGAAAACGCGTAGGCGTTTGAGATATATAAAAGAGGGTCAGTAGTGAACAGTCAGGAGGAGACGGCGAACGGAGTGACCGACAATCGCGGTCACAGCCGATGGGCTGTGAACCATCACGTAGCCACTTTCCACCTCACCAACGCATTGTCAACCCTTGGGCAGATTCCCATTGTCAAGCTCGCCACCCACACGCACCACGAGGGAATTAAAGAAATAAAAAGTCAATCTCTTACTACATACAGCATGCCTTGTGATTTCATTAAGCGACCACTACATATATTGTCTAGGAATAGTGACGATACCCGCTACGATACGTACGCCGATTTGGCAGCGTGAGTTTGAAGAAGCCGCTATATAACATATATAGAATTTGATGCCAGTATATAACATATACGATTTAGTGCCGGTAAAGAAGGCGCTGTGTTCTCTGTATGTGCAGTTGTCATCTTGAAATAACCACCATATTTTACTTTCAGAACCTGTGATGTTAAAGCATTTTAGATTTGTGTAGAAATAATTAAACTTTAAAGTATTGAGTTATAATTCTGTTTTTTTTTTTAAGTTGGATGTGTGTTGTGTAATGGTTAGAAACGTTGGAGGTGCGTGGTTTAATGGTTATAATCGTAGGAAATGGACCCGTCGACTCGAGTTCAAATCCTAGACGAAGCTGTTTGTATTTCACATAGCGCTAATACCCTTGGGAAAGGTGTGAATCCAACTATTCTCCTTCCAACTATGAGCAAATAGTAAGGTGATTGAACTCTTTAACCATGGCTTGGTAACTAATCTAGGAGATGGAAAATCTCTGAATTCAAACCTGTTAAACTTCGCTTAAGAAATTTATCTTGTGTCACATCCTGTTCGTGCGGAGGGTAGGTAAATATATATTTACTTCTTTTTTAATAATAAAACATATCTTCATTTTTGAAAAATGTTTTAGTGGTGCAGTTATGTTCCCCAGTTTCTCATTTGAGAATGAGTGTCTACGATTGTACACCCTTGTGCAAATTGATTGAAACAAAATTAATAATCCCGTTATTATCATAATAGCCACAATCACTCTGTAAGACTTGCCAGTCTTTTCGTGCAGCATTACAATGTTTGTACAATTTCTTGGAGTAACGTCCATCTCAGACAATGGCCGTAGGATTACTATTCAACAATAGGGACGATAGTGTCTGGGCGCGATAAAAACCTGACTACGTACTTTTTAAACTAAAATACGGTTTTATGGAAAAGTACGGAGTTAGTTGATAGACAGATTGTAACCTGTAATTGACCTCGGCTCTCATTGTCAGATCCAACGTAAAAAAAAACTTAGAAGATCAGTTATGGCTGGGCGAGATCGGTGCAAGATGGCATCTCTCGTCCAAAGGGCTATTTCCCACGCGCGTTTGTCTGAATTGGGTTTAAGAATTAAAATAAAAGACGTCTAATTAAAACAACAAAGTATTGTGTTCATTAACTTAAAAAAGAGAAACGCACTCAGAGAACAAGAAGAAATCGCCAGACAAGAAATCAAAAAGAGACCCAAGACTGAAGATCAAGAAGAAACAGATAGCCTATATCTGCCTATGTGTTTATTCGCTAATGAAAAATGTATTTTACGTACACCTACAAACTATTCAGAAATAGATATATGGATAATACTTATATTAGTTATTGGGCGTCGCTACGTGGCAAATGGGTTGAGTAAATACCAACTTATTGGGGCTGCCATGGTGGCGCAATGGTTAACAAGAGAGTCTCGCAAGTCCATTATTAGTAAATAGCGCGTTCTCTCCTCACTGGATGCTCCATATTTGCCACCTTCTGTCACATCCTAAACACAGCTTAGGTTAAAATGGTGCTCCATTGTGGTGTAATGGTTAGAAAGTTAGTGTCACAGATCCATTAGCACTGAATACCGAGTTCGATCCCCGCTGGATACTCCATACTTGCAAAGCTTGTCTCAAATCCTACCCGTGGCAGAGAAGTTGGGTAAGGAATGCGCCCCATCGTGATGCAATGGTTTACAAGCTAGACTCGCAGATTCATTATTACTGAATTGCCAGTTCGATCCAAACTTAGCAAACTCATTGGGCCTCCCATGGCGGTGCAACAGTTAGCAAGCTAGTCTTATAGATCTATTACGCCTGATTCACGAATTCGATTCTCGTTGGATACTCCGTACATGCCAAGTTATATCACATCCTATTCATGGTAAACGCGTTGCGTAAATATCTATTTATATTAAATTTATATCTGCTTATTATAAAAAGTTAGTGGTGTGGCCAATTGTTGGTATAAGCCGGAAGTGAGGGAGAGTATCCCCTTTTCGCTAGTACTTGACCAGGTAGATTTTTTCTGAGGTGGAGCGTCACAACTACCATCAGCTTCCAACTTTACAAATCAGATTACCCAACCTGTGTTACTCATATGCTGAATTGGCGGAGACCGGGACCGAAATCTGAACCTTGCGATTCCTTGTCGGGTGCTCTACCGACTGAGCTAAACTGAACCCTATTATGCTTATTATAATCAACCACACTCTCAGCTGTCCGTACAACGAGAGCTCTGGCATTTTTATTTTTTGCTCGATTACACGTAAACATTCAAGAAGTTTGAGTCTCCTCATGAAAGGTTAAAAGTTATTCTAGGAGATTCTGCTCAGACTGTTTTGTTTTTTGTTTTTTAGCTAGGATTAACTATCAGTCCCTGTGACTTTGGGTCCTTCTTGCTGTAAACGGATGTCTGTCTCAGAACTCACACCCACTCTCTTGGTAATCTCAATGAAATTCAGTTGGCTTTCTCCCTTCGTATATGTACTTAGAATCTCCCTGTCACAGGGCCTAAAAAAAGGTTTCTCTTTTTTCCTTTTTTTTTTTAATTTAGTTTAACACTATCTCACCATGTCAGGAAAATATTAAAATTGAATATTACGGAGGATAATTGAGACTTCTGAACGAATACAAAAATATATTTCATACACATGGATCCGGATAGATAGAACGAGAACCGATAAAATAAACAATTAAACCAAATAAAACCCACTTAAAATTTGAATAATTAATCTAAATTAGAAAAAGAATTAAGCCTTGTCCTTTATTTTTAATAATTACCATCTTTAAACCAATATGTGGATTGGTTAAATACTACAGGCCTGGTTGATTTCTAAGACATAAAATCAATGACATAATTATATATTCATAATTTGTAGCAGAGTATCCTAAGAAATATCTCTCTCACTATATTATGAGTGACTAGTAAAACAAAACCGCTCTTCGGGTGGTGTAAAAATAAACTTTTGAAAAATATAGCCTGAGGGGAGTGGGAGTTAAAATTAAACGTCAGAGGGGCAGTATCCAAGTAAAATTAATAAATCAATTAAAGTAATAAAAAACAACAATGCCAAAATATGCCAAAAACTTTAAAAGGGCATTCAACATTAAATGATTTTAGTAACTAAAATCATCAAATTTATTAAAATATCACCTAATTATAATTAATTAATGATTAATGAATTACGCGGGAATACCTATTCAAATGTAAGGCTAAACAAATCGAGAAAAATTCAATCTCTGTATGTACATTTCAGCCCATTAGGCCTGTCTATAACTCTGCTGATGAGGCCTAATAGACTGAAATGTACACACAGAGATTGATTTTTCTCGATTTGTTTAGCCTTACATTTGAATAGGTATTCCCGCCTTATTCATTAATTATTAATTAATCAATTTTCAAAAATTAAGTACGACTTCAATTAAGCACATATTCTCCCAAAAATTGTCGGCTAAAAAAAGCCATATCAAAACACATCGTCTGTTTGTTTACTTCTCATATACATTTATATATATGTATATATATATTTGTATTTTCATAAATGTATACTTGCATATATATATGGATACATTTAAAAAGATATATTTTTTTGCTCTCTCTCTCTCTCTATCTCTCTCTCTCTCTCTCTCTCTCTCTATATATATATATATATATATATATATATATATATATATTGATCAAAGCCTGAATAAGATACCAGAAGATCTTAAACACGTGTTGCATATGTAAGATAAAAATAATAAAAAAATGTTTCTAAAAACATAATACATTTTGCGGACCCTCTTTTTTATAAAATATTGAATTTTCACCCGTTGGAACCAGAACAATATATATATATATATATATATATATATATAATATATATATATATATATATATATATATATATATGAGCAAAATCTCATTGAAGAAAGAATAAGAAAGAAAAACAAGCAAGTCACAATAATGACCACGCCAGAAAAAAGAATAAGAAAAGGAATTAGTCGCAATAAGAATATATATTGAAAAGTGTTGGTTTA
>CM042138.1:130305252-130352752 GCA_023376005.1 Doryteuthis pealeii | reverse complement strand
TAAAAATTTACTTAATAAGAATAAAATTTACTTGGAAGATGTACTGCGTGTCTGTGTGGGTGGAGTGAGTGTGCATACACGCAAACATATGGAGATAAGTTATATATGCATATATATATATATATATATATATATATATATATATATATATATTATATGCATAAAAAAAGTATTGAGACCCACATCGGAAAATACAGGGTGATTTCATGGGTAAGGCTCCTCGGGCTGAACACAAGAAGCTATTCACTCAAGTCAATTTTGAAGCAATGTAAATTCTCTTCGAATAAGTCATTCATCCGTCACTTTCATTGGGTTCAACACACTGATTCGGACCATTATGAATTAATATTTTAACCCAATAACTTTTACATTTTTCTTTTATCTTAATGCTTTAAAATCTTTTTTAGATACATTTTTTATTTGTTATAAAATTATAAGTATTGCCGAAATTTCGTTGTGACAACACCTCCTCCTTTCTTTTAACTTTTATAAAAGATTTAAAATTTCTTATTAGTAATTTCTTCTTAAATGGAACCTAAAAATAGAGCCTAAAATTACGCCTACTTCTGTTTATGAATTTATTAATTACAAGAAGGAAATAAATCACGTTAAAAAAGAAAGAAAACAAAACGGCAAAAATGGGCCATTTTGAAAATGACAAATTTTGATTTATAAAATTCTCTCGTATTAAAATCTGTAAAACCAATAGTTTATACATTGGATTTTTTAAATTCTTCCTCTTCATAATACAGCAAAAATTAATTTAACTTTATTTCATTCCTTCCATGTTGTGTTTAATTTTAATTCGTGGGGGTAAAAATGCGTGAAATTTGCTCTATATCTATAATATTTTATGAACGAAATTTGATAATACCATGCGGGCCCAAAATATTTGATCCTCAACTAAGTTCAGTGTGTGTACGTATGTGTATGTGTGTACGTGTGTACGTGTGTGTACGTGTGTGTATGTATGTATGTATGTATGTGTCATGTACGTGGGTCTGCGATACGTTGAGAAATTAATATTCAAGTTTCTAGTGGCGACAGAGGAAATGCATCAGATAAAGTGAAATTATTTTTGTTTGTTTTTAGAAGAATGTTCAGTTGTCAAGTATGAGCTGTGCACACGCATAGAGATTTGATGAAGTTATTTACAAACAAAAAGTAGTTGCATGATATTTTTTCTCATATGCATATAGTAAATGCTGCTAAAAATATGAAACTAAATAACATCGAGGAGATTGAGTAGCCATTGATATATAAATATTATTCTAATTCTCACACTCTTTCTTATCTGTTCAAATTATAGACACACAGATGCACTATATATATATATATATATATATATATATATATATATATATATATATATATAGTGTCCGAGTGCCACTTTAAAGTTTCTGTTGTAGAAGCATTCGTAATTTATCCAAGAGTGTTCAATACTTCATAAAAAATAGACCTATGATAATTGTGGAAAGATTATGGGTCTGCTTCGGTTTCGATCTTTCACGATCTCATCAGGGCCCTATATTTCATTCAAAAAAGCCATATTGCTGCTCTTTATTCTTATTTGTCACTATGGTTACTATATGGTTACTATGCTACTCAATCTTCTTGCCTAATCTTTTAATGTTTATTTTAATTTATAAACCTAATCACTTTTTTCCAGTCAGACCTAATTCTTCATTTATTTCCTTGACACACACACACACACACACCACACACACACATACAATATATATAATATATATATATATATATATATATATATATATATATATATATATATATATATATATGGGTCCAACGGGAGAAAATGAAATATTTTGTAAGAACGAAGGTTAACAAAATGATTTGAATTTTGTTTTTTCCAAAAACTTTTAATTTCATTTTCGCGACACGGGTTGCAGATTTTAGTATATTCTTCAGTTATCAGAATATAAGAAATTAATTGGACAACCTTGAAGATTATAAAATTTCAAACACGTGTGACGAAAAGAAAATAATTTTGTCTTGAAAAAAAGATTAAAATTTTCGGACTTCATTTCTTATAATATATATATATATATATATATATATATATATATATATATATATATATTAGGAGAGAGAGAGAGAGAGAGAGAGAGAGAGAGAGAGAGAGGGGTAGATAGATAGATAGATAGATAGATAGATAGATAGTAGATAGATTTAAATGAATGAATAACAGAAAAAAGAGGAAAAGAAAAAGGAGAAAAGGTAACTTTTCAAACGTGGGAAAGGAAGATCAAATGGAATTAAGAGAGATATTTTTAAAGGTAAGGGAAATAAAATGGAGAAATACACAGAATTTTAGAGGAAGAGAAAAGATATAGAGAGATAATTGAAAAGCAAGAATTAAATGGTGAAAGTAAGGAAGTCTAAAACAAAAGGAAATAAGAAAGCAAAAGAAAGAATGTAAAAGGTATAAAAGAAAAAGAAAGAAAAATAAGAATATATAGTTTAAAATGGATGAATGAAAGCGAGAGTTAAGTAAAAGTATGAATAAAAGAAAAAGAAAAAAGTTAAAATCAATTTAGAAAGAAGCAAAAATAGAAATGAGGATAAAATTTGATTTTGAAAAAAAAAAAAAACAGAAAAGAAAATGGAAAAATAAAAAATTTCATCAGAGAATAAAAAAATGAAAAAATAAAAATAAATAAATAAATAAATAAAGAAAGAAAGAAAGAAAGAAAGAAAGAAATGAAAAAAGAAACTTTAAAAGAAAACGAGAAAAATATATTTTTAAATAGTGATAACTTAAAAGAACGAAGGAAAGAAAGAAAGAAAAAAGGAATTAAGTTTTTAAAATTTAAAGAAATGGAAAACAAAAGATGAAGTTCAAGAGCAAAAAAAGGAGGAGAAATTAAATAATGGATTGGTTAAAAGAAACAAAGAAACAAAATAAGAGCGAAGGAGTAAAATAAAAGCGGATATATATAAAAAGGGATTAAATATGGAAGAAGAGAAAGTTTATGAGGAAATGTCGGAAAAAAAAGAAAGAAAGAGTGATAGTTTGAAAGAAAGAAATAACGAAAGAGTAAAAGGAAAGAAGTTTAACAGAAAGAGAATGAGATAATAAAAGGAAGAAATGAGGAAACAATAATGTATAAAGAGGAAGAAAGAGAGGGAACGGGGAAAAGGGTAAGTGGGAATGAAAGTGAGAAAGAAAGAAAGGAAAGAAAGAAGGGAAAATACCTAGTTGACAGAACATGTAAAGAGAATGAAACTCATAATAATGTTTTAAAAGGAAGAAAGAGAGGGAAAGTAAGAGAAGGTAAGTGGGCAAGAATGAAGGAGAGGGGTAAAGATGGTAAGAAAGGAAAAACGAGAAAAAAGAAAGTGAGAAAGAACGAAAGAAAAAAACGAGAAAAAAGAAAGTGAGAAAGAACGAAAGAAAGAACAAGCAAACAAACTGAATGTATAAAGATAAGTACATGATAAAAAAAAAAAGAAGAAAAAGAGAGAACATAGAATAATGTTTAAAAAGGAAGAAAGAGGGCAAAAGTGAAAGAATGTGAAAGAAAGAAAAAAAGACGAAAAGAAAGAACAAGCAGGCAAGCAACGTATAAAGATGGGAAAACAAAGAATACTTTTTAGAAAGGAACATCCAGAGAAGAGAAAAGAAGAGAAAGAAAGACAGAAAGAAATAACGAGTAAGCAAATAGAGAGTAGGAAAGGAAATAATGAAAGTGAGAAAGAAAGAAAAAAGAAAGAAAGAAAGAGAGAAATAACAAGAACAAGCAAGCTAACAACCTATTAAGATGGTAAAACAAAGAATAATATTTAGAAAAGAACATTAAGAGAAGAAAAGAGAAGTGAAGAGAAGAGAAGAGAAAGAAAGAAAGAAAGAAAGAAAGAAAGAAGAAATTATTTGAGCAAAAAAAGAAAAGAAAAAGATGAAAGAAAGAAAGAATGATAAAGAAGAAGAAAAAAACGAAAAAGAAAGAAATAACGGGATGAAAAGAAAAAAGAAAGAAGAAAGAAAGAAAGAATTATTCGAGTAAACAAAAGAAGGAAAAAAGCAATGCAAGAAAGAAGAATGATAAAAAGGAAAGAAAGAAAGAAAGAAAGAAAGAAAGAAAGAAAGAATTATTTGCGTAAACAGAAAGAGCAATAACGGGATGAAAAAAAAAAAGAAAGAAAGAAAGAATGAAGAAAGAAAGAAAGAAAATAATTTTAAAAAGAACAAGAAAAAAACCAGCAAATAGAACTCATGAAGATGAGGAACCAATGAATAATATTTAAAAAAGGAAGAGAGAGTAAGAAAGGGAAATAATGAAAGTGAGAAAGAAAGAAAAAATAAAAAGAAAAAAGAAAGAGAGAAAGAAGAAGAGAACGAAAAAGGAAGCAAATGACTTATAAAGATAAGAGATAAACAGCAAGAACACTGAATGAAAAAAAAGCAGAGAATGAAATAGCAATATGAATTATAAAGAAACTAAAATGCACTAAAAATGAAGGCATGTCATTCTTTTTCTATAAACTACGCCATCAGATTTCCATCGGGTTGCCGCTCTGCCGCTCTGCCACGTGACATCCCCTCCACCCCTCCACCCCATCTTTTACCTACGCTTCCACGTCGTCTTTGACATTGTTTCAGGACCCGCTGCCACCAAGTCATCAACAGATGACAGTGTCTATTTCTAATTAATAGAACTGCAAATGAACACCGGCCATATGATGTGACGATGTGACTTAGATTGACATAAACATGAAGACAGAAAGGAAGGGTGGGAGTAGAGTAGATTGAAGAGAGAAGGGAAGGGTGGGAGAGAAGATTGAAGAGAGAAAGGAAGGGTGGGAGAAGAGGAGATTGAAGAGAGAAAGGAATGGAGAAGAGGAGATTGAAGAGAGAAGGGAAGAAGAGAGAAGAGGATGGGAGGAGAGTAGATTGAAGAGAGAAAGGAAGGGTGGGAGAGAGGAGATTGAAGAGAGAAGGGAAGGGTGGGAGGAGAGGAGATTGAAGAGAGAAAGGAAGGGTTGGGAGAGAGGAGATTGAAGAGAGAAGGGAAGGGTGGGAGGAGAGGAGATTGAAGAGAAAAGAAGGGTGGGAGGAGAGGAAATTGAAGAGAGAGGTGGAGAAGAAGGAGTAGGAGGTGGAGGAAGAGAGAAAGGGACATTGAAATATAACACAATATCACGGAAAATGAAATTGGAAAGAGATTTGAGAAGAAGAAGAAGAAGAAGAAGAAGAAGAAGAAGAAGAAGAAGAAGAAGAAGAAGAAGAAGAAAAGAAGAAGAAGGTGACTGTTAAAGAAAAAAAGGAGAAGGAGAATAGGTCGGAAAGGAATGAGAAAAGCAGGAAGAGGAAGAAGAAAAAGAGGAAAATAGGAAGAAAAGCAAAAAAGACGGAACAGAAGAAGAAGAAGAAGAAGAAGAAGAAGAAGAAGAAGAAGATTAGGAAGAGATGCAGGAAATTGAAGGCAATAAACATTAAAAAATAGAATTAGGATATGGATAGATAGATAGGTAGGTAGATAGATGCTATGTACATCTAAATATATGATAATTAGCTATCATATATATATATATATATATATATATATATATATATATATATTCTAAAACTCTACCGGTGTGGAAAAAACGTAGGTAATTCAGTTTTTCAAAATAAAAAAATTTCAAACTGACATCTGGGAAAAAAACATTTTAATGAGAAGACTGGCACATCCGTACTTTCAGAAAATAATCATCAGTATCGTATGTAGTGACCAAAAGAAAAAAACACCGGGGAGTTTTCTAAGTTGTATATGTACAAAGTGCTCAATGCATTAAGAAGAGTATATATATATATATATATATATATATATATATATATATATGTATAAAATGAAACTGGAAGTGAATCCGACGGTATGTTGAAAAAATGAATAAAGGAAAGAAAGTATAGAATGGATGATATAGGATATTTTAATCAATTTTACTTACACGTGTTTCGGTCAAGAGTTTATCCATGTGTACATTATTCAAACTATTATTATTTTTAAATAACCAAATGAAATGAAATAATAATATAATAGAAAAAATGTAGAAATGTTCCGTACACAAACAAAATTCGACCTTCATCAGAGTAAATCCTTATTTGAAATAAAATTCGTTGGAAAAAGCGGAGAAATTTTTAAATGTTCGAAAAATAACTTTTTTAAGTCGCGTCTTTTTTAAAAATAGATAGAGATTTCACTTCTTTTATATATGTCATTGTATGAGGAGGTTAAAAATAATCCACATTCTTGTTTAATGGAAGTGGGGATCATTGTTGATGGTTTGGTAAGCAGAATCATAACGAATATACAGAGAACAAGCTACCTCATCGATTCACTATTACCGTCTCCCAAGCTTGCTGAATCATATCCTCAGTGGCGGTGGTTGACGGGTGTCCTGTTCCCTCTTCATGCGTTTACGCTTGTCAAACCCCTTTTACCCTAATCTATCCACTCATACACACTTCTATGTGGTAAAGCCTCCGATGAATTTCAACCTCTGACACTCGTTCCGACCAGAAAAGTCGGGTCACTTCCTTGGTGCATACTGCTAGTGGAGTGGGCAGGTTGACACTGTAAAGACAGCAAGCAAAATGATGCTATCAGACTCGAACTTCAATCAGTGTGACAATAATAAAGATGTTTTTTGGCGGATATTTTTTTACTTTTCCTTGTATTTTCTTTAATTTCCTTTAATTTTCTTTAATTTGATTTCTTGTTTAATGGCATATCATCCACCCAGGCTTATTTAATGCCAAAGTTATCTCTGTAGAAGAAAACAAATAATATTATTTAAGACATAGCTGGGGGATAAAGATTTTCATACGTTTCCTTATGGTATTAATCGGAAATTGAACATTATAGCGCTACTGGTGTTCGAACTCAGTACGATGTCGCTAATCAGTACGTTAGCCACTACATCATGGGAACTACTTCTTCTATATAGTGGAAACTATAGAAGAAGAAGAAGAAGAAGAAGAAGAAGAAGAAGAAGAAGAAGAAGAAGAAGAAGAAGAAGAAGAAGAAGAAGGGATTTCAGAATCTAATAATTTTCCCCTCATGATTAACTATTGAATTATACTATGTTCATATTTATGTATCCGTAGAATCTTGCTAGATTATAGATAAAAAGCATTACAACAAAACGCCCAGTTGACGAGATTCAGAATACGGTAACTGTATCCCCTGCAGAAGGGTAAGAACCCCCTCCCACGCACAAACATAGAATAAAATAAAAGTGGTGTCCTGGTATGACACTAAGCTTAATCTGATAGCCACACTCCAGTTCTGGGGATCTGGGTAGTGTGGAGTGCCCTTTTATTGCCATTAATCTCAGATTGACTCTGCCATTTTATGATAGTACCTACTAGGATCCCATCTATAGATCAAATAGAACTGTTTAAAAATTATTATTATTCGATAGAACCGCGTGAAAAATTAAATGTAAACGTACAATGAATGCGATTCTCTAATCCTCGGCATAAAATAACCCTAGATATGTTGACATTATTTTAAAATCAGCAAATTAATATTGTGAAGTTATCTCTAGGCTGCAGGTTCAATCCTGGTCGGGGCAGCGGTAACATAGAATAATATTTAACACAGCTTAACACCTGTACTCCAGCTATGGTTAGCAGAATGAGAACAGGATACTACCGTGGATTGAATAAAGGGTTGTTTTTAAGTTCCATGATGACACCCAATTACCACAAGAAGGTTCCCGATTACGACAAGAAGGTTCCCGAGTTCGAAAAGAAGGTTCCCGAACTCGAGAAGATTCCAGAGTCCGACAAGAAATACTTGAAGAAGGAAGGAAGGAAGGCACATCGACCGAAACGTTGTACAGATAGCAATAATAACAGTCCGAATAATCAAAATAATACGAGTTAATATTTTTTAATCAAAATGTAATGTTCTTCCCGGGCGACGCCAGGTGCTTCTGCTGGTATGAGTAGATTGTGAATAGTTCGTTTATTGTGATGTTGATAGTATTGATGAGCATGATGAAAACCAATATTGGTATTGAAGAGTGTGTGATGATAATTTCGATCATGATCGCGATCAGGTTTTGAGCGAAAGAGAATTGGTGATTAACAATGGCGAAGACAAAGGAAGAAGTGACGGAGAAATAAATTACAAAAGCAGGGTAAGAACATAAAGAATGAAATAAAGAAAAAAGTTTTGAAAGAAATATGAATGAAAATGAAAAAAAAAAAAAGGAAATACAATGTAAAGAATGAAAACAGTAGGAAAAATTTCCTCGAGCCTTGTGTGATGGCAAAAGATGAAAGATGGGTTTTCAGCGAACACATGTTCATATACAAGCATATGCAAAAATACTTTAAAAACGTAAATGAAATATTCTGAAAAAAATAAAAAAAAGTGTAGATAATACAAAAAAAAAAAAGAAATTTATAATAATAAAAAAAATTGTAAAGAAAATGTAAAAGAGAAAGAAATTAACGAACGGACATTTTTTTTTCTGAAAGAACAAAAACGTAAAAATACAATATCACAGAAGCCTGTCGGAAAAAAAATGAAGGGGAAAAATCTAAAATATGAAAATAAGAAAGAAAGAACTGGAAATATTCTATAATATTCCATCAGAAAATAATTGAATTCTTGGCATGTGGTAATATAGAGGCCCCAGCAACACCTTGGGCAGAGACATCCCGGGATGAATGGCTGGTCGGCTGCCTGGTTGGCTGCCTGCTTGCCTATACCATAGACGAGCTGTCTTGCTGGATTCCGAGTCCATTGCTTTGGTAGGTGATTGCTTCATGGTAGCCAACCGTTTTGTTAACTAACACATATTTCCTTCTTGGTATTGGCATCTCTTCGGAATATATATATATATATATATATATATATATAAAACACACACACATATATATATATATATATATATATATATATATATATATATATATATATATATATATATATATATATATATATATATATATAGGGGAGATTATGTGCTTAATTGAAGTCATAAGTAATTTGAAATTGAAAATTAATCAGTTATAATTAAATGAATTTGTCGTGCATATCGGTTTAAATGTAAGACGTAAACAAATCGAGAAAAAAGTCAATCTCTGTATGTACATTTGGGTTGAAATGTACGTACAGAGATTGACTTTTTCTCGATTTTTTTACGCCTTACATTTAAACCGATATGCACGCCAAATTCATTTAATTATAACTAATTAATTTTCAAATTAGGTATGACTTCAATTAAGCACATAATCTTCCCAAAATTGTCGGCTATCGCCATCTCAAACAGATTGTTTGTACACTTCATATATATATATATATATCCACAATCAGTGTTCAACGGTTCAGTTTATACTATTAGATTAAATACCTTATTCATGCGTGCACTACTATTCGGAGATGCACATACCATGTAGTTTAGAATCCGTGTGCGTGCGAATCTGTGACGGCTGGTAGCTAATAAGTTGGACACAAATTCACCTTGTGTCACATCCTGCCCGTGATAGGAGGGTTTGAATAAATACAAGTTGGAAACAGATAGAAGACTATTTGCGTCGATATTCTTGTTCTGTATTTTTCCAAACCCTCCGAAACGTGAAGATTCATTTCTAAGTGAAGTAAAACTGGTTTAAAATTAGAGTTTCCCTTAACAGGGATAAAGAACTCAGTCTACCATACTATTTACCTATAGTTGGAGGGAGAACATATGAATCATCTCAAGTGCATTAGCGTAAAGTGAAACGCAAACAGGATTTGAACTAGGAACGTCGATTCCACTTCGTACAACGATAACCATTACGCTAAGAGTACATTTTAATTTGCACATTTCTTTAAAAATTGATTTACTTTTCTATTCATGATGTTCATACTCTGTTTCCTATCTATGTTGAAATTCCACACTTTATCTGTGTCCTAACATGAAGCACTAGTGCCCATGTAAAAGTTCCAGATACCTCAATCACCGGAAAGGAAGGGATATATGTATATGCATAATGCACGTGTACTGAATTAGAAAGAAAGAATGACTAAAAAGATTCTCATATGCTGGATACCCAGTCACATTGGAATAGGGGGAAAGGAAATCGGGTTTAGATTTGACCACTGATAAATTCAAGATTCCATATACTAACTTGAAACCTAAAATTAATAGATTTCTTAATACAAAATGGCAACGACATTGGAATAACAACATCCACAATAAACTCTTCTTAATCAAAACTATTTGGGGACTCTAGACCAGCCTTTAGAATTCCAGAAAGGAACAAGTCATTATAACTAGGTTACGCATTGGTCCCACTAGACTATGATTATTATTATTGTTTGAATATAAAGGATTTCAGGAGACTTTTGTGATCAACGTTTGGTTTGGTTTGGTTTGGTTTTACGGCATATCAACCTCAGTGGGTCATTTAATGCCGATAAAGTTTTGAAATAAATTAATTCTTAATGGATAATACAATTTTTTATAAATACATTTTTCTATTAACCCATAGATGGGACCTAACAGGTACTACCACTCCGGGTCAGAGTGGACCAGGGAGCAATGGTGATGAAAGGGTGTTTAACGTCACTTCCAGTACATGTGATCAACGTGTAATCGGGCTGTAATGACTTGTTTCTTTCTGGATTTTCTAAATACTTATCTTCAGTCTAACATTTTCTTCTACAGAGATGGCTTTGGTTTAAGAATGTGGATATGCTATTAAACAAAAAAACAAAATATCCAATTGTCTGTTGTAAATTCCTTCGGAAAAAAGAAGAAAAGTGAAAAATGAAATGAAATAAAGTCTGGTATGTTAATGAGTCTTTTCATATTTATCGACAATGTGTTTACGGGCAATATTGACTTCATTTATTTAAACTTTTTTTCTGCGTACTGATTTCTTATTTAAACTGAATCGACTGATATAAATAAAATCGTTAGGATTAGGAAAATCAGAGGTTCAGTTTTTCAATATGATTTCTCATACAAAAATGATACTTCTAAATTTATCATAAAATAGATGACCCGTCTTAGCTGATGGTTCACAAGAGACTAAGTGACAGCAAGTCTCCTAGCTATCTAGAAGTCTTCTCTCTATTCTAGTTGATTTAAAGAATGCAGTGGTTTGAGTGGTTTCTTATTGTTATTTAACAGTGTACGAATGAGTACACGAAAACTGTGTCAAAAATGACATCATTCATTTCATAATCATTATTATCATTATTTCACCCAATGAGAGAATTCCAAACCTGCCTTAGCTGATCGTTCACTTGAGGCTAAGTGACAGCAGGTCTCCTTGGCTCTCTAGGATTTTTCTCAGTATTCTAGCCGTTTTAAACAATGCAGTGGTTTGAGTGCTCCTATATTTGGAGTCTGAGTGACAACAAGTCTCCTCAGGTTTCCAGGACTCTTCTGACAATTTTAGCCGATAATGCAGTTGTCTGGAGGGTCTCAATTCTTCCTCTAATTTCCAGTTCCTCCAGTCTTTTTCCCAAGTTTTTTTGGGACCGTTCCAAGTGCACAAACTACAATTGGTATCACTTTCACCCAAATATTCAACAGCTCCTTATTATTATTATTATTATTATTATTATTATTATTATTATTATTATTATTATCAAAAAATACCCTTCGGGCGGTGTATATATAGATTTTTGAAAGATATTTCCCGAGGGTGGTGGGAAAATTAGATAAAGAAAATAAAACGTTTAATATTTTTTTTTAATTAATTACTTACTTAAAAAGATTTGCTCTACTCTACTAAGTTATTTGCTTTGTTTTACGACAGAGGGACCTCAAAAACTTTCTAAAAAAATTATGATTCAATTATTCAGACTCTTATCTTCATAGACATGTTTTATTTATAATTTATTTAGCAACCATGTGATCAAAATTAATAATTTCAAAAATTAAAATAGTATATATTGATTAAAAAAAGAACAATAACAATATCAATGTATCTGTAGAACCAAATATTTTTTTATCAAAATCAAAAACTGGTACTAATGCGAAATAGTCCGCTAGACATAATAATAATAATAATAATAATTAATAATAATAATAATAATAATAATAATATAGTATATATATATATATATATATATATATATATAGTGTGTGTGTGTGTGTGTGTGTGTGAATGTGTGTGTGTGTGTGAAATGAAAATGGAAGTGAATCCGACGGTATGTTGAAAAAAGAAATAAACGAAAGAAAGTATAGAATGGATAAAATAGGATATTTTAATAAATTTTACTTACATGTGTTTCGGTCAGGAGTTTATCTATATGCACATTATTCAATCTATAATATTTTTAAATAACCAAATGAAATGCAATAATAATAATAGAAAAATTGTTGAAATTTTCCGCACACAAAGAAGTATCGACCTTCTTCAGAGTAAATCCTTTTTTTTTTTAAATAAAATTTTTTCAAACATTTCAAAAATTCACCGGTTTCCAACGAATTTTATTTTAAAAAATAAGGATTTACTCTGAGGATAAAATATCCTATTTTATCCATTCTATACTTTCTTTCCTTTATTTCTCTTTTCAACACACACACACACACACACACACACACACACACATATATATATATATATATATATATATATATATATATATATGCTCCATCACCGATATTGAGTACTATTTATTTATAAATATAACAAACAGTGTATATATATGTGTGTGTGCGTGTGTGTGCTTGTGTGTGTGTATGTCTGTGTGAATGTGTGTATGTCTCATACACATCCTAACTTTAAAAAAACATTGATAAAACGTATTATACTGATGTCCGTCATTGACAATCTTAATTTAGTGAGTGAAAAATCAGTTACTACTAACTCTGACAGAAATATGGAATGAGCAAACTCAGAAAGTGTTTAAATTCATTATTTAAGCATTGAATAAACGAATAACAGATAAGATGCAAAACATTTTTATTTAACAGCTAAACATTCTGATTTTAAAGGATATTCCTTGAATAAAGAATATTAGATTATTTTATCTAATGCTATTTTTCAAGCTATACACATGAAATTATAATGGAATAACACAATATCGAGGAGATTATGGAATTTTGACTAAAGAATTATTGAATTCATTGAGTAAAAAAATAGAATTAATACTCAGTTACTTTATTGAGCTTTTATCATAGCCTTATTTCTTTCAGCTATGGATATCACTAGTTTAAAGCAATATTCTTTATCAAAATGGTTATAACTCACCCGAATTAATTATTTAAAGATATTATTTGGTGGGTGGAGCCTCCTTAGGTAACATTCTTTATACTTTCATAATAAAATTTCAATTGGATTTAGATCGGAACTTTTCGCTAACCATGTGATCAATTATATATACCTTTCGTTGTGATTATCTTTTATACTTCCTTTCGATTATATACGTTCAAACCAATTGTTGAGGTCTGCAAGAACTGCCTTTTTTTTATCAACCAATTTGCATATACAGTCTTTTTTTCTGTCATTTATTTTCGCAATATCATTTACAAGATGATTCCATGATTCAAGATTGGGTTATTCCATTATATTTTCCTTTACATGTCTCGGAAATCTTTTTTACGATTAATTTAGATAAGTTAATCTAGTTTATTTAAGGTATATCTTATGAAGCCAAAATATTTGTCTATAAAAGATAAAATATTTTGAGTTTTATGTGTTATTTATTAGTTTCAGTCCGTAGAGCATCCGCCTTGGAACCACAAGGTTCCAGGTTCGATACTAATCTTTTCCAACTCAGTGCATGTACATCACAACTTGGATCTGAGCGGTAAAGCGGGAGAACTGATGGCAGATGTGGCGCCCCACCTCAGACGCAAAAACAATTTCCCTGGTCTAGTGCTAGCAAAAATGAGATAGACACCCTCGCTCTTCGGTTGATACTAACAATAGGCCACTCCGCCGTCTCACGGCTGAATATGAAAAAAAAAACGTGTAGACATCATATAACTGTACTAATTACTAGTACTAACATACAAAGTAACAAAAAATATTCCCGACTTTAAAAAAATCTCTTCATATTCGGTGTTGAGTTTCCCATCAAAGATTATCTGTAAATATCTGAAACAGTGATAATTCCACGGAACAAATTGCGAGAGTCGGGTAGTGAAATAAAGGTTCCATTTTCAGAACCAGAAGTTTTCCTTGATAAGATCGTTTTGTAATATGTGCTGTTACGCTTGTCACAAAAGTGTATCAATATTTTTTTCCACAAAAATATACAAATATACTAAAACGGGTTGTGGTCTGAAAGGCAAAATCCACTGGATGACAGGTTTTTTTTCTTCTTGTTAATGAAAACAAGGTCTGTATTGGGTCAAATCGTATGCGAGTGGTACGCGTTTCATTTTCTAAGACAGATTCTGGTTTGTGCATATACCATTTGTCAGCATGGCCAAATTTCATTTTCTTGTGGTTCACATTTCTCCCCCATTCATGCCTGCTCTTGGATTCTTTTGTGTTTGTTTGTTGTATTCGCTTAGTAAGTGATCAATATCAATTTCTATCACTTCATACATACACTCAATATTTTTTGCGCATTATCAATTTTTGCTATGACGTATTCTTATGGCTTTATTTTTTACTGTTATTTTCAGACATTTGTTTTTTCTCTTCAGGTCTCCTCTTCGCAGACATATAATTCCATGTGCAATTTTGTTGTTAATTGAAGTATTCATAAAGTTGTTTTTCTAGTTGTTACTTTCTGAACTAATCAATTTTTCTTTGTTCTTGTTTATATTCATGGAGTCCGCAATTTGTTGCGTCCACTCAATCTTCAATGCCGAGGAATTTTTTCTTCTTCTTTTCTTATCAAATACAGTAGTTCTCTTTTTCTTGTTAATTAACACCAGGTCTGGCCTCCTAGCCGGTATTAGGTGATCCATCTGTATCTCAAATTCTCAGATAACTTTCTAGTTCTCATTTTCTAGGAGAGATTTCAGTTTGTGTATATACTATTTAGTAGCGTGGAAGAATTTTAATTTCTTGTACAATTTCCAGTGGATCACCTTTCTTACCCAGTCCTGCCTTGTTTTGTACTCCTTTGTGATAGATTGCTGCTTTCGTTTATTATGAGTAACCGTTTCGTCTTTATCTCTACAAATCATACACTTGCTATTTTGTTGCCTCTTACCTTCTTTTTGCTTTCATATAGTTTTTTATGGCATTGTGTTCAGCTCCAATTATGAAAAATTCAGTTTTTTTTATTGAGGTTTCCACTTCTGAGCCATGTCCCCAGCTCTTCCCATGTGCAATCTGTTCTGCTTGATACTTTAAGTGACCATATCGTTGTTTTTCTTACCATATTATTATTATTATTATTATTATTATTATTATTATTATTCACTCCTTTTGAGCGTTAGCTGATGGTCTTTCACTGGAGTGTGAGTGACAGCAAGTCTCCTCAGGTCTCCAGGACTCTTCTAAGTATTCTAGCAGATTGCAGTAGTGCAGTATTCTGGGTGATCTCAATCTTTCCTCTGATGTCCAGATTTTCCAATCCCTTTTCCAATCCCTTTGGTACCGTTCCAAGTGCACCAATTACAATTGGTATCACTTTGACTTTCATATTCCATAACTTTTTCAGTTCTCTGGCAAGGTCTAGGTATTTGTTCATTTTTTCATTTTCCTTCATCTTCACCCTGTGATCTGCTGGAACTACAAAATCCATCAGTTGACAAGTTCTTTCTTTTTTGTTAATCAGCATTAGGTCTGGTCTTCATGCTAGGATAAGGTGATCCGTTTTTATCTTAAAATCCCAGAGAATTTTATGCGTCGTTCGAGATAAAGATAAAACGGTTACTCAGATAACAAACGAAAGTAGCAAACTATCACAAAGAGAGTACAAAACAAGGCAGGGCTGGGTAAGAAAGATGATCCATTGGGAATTGTGCAAGAAATCAAAATTATTATTATTATTATTATTATTATTATTTTATTTATTATTATTATTATTATTATTATTATTATTATTATTATTATTAGCATTTTTATACCAGTTGTAACTAGTAATGTTAGTCTTAGTGACAACACGTCTTTTTTGGTCTCTTTGACCTTTGTGCACATTCTAGCTTATCTCAGCCGTGTTGCACTCAAGATGGTCACATTTCAGTCTCTTTTCCATTTGATAATGTTTCAGGGCCTCAAGATTAGGAGTAGTTAATATTTTCTTTTGATTTTTATGAATCTGTATCCTTTATGATTAAGCGGTAGGGTTGTTATAATGAATAGTAGTATGGATAACGCCCTCCATCCAACCCCAGAAAGATACCTCTGTTTCCTTTAACTTCCGCTCGTCGTTGGCCTCCTGCTGTTAGCTCCATTTTCCAGTTGCCCATAGCTCTTGCGATGAAGCTGATTACGCGCTCGTAGATTTTAAACATTTTTAAACATTCTATTATCCGTGTTTGTGGGATCATGTCAGACGCCTTCCAGTAGTCCATCCGTGTCATGGCTAGATTTTCTTTTCTTATTTTTACCTCTTTTAGTTGATATACAATAGGTAATCCCTGCCTCTAGTTCCTTTGAGGCATCCTTTCTGTTCTGCAGCTTTCAAGCGAGTAATACATTTTCTCTTATCTGTGCGGTTAAGATTTTCCACATGATTGACAGACGTTATCGGTTGGTAATTGCTTCGAAGGGTTCCTTTTTTCGTATCATTTTAACATCATCTGTTGGGGAACGTTTGTCTCTCGTAGGCATTTGCGCAGTAGTTGAGCTATTATTATTATTTTACCCCCTGCGATTTTTTCACACCAGTTTAACTAGTGGTTTTTCACTGAAGTCTGAATGACAGCAAGTTTCCTGAGGTCTCAAGAACTCTTTAATTATCTATGCTTTTTTACTAGTGTTGTGGTCAGAATGGTTTCAGTTCGTCCTCTGATCCCCAGTCCTCCAGTTTATTTGCAGGCCTTTGGGCACCGTTCGAAGAGCACCAACTACAACTGGTTTCACCGTGACATTCGTGTTTCACAGCTTGTTAGCTCTCTGGTAATATTCGGTTAATTGCCTCGCCTTTCGCTTTCTTTTATTTTTAATCAATAGTTTGTTTGAACAGGAAAATCCTCAGGTTGACAAGTTCTTTTCTTATTGGAATTAGGAGATTTGATATTCTGGCTGAGATTGGGTGAGACGTTTGTATTCCAATGCCCCTAATATTTTATATTAAATTATATCTATAATAGGACATATTCTGGTTTGCCAGCATGGCCAAATTTTAATCTCATGCAGAGAAAGTTATTCTCCGCTTATATTTTACAGTTTTGTTTACGACAATTACTGCTAAAATATCATTAAATAATGTTTCGAAATTTTAACTATATTTGAACAGATTAGTTTATTGATTTTAGTAAAAACTTTGATAAATACGAATATATTCATCCCCACAAATTTTTTCAATCGCACATTATACACAAAAATATGCCTGTGTTGTATCCATGACCAAAACTAAAAACTAAGAAAGTTAGGAAGTATAGAGAAGCAGTCATTCCCGATGAAAGATGTCACTACCATTTGAAAGAAGAAGAAACTTCCAACCTGAAAGAGACATGGAAACCAGAATATTAGAGGTTGATTATATATATATATATATATATATATATATATATATATATATATATATATATATATATATATATATATGAGTGTGTGTGAGTGTTTTGTGTGTGTGTGTGTGTGTGTGTGTACTTGGGCAGCATTTTTCTTTCATGCATACAGGTTGGAATAAGACGGACATTTAATGTCTGACGAGTTTCTTTTCGATCTTTTCTAGTTTTCTGCCATTTTCTTTTTAAATTTCGGGTTGAGTCATTGAAAAGAAATCCATCAAAATTAGACAGACCTTTCATAATATTAACTTGAGCTACAAAGAAAGAAATACTAAACTGGACACTTCCCTACATAACCTAATATCATTACCAGATACACGAAATGACAAACTTGATGAAATGTCTTTAAAAGAAGTATTTCTTAATAACGTTTCTCCCACCAATGAAGGAAAATTAATCATTTATTACCCAAAATTTAAAAACACCTATCTCGTCAACAACAACAACTTATCCCGCCTTGACTAGTTGTCTTAACGAGACTAATGTAGTGTACAAATTTAAATGTCCATTAGAAAATTGTTTCTCTAAAAATGAAAGTACTTACATTGGTCTTACAACTACCATTTTGTCGCGTCTCTTGACCCTTCATCTATACGAAACTAGTTCCATCTCACAACACTTAAAATCACGTGTATGCATCTCTCTAATTACCTGGAAATTATAACCGAAAACACACACATACTGCACAAAGAAAAAAAACAAAGAGAAACTCCAAATTCTCATTGCTCTATTCATTAAGCAAAATAAACCAACTTTTGATAAGATTAATTTTGAATATAACAAAAATTCCTAAAATATCTGTAACTGATTTCTAGCCAATTCTCCATTTCTTACACACTTTCATACAATTTATGTGACTTCCTCCTCCTCCCTCCTACCACTGCCACTCAGTTGTTTAACCACCTTACGTATTTAGAAATAACCAGGTATCAACTCAATTACATCTATCCCTGATGATGGCACTTGAGATGAAAACTCTGGTGCACTAATCAACCGACTCCACCCCGCACATCTTGAACGAAGCTGTTCGCATTTCATATAGTGCTAATACCCTTGAAAAATATGAATCCGAACATTATCTCTCCTTCTATGGCTAAATAGTAGGACAGACTGGGCTCTTTTTGCTTAGTATGGCATCCGGCCTAAAAGAAGAAAAAAATGACCTTGTTTCGCATCCTTCTTGTGTTGGGTGGAATAAAAAGATTTTCTATACATTTCTATTATTTTTACAGTTTATTTCTATTTGACGAGTTTCAATATTGTCAGATGTTTGGAACCGACGCGTTGTCGTCCTATTGTGTTGTCATATCAATTAAGATACACGGGTAATCTTTTCTTTTTTTAATTCCATAAAAAATTATTACTGGCACATATTCATTGATTGAAAAGTCAAGGAAGATGGACCTTTTCCAGGTAATTTTAGTTTAATCACGTTCTGTCAGCGGCTAGGCTGTATGAATTTTCTATGAATCATTTTGAGAGACAGTTGAAAACAGCTGATATTGAAATGGAAATCTATAAGAAGAAAAATCGTTTCTTGTGTTAAGAAACGGCGCCTTTTTTTTTACAAATGTAAAGACACGTCAAATGGTTTCAGCAAAAACTTTGCATTTGCAATATTTCTATTTAAAAAAGCATTTGTTTATCATCTAAACATTTGCGAGTTTTTTTAACATTCATTAGCATTCTTACAGTAGTGATTTTGATGCGCACCGAGTACTCCACATGTGTGGTCTTGTGCGAGACGAAACTAATACCGTGAGGAGAAATGTAATTTTAGGGAATATTGACATTCTGTAAAGTTCTTTGTCTGACCAAGACGATAATCACATGCAACCATAAAATGTTTATGCTTTTCCACGTATTCAATCCGTAATTCAACACTCAAGTTTTTTTAAAGAGAGCTCACTCCTTTCTTCGTTATAATCATATTAGTTATTATGTTAAAAACTGCTGTTGATGACTTTTTTATTACCAATTGGACTCAATTATATATTTACCAACCCCTCCGCACGAGCAGGATGACACAAGGTCAATTTAAGCAGAGTTTAACAGGTTTGAATTCAGAGTTTTCCTTCTCCTAGAACGGTTGCCTAAACAAAGTTAAAGAGCCCAGTCTGACCTACTATTTACCCATAGCTGGAAGGAGTGTAGGATTCATACCATTCCCAAGGGTATTAGCGCTACGTGAAATGCAATTAGCAAGTCCAGGATTTGAACTCGTGTCGATGAGTCTATTTCCCATGACTTTAACCATTGCACCACGAGCTTCCTACATTAGGACTCAATTAATGAAAACCAATGGAAAAGTGTGTGAACTGCAAGGGAAACTGTGATGAAAAATAATTGACCCTCGATTGATAACAAATGAAAAGACTCACATTCTCTTGCATTTAGTCACATTTCATGAGATTGTCTCGGTCAAGCTAACAACTTTCCATGAGAACCTCGTATATGATCGTTTGCATAAAAACATTTATATATAAACGTTGGAGGTATTTGTCATGTAATTATCATCGTCGTAGGAAATGGACACGGTGAACCGAGTTCAAATCCTGGACGGGGCTGGTTGAATTTTCTCATAGCATTAATACGCTGAGGAAAGGTATGAATCCAACTATAGTCACTCAAGCTATGAGTAACTCGTAGGGCAAACAGTACTATTTAACTTTGATATGGCAACCAGTCTAGGAGAAGGAAATCTCTAAATTTAACTGACCACGCATCACATTTATCGTTTGTTCAGAGTTGGGTAAATACATACATATTAGAAGTGCATGGTGTAATGGTTAGATCGTAGGAAATGGACTCGTCGGCGCAGGATCAAATCCGGGACGAGGCTGTTTGCATTTCACATAGCGTTAATACCTTTGGAAAAGGTATGCATCTATGCACATTTATGTGTGTATAAACTTTTTTAACTCTTACAGTGAGCACACCTCAAAGTTTGAGTATTGATTGATTAATTTAATTATTTATCTTTAATGGCATGTTAATCTGTCTAGAGCTGTTTAAAGCCTAGTGGTTTAGGAATCGCGTTCCTTGTACGTTCATATTCACATTTGTTGTGTACTTGTTTCTTAGAACAACTACACAACGAATATTGATATAGAAGGACAATGAACGCGATTAGGTTATGCACATGGTTCTATCGCATGAAGATACAAGAGCGTATAAAAAAAGAATCGAGATTTTTTGTACTTTTTTACTCCTTGTATTCTGAAAAAAAATAACGTTCCATTCATTAATTTTTTTAGAATACAATGTGTGTAAAAAAAAGTACCAAGTTTAAAGATGTATTTATCAAGATAGAAATGAAGAATGAATGGAAAGTTATTTTTTTCAGAATACAAGATGTGTCAAAAAGTACAAAAAATCTCGATATTTTTGACACACTTTGTATATAAACTAGATAGACTTCTGTTAACTTGTTGAGCATAGGGCCTAAGCCAAACATCGTCAGTGTTGGTGTTGTGGTTTCTGCAGCAAGTAGATTTTTGTGAGGTGGAATTGCTAGCGTCACGCACCCTAGTTTTGAATTGAGAATGTTCCTTCTCCTAGAGCGATTTGCCTACCTGTAAGGTTCATAAATGTAGTTTTAACTACTATCTACTCAGTACTGGAAAGGGAAAAGTAGATTCATGCCTTTCCAAAGTGTTTCATGAAAGAAACGTCCCGGATTTGAACCTAGTTCTTCAAGTCCATTTTCTAGGCCGTTAACCATTAAATAAACCGCACTTCCAATAAAACACATATAATAAGGATGATAATGCGTTTTTTATTTTTATTGTCCTGTGTCAATATGAGTGATCTCTTAAGGCGCACCACGCTTAATTGAACGTATGATCTACGTTATGCCAAAAACTTCTGCGAAATAAAAAATAAAAAATAAAGAACTATAGATAGTCTAAAATGAAATGTTGCGGTTGTCTCGTGAATTTTTTTGCCCTTTTCTTTTTTTAATTTGCATGTGGAAATACCGAAGATGGTAGTGTACGAGTTTAGGAAAGAAGTCTTTTAACTTTGCACAATATACAAGTCAATTCTTTGCTTGACATTAGAACCATCAATACTTCTAAATCACAAAGATATGCTTTGATTAGCGACACCATTGTCAGCAAAGCTATTTTCCACCACGACCACTCCACTCACAACAACACAATCACTACTACCACCACCATTTTTTTTTCAGTTTCTCTGTATTTCTCCTTATTTTCCTGCCGTAGATCTCAGTCTAATTCGAATTCTTTTTTTTTATACGTTTTTTTTTTTTTTTTTTTTCGTCCCTTGAAGTGTGTTATTTTCACCTCATATTTTCTATATTATTGTTTCTCATAGATTACTTAGTTTTGCTTTCTTTTTTTGTCTCTTTATTTTTGTGTTCAAGACTTATTTTTACTTTATCTTAAGGCAACGATATTTTCTATATTTTTGTTGTTACTATTTACTATTTACCCGACTATATTTTTGTTTCTTGTAGTATTTTAATTTCTCTCTCTCTCTCTCTCTCTCTCTCTCTCTCTCTCTCTCTCTCTCTCTCTCTCTCTCTCTCTCTCTCTCTTTTTGTTTATCTATTTGTTCTGCGACTACGTGCCATTCCCAGGCCGTCTGAATAGTCATCATTTAGTTTAGCAATTCCATTGGACAATATTTTTCTCTTCCTTTTCCTTTTTCCTTTCCTCTTTTCTCCAATCAGCGTTTGTGAAGACAATGACTTTCTATTCATTTTTTTTCTTGCATTTTCATTATATATATATATATATATATATTTTATCTGTGCTTTCATTTTTCTTCTTTTCAGTCCATCTATGGACGTCTGTTGATGATTTAACGGATGTGATGTCACAAGTGTCAAACAATATTATGGGATGAGGCGAAGAAAAGCAATGTTTTTTTTTCTGTTCATTTTTCTAAAAAAGAATAGAAAAAAAAGAAATTATATATTTGCTGATATAGAGCTGCAAGCTGAAATACACGTACAAGCGATAATGGAAACAAACAAAAAGTGCATTCACGTTATTAAAAAAACAATGCAGACAGATTTACTGCTGAAAAGGCCATTATATGATACATACATGGGGACTTAGAACTCACACTTGCAATTATACAGATAAATACAAAAGTTATAATATACAGACATCAAGGCATACTATATACAGGTGAGAAATAAGCAGTCATGTTTTAACTAAAATCTCCCACTTATACGTATATATATATATATATATATATATATTATATATATATATATATATATATATATATATATATATATATAAACACACACATATATATACGTATATATCAAACATATATATATATATAAAATATATATATAAAACATATATATACATATTGGTGTCTTGACATACGAGTATGATTCGTCTAGCTCGTAACTCAATTAACTCGTATATCAAATCAATTTTTCCCATTGAAATAAACTGAAATGACATTAATCCGTGTCAGGCCAATTACTTTTTTTTTACATTTTTTAAATAAGAAAAATAGAACTATACTGTGTAAAACTATAACACAAAAAGAATGTAATGGATTACGTGCTGTAATATGTTTTAGTATTTATTTTTTTATAAATGGTATTTTAAATTTGGAAGCTTAAATGTTTTAATGGACTTATTAGCACAAGCTTTATTGAAGCTCGCTTGTACCTCAAAATTTAGCTCTCAACACAAACTACAAAATCGATTGAGTGACAACTCTCAATACGGAAACCTTGTTAGTTTAGGCACTCGGATGTCAATTTAGCACTTTATATATATATATATAATATATATATGTGTGTGTGTGTGTGTGTGTGTGTGTGTGTGTGTTCCTGGAAACCAGTGGTAACAATTGCACCTTAAATGTATTGTACACTATAATAAATATATATATATATATATATATATATATATATATATATATATATATATAATTTAAGTGTTCAAGCTCCTCTGAAACGTAAAATGATTACAATGTTCAATACAGAAAATATTCACAATATGTTATCAATTAAAACAATTTAAAGCAAAAACTGACAACACTTCGTCTCACATCTACAATGGTAAGATGAAATAGTAATATACATATCTTTATCTGTAATCTGTAATCTCACCTTTATAACCAGCTCACCTGACGATCATAGACGTGAAATTCGATGTCGCGAGTTTTCCTCTTCCTTACTTACATACATGTGTATGTATGTTTTTACTTCTCTGTCTGTCTGTCTGTCTGTCTGTCTGTCTCTCTCTCTCTCTCTTTCTCTCTTTCTTTCTGTATATATATATATATATATATATATATATATATATATATATATATATATATATGTGTGTGTGTGTGTGTGTGTGTGTGTTTCGTTTGTGTGTGTGTGTGTGTGCGTGTGTGTGTGAGTGTGTGTGTATTTCAGCTATTACACTCAATCAAGAGTACAAGTAGAGTGATATGTGTATCATATGTATAGCACAGATACTACTCTGATCCTGAGTGATAGTATATGTGATGATGTTTAGAATTATTTTGAATTACATTAATTCATTAGCTATTAGAGCCTTGACAATATAATTAAATATGAACTGTTTGTCGCTTTAAAATAATTGATATTTACATGTAGTTTTTTGAAAATTATTAATATAAGCAAGGAATACTTGAAACCATATAATTATGCACCAGTTCTTTTATATTGTATTGCAATAATTATTGGAAGATATATAAAGGTTGTAAATCATTTGTATTAAATACGAATAGTTAATGGAAGATATATAATTTCTTGCAAATTACTATTAAATAGTAAATTTCTTTAAACCATATAAATATGTGCAATTAATTTCATACTAATGATAATCTTATTATAATGGAGATTGTGTGTTTTTCTATCTGTAACCGAAACTATATTACTACTCATGTCACAATTCCCTTAGTTATTAACGTCACATTCTGCATTATTTCATTTTTATTTAAAACTCAATTAATAAAATTGCAATACATCATTAACACTGTTGACCATAACTAAATGCTAATTAGATGCAAATTTCTTTATATATACAACAAAATAACGGTTTACAGTGTGTATGGGAAGGCTAATTTGCATATTGATATTAAAAATTGATTTTAGTGTAATAAATGCTTAGTATTATTGATTTCTAATTGTTTGGTTTTATCTTAATGAATATGAGCAACATTCTCGTGGATGAATTTTAAAAGAAATCCATTAATAAGAAGAAATAACTGTAATTTTATTCTTTTTTAACTAAATAGTTATATTAGGAAAATTTACCAATAAAAGAATGGGGTGATTGAGGAGTTTCTGTTGTTCTATTTTTCGATGATACCCCTTCTGTTTGAAATCGTTTTATCTGCATTTTTATTTAGTTTCATTATCCTTTCTAATTTGAAATAATATTTTATTACATTAAAATTTCAATAATTGCATATATTTGCGAGTACTAATAATGAAAGAAAAAGTAAGAACAGAGTACCGCAAAGTACAAGAAAACCACTCGAACCGAAGCAATGCAGCAGACATCTCGTCAAAAGATAAAACATCTTGGTTGTCCCCTTAGTAAGATACTCTGTACCCTTCTTAAAATGGACAATAGAGGAACTCTAACAGATGGGCTAAAGTACACGGAAATTGATGACAGGGCATAAGGCATTACACCCGAGAGTTGACATAGACAGGCTATATGCGTAAATAAAAAAGGAGGCGCGTGGTCTAATGGTTAAAGTCGCAGGAAATAGACTCGTCAACCCGAGTTCAATTCCTAGACGAAGCTGTTTCGCATTTCACATGGCGCATATTAGCGCCATGTGAAATGCGAAACAGCTTGGGAAAGGTTGGAATCCAATTCTGCCTCGAGTTATGGGTAAATAGCAGAACAAACTGGGCTCTTTAACCTTGGCTAGGTAACCAGTCTAGGAGATGGAAAACCTTGAATTCAAACCTGTTAAACTCCGCTTAAGTTATTGACCTTGGGTCACATCCTGCTCGTGCGGAGGGTTGGTAAATATATATATATGCGTAAATAGAAAAAAGAGGAAGGAACTCTCCAGCATTGATGATTGCGTAGATGTGACAATCAAAGGACTCCAAAAAATGCACAAAAAGATCAAATATAGACTGACTACAGCAGCCAGTAACAGCAATCGAAAATATGGACAAAAAACAACAAGACTAAAATATAGAAATGTGAAGAAAAATGAATTTAGAGATACTTCAGCTACAAACTGGAAATATTGAACACGAGAAGACCTAGACATCACCAAAAAAAGGGAAAGAGAGAAACTGATGGCAGGGGAAAAAATGCCATAAGGAACGATTATACGAAAGCAAAAATAGATAAGGCACAACAAATAGTAAGTATAGGATGTGTGGAAACGAAACGGTTAATCATATAATAAGTGAATGCAGCAAACAAGCACAAAAAGACTACAAGACCGGACACAACTGGGTGGGAAAGATGATCTACAGGAAAATTTACAATATATTAAATTTTGACCATTCTAATAAATAGTAAACACACAACTCAGAATCCTTCCCAGAGAATGAAATGCATAAAATCCTCCGCGGTATATATATATACACACACACACACACACACACACACATATATATATATATATATATATATATATATATATATATATATATATATATAAAAATTATTTTTTGCTTTGTTCGTTTAACACTGTGTATTTCTTTTCTCGTGGTTCTTTCTTCTTCTTCCCATTTTTCTTCTTCTCTATTTCTACCTCGTTATTTCGTCCCTATCATTTATATCTCGCTAAATGTATTTTCTACTTCGGTATTTTCACATAATTTTCTTTTTCCTCTTTCGATAATCATTGTTAGCCTATAAATTACAATGACATCCTCACTTCCTCACAGTCCAGTTTGCTTCGTCACCATCTCGGCATCAACAATAACATCTTGACCAGCCGATTCGTGTCTCAAAGCACTGCAAAAATTTTGACTCATTCTAGTATTTATAATCCTATTACAATTTTGTTTATACTTTCTTCTCATACCTTCTGATAAAACTTCTTATACAGTGGTATCTTGACTCTGCTCGTAACTCAATTTCCTCGTATATCAAATCAATTTTCCCATTGAAATAAACTGAAATTCTATTAATCCGTCCAGCATCACCACAAAAACGTCCTAATTTTTATTATGTTTTTTTTAAATAAAAGAAGGACTCTATTTTATAAAACCATTACATATAAAATGTAATAAATATCTGCTGTAATATGTTTTAAAGTTTTTTTTTTTATAAAATATTTTTGTTTGGCGTAATAAATGTTAAAACTGTTTTTAGTAACATTTTTAACATAATCGTATCTGAAGCTTGTTCGTACCTCAAATGTTAGCTCTCCACACAAAACAAAATAAATGTGTAAGTTGGGTACTCGTAAGTCAAATTATCACTGTATGCCTTATTTCTCTTCTCTCCCAAATATTCATTACCCTCCTAGATGACCCAACAGACATATTACCGACGTCGACATACTTCATAAATCCCAGTGCAGTTTAATGGCCACTGTGATTCTTCTGAAATGCATGCATAAAAATCTGAATTGCCAATATACATTAAATGAACTAATTAGCGACGCTCTTTGGTCAGTGATTGATTTTGTATCGATGTCTTTCTTGGAAAATGAAGCGAAAACGTTTGCTTATAATTAGAAAACTTTTCACAAATTTTGTTTTGGAAATATTGAAACTTAACCTACTCCTGATTTTGTATAATTCTTTTTCTTCTTTTCTTTTATTAGTTTATATTTAATATTTAATACCGAATTAATAGGTTTCATTCATTTGATTTTTTATGATTAGAAAATTAGTAGATTAAGCCAAGATTCTGAGAAACGATCACATTATTTACCATATATATACCCATACATATATATATATATATATATATATATATATATATATATATATATATATATAGAGAGAGAGAGAGAGAGAGAAGAGAGAGAGATTGATAGATATAAAGATAGATGGAGAGAAAGAGAAATATATCAATATATATATATATATATATATATGTGTGTGTGTGTGTGTGTGTGTGTGTGTGTATGTGTGTGTGTTATACTATTTTATCATAATATAATATATATATATACATATATTTATCAACTCTTCTACCCGAGTAATATGTGACACAAGGTCAATTTTTTAGGCACTAAGGTTTTCACTGTCATAGACAGTTTGTTTAACCGAACATAAAGATCCTAATCTGTCATACTATTTACCAATAGCTACTGGGAGAATAGTTGGATTAATATCTTTCCCACGGCTATTAGCGCTATGTGAAATGCAATCAGCCTTCTCCAGGATGCAACTCGGGTCAGAGAGTCCATTTCATTTGACAATAACTATTACCCCGCGTACCTCCAATGCTTTTACATAATGGTAAATATGACTTACAGGATCATCAGTGATACTGTATTTAAAATCAAACTAAAAGGATTCGTGGGAAGTTCCTGTTCTATTTTTCTTTTACATTTAGATAATATTGGGATTACATCTCTTGTCTGTTAGAGTACACGCGAGGTAATTATCTCTCGTATCTGCCAATAGCCACTAGGTGGTGTGATCAACGTAGCATATTGATAAGATGGTAAAGCCAAAGCTCATACTTACTACTACTCCCAGTTGCGTTCCTGTCCTCAGACAGGGTGATTTTCTCCCCAGCAACCTCGTGTCGCATGAATGATAGCATGCTTAACTGGTAAGTCTTTACACTTTTATTCTCTTTGTCATGTTTGTATTCTAATCTGTTTAGGTTGCTCATTCAAAAAAACGTTCTCGGTTTATATCATTAATCATTTTATTGCCTCTTATAAACAACAGATTTGCATTTAGATTCTCACACGGCTAATTTGTCTCATGATATATATGTATATGTTTACGTTGTGTGTTTCATGTATTGTTTCCTGTGAGCGTCCAAGGGTGGTCATGTCCATGGGATTAGCTTCATGCTATTAGGCATAGCCTCCCTTCAATAGTAGTTTAAACCAATAAAGTTTTTCTTTTATTTATATTTTTTTTAATAATTTGTACTACTATTGATTAATAAATTTCTTATTTCTTTTTTCTTATTTCTTTTCTTATGTTAATGTAGCGAAGATATGAAGTCAACGTGCTACTTAACTGTCAGATTTTCGCCTATGCAATTTTCAAAACAAAATTCTATTTGAAATCACATAGACGAGAAACTGACAGTTACCAAGACTCGTTGAATTTATTTATTAGCTAGGTTATATATATATATATATATATATGTGTGTGTGATAAATGGAAATTAATCCGACAGTATGAATAAGATATAATGAAAAAACAAACGATGTTTACAACTGAAATAGGCTCATCAGAAGAGAAAGTGTGCAAACCGTTTCGGGGCCCAATTCTCTTGACGGTTTAAAAAGCAACACTCGGTCCATCCTCAACTAATATGAGGACCCTATTGCATTATAATGTATCAACCGACAACAAAAATATAAGACGGGAAAAAGACCGTTTGGTTGGAATTAATCAAAAAAAAAAAAATATATATATATATATAATATATATATATATATATATATATATATATATATACTCTATCAGTTATTTTAGGCACTCTTTACTTGTAAATATTCCCAACTATATCATCAATTTTAATATATGTGTGTGTATGAGTGTGTATGCATGTGTGTGAGCATGTGTGTGTCCTGTTGTATATTTATGTATACGTTCGTCTCTCTGTGTGTATAACTCTGTGACAGTGTGTGGATGTGTTCATAGCATTAAAACGGGTGAAAGGTTTGTAAAATCTGTTTTAGCAGACACCAATCAAAGTGAGGAGAAAGGGACACATAATTATACAAATAAACATACCCCCCACACACCCAAATTAAAGTAAATAGGCACCACCACCAATAAATAGATAGAGAAAAAGAGAAAGACGAGAAATAGAGAGAGTGGGGTAGAGATAATGGGGTGAGAAAGGGAGAGTGTATAAGGAGAGTGCGAAGAGAGAGAGAGAGAGAGAGAGAGAGACGGAGAGAGATAGAAGGGATAGAGAGATAGAGATATAGAGAGAGAGATGAAAGAGGCGAGAAATGGAGAGAGAGAGAGAGAGAGTGGAAAGAGATAATGGGGTGAGAAAGGGAGAGGGGGAGAGTTTATATAGAGAGTGCTAAGAGAGAGAGAGAGAGAGAGAGAGAGGAGACGGAGAGATATAAAAGGATGACGAAGGGAGAGAGCGCGCGCGAATAGAGATGAAGTATGGCGAGAAATGGAGAGAGAGAGTGGAGACAGAGAGAAAGAGAGTGACGGAAAAGATAGAAGGATGACGAAGGGAGAGAGAGAGGATAGAGATGAAGTATGGCGAGAAAAAGAGAGACAGTGGAGAGAGTGGAGTGAGAGAGGATGAGAGTAGTGAAAAGAGATAAAGTTAGAGAGAGAGAGAGAGAGAGAGAGAGAGAGAGTAAAAAAAATCTTGTGTTTGGTCACACTGTCAGATAATCAATTTAATGCGTTTATATTTCTAAGGTCTGACTAAATTATTTTGCACTTTTTTTGTTCATTATTCTGTGGGCAAAGATACTGAACAAAAAATTATCTTGGCCATTTTTTTTTTTCAGACATCAAACCAAACTTCGTCTCATTTGCACTATTTTGTTTACTCATTTCATTTATTATTTGTCTTTTATTTAGTTATCAGATTTTTTTTAAAGAAAATCTTGAAAAAAACATAACAAACAAAAAAACGCATTTAACACAGTTTCCACTTTGAGCATAATTTCAACTTTAAATAGCTTATCTGTGTAAACAGGCTGACCTTAAAATCTAAATTAGTCAAAAACAAAAATATAAAGCTAAAATCTAAAATGTAGACGAATTAAAAAAAAAAACGAAGCCAAGCGTATACCAAGTCAAATAGATTACCAATTGCAGATTAATTTGATTTATATATCACTAGTTTACTGTCTGTAGTTAACTAATACTATTTAAAACTAGGTTTGGCTTGGTTTATATGGTTTATTAATGGTAAACAAAAAGTCCTCGGGTTGGCATAAAGTTGGTATCAACCAGACAGCGAGGGAATCTATCCCTTTTAACTAGCGCTAGGCAAGAAGATTTTTTTGCGTCTGAGGTGGAGTGCCACACTTACCATCAGCTCTTACTTTGCCACATGGATCCCTGTGCTACTCATACGCTGATTTGGCGAGGACCGGTATCGAACTAGGACCTTGTGGTTTCTAGCCGAACGCTCTACTGACTGAATAACCCGGCCCTTTCATTAATTGTAAAGTAAAAGTAAAGTCGTCGGGGCAGCCTAAAGTCGGTATCAGCCAATCAGCGAGGGAGTCTATCCCCTTTCCAATAGCGCTAGACCAAGGAGATTGTTTTGACGTCTGAGGTGGAGCACCACACCTACCATCAGCTCCTCACTTTACCGCACAGATCCCTGTGCTACTCATACGCTGAGTTGGCGAGGACCGGTATCAAACTAGGAACCTTGTGGTTTCTAGCCGAACGCTCTCTTAATTTTCAGTTGTACACATGGCGCGACGTATATAACGGTTGAATTAATACAGTTCTAAGTGACAATATCCGGAGGTTGCAGGTTCAATTCTGATTACAGGCGAAATAACATAGAGTAAAAATAGCTTAACACTTATGCCCGGTCGTAGTTAATGATTTGATAACAATTTACATCAGTGGATTAAATAAAGGGTTCGTTTTTAAATTCCATGAAGGCTGCCGAGTTCGACAAGAAACACCCAAGGAAGCCCGGAGGGTACATCGGCAGAAACTTTGAGTATATAGTAATAAAGATGAGGACAACAGTCCGACAAATCTAAATAATACAAATAATTATTCTATATATGTTTTAATGTTTCGTTCTATTTTATGTTGAATTGCACTTTTACTTTATTTGTCTATAACCATTTGTGGGAACACAATTATATGATACTAAATATTCCTATATAATACTGATAAATTATATACAATTATATGGTTTCAAATAACTACTCCTATATAATAATTTACAGTCAATTGTATAGTTTAAAGAAAGTATTTCTTTTGCCAGCAATTTCACTGTTTATTATAAAGATTAAACTCCTATAACTGAAAGATTAATTCATCAACAAATAGATAAATAAAAAATATATCTAAGCAATAAATAAAATAAATAAATTAATAATCTACTATTTGTCATTTAACAAAAATATTCAGTCAGGTGCAACGAGACAAGTCAAATATTTATTTTCATACCTGCCTTTAGAAACTAGTTCTGTTCTTTTGTCCAATAAGCGATTTAAACTAAAAATATATATAATGTTTAGCTTAGAGATTATCTTTATCTACTTCAAAATAATTCCCTTGTAGAACCATACATCGACAAGGACGTTGTCCTCACTTTTGGAAACTGCTGGAAGTAATCAACTCTCTGCCTTGAATTAGTTTCTCAGAACCTGTTGCGGGTTCTCAACAATTTTCAACTGATGTTCTTGAAGCTGAGCCTTGATATCAGGGGAAAAGATAGAGTCACTAGATTCAGATGAGAGATTTGAGGAGACTTTGTATCACAGGGATATTTTTTTTTTTACCGAAAACTCTTTCAAAGAGGATGACATTCCTTGGAACCAATTTCCAGCAAATTTTCCGCATGTCCAGGACATTAGTTACAATTTCACGAGCAATTTGGTGTTTCAAATTTAATTAATCTCAAACTATTTTAACTGTCAAATTCTAACCAGCTTTACTCCGCTTAAAAATGTAACCTTGTGTTATAGCCTGTCCGCAGTGAGGGAGTTGGTTAAATTTATATTTGAAAGTTTCAGCCGGTAATTATTTGCATGAGAACCACAAAATTCCGGGTTCGATACCGGCTCTTGCCATATCAGAACATGTGTATCATCGCTTGGATATGCGTGGTAAAATATGAAGTTTATGGTGGGTGTCGTGTTCTATTTCAAACGCAAAAACAATCTCCAGGTGTAGAGGTAGTGAAAAGTGGATAGACTCCCTTGCCGTGCGGATGATACTGATAATAGGCCATTTTATTGGCCATAATGTTTTACTTATTGAAACAATATAATTGCTTGCAAAAACAGGCTTATTTTCGTATTACATTGCCCAGAAGAGTTGACATGCCGAAAAACTAACTTAGTAAAAAGTAAGCTGCCATCTACGGACATACTTTTAAGGTGCGCGTTTCTTATAACGAATATCTTAGTAGGAAATAGAATTCGCTGTTTTACTTCATGCTTAATGCTCTTGGAAAATCATTAATTATTCTCTCTCAGTTAGGGTTTTGCTTTCTTTGTTTAATGGTATATCATGTTTCGTGGGTTAATACCAAAGCTATTCTTGTAGACGAACAGTAGTGGTACTTTTTAAACTTTAGCTGAGGCAATGGCGATGTTCATAACTATCTGTTATGGCCTGTTTAAGGGTCAATGAATAATAACTCAACACGGGGATAAAATGTAGGAACAGATGTATTCAGCAATATGTCAATGTACAATTGAGGAAGGTTTTCTTGTTACAGCGTACACGAAGAACATGTATCTGCTACTTCTTGTTTGAGTAGCTTTGCTCTGTTAATATATACCCTTTGGGTAAGTCTATGTTCGTGTCATAGGTGAATCACCTACAACAGTATCCCAAAGGTATTTGTCCAAAAGGGAACGTTATAAAGCGAATGAAGAAATCTAAGAGAATAAAAACTCTGAATTCAAACCACTTAAGAAACTGGCCTTGCGTGCGGAGGGATAATATATATATAGTCGGTAAAGAATCCGCCAAGGAACCACAAGGATCCGGGTTCGATACCGGCCCTAGCTAACAAGAATAGCACAGCTTGGATCTGTGTGGTGAAGTGGGGCTGATGGTAGGTGTAGGGCCCCACCTCAGACACATAAACAATTTTCCTGGATTAGCGCTAGTGAAAAGGGGATGTCTGGCTCATACCGACAATAGGCCACTTACTAAATTATATATATATATATATATATATATATATATATATATATATATATATATATATATATAGATATATAGAGATAGATAGATAATGAAAAGGTGACTTACCGTCAATATGGTCACGATGGTTAGATGGTGCAGAATTCAGTGAGATAAGTCAGCGATATAACAAATACAAAGTAGTAGTAGAGCAAATTTATTACAATATAGGTACAAGTGATAATTTTCTCGAGTTTCACCATAAGGATCTTCAGGGTTAAATCACTGAATTAACCGAGATACCGATTAATTACAGTCGACTACACGTGTGTGTTCATTGCGTTAAACGGTTCGTTATCTCGATTAATTCAGTGGATTTTAACCCTGAAGATCCTTATGGTGAAACTCGAGTAGATTTATCACTTGTACCTATATATGTATATATATATATATATATATATATATATATATATATATATATATATATATCAGATTGCAGAAAACCGGGAGATATTTTCTAGTACTTTGATAACTTTTAAGAACAGATTAAACGGCAATCATTTTTTCCCATATGTTTGGTTCATATAATTATTAGACCACTGTGTCTCATTAAAATGAAAAGTTGAGCATTTATGTTAAAATCATTAAGCAAGTAAAGCTTTGCATTAAATTTTATTGCGAGTGGCTCTCAGTTTATCAAAGAAATTCTCCTGATTGCAAATGCAAGCGATTTAAAAGCATTCCAATAATCATTCAAACAAGAGTGTACATTCAATGCCACTCAATATTTTATTTCCTTATTTTAAGTAGTTTTGTTTTGTTTTTGTTTTTTTGTTTGTTTTTTGGCTTTTTTGTTAGTTTAGTTTTTGTTTTTTTGTTTTTTTTTCTGTGATTTACTTTTTTTTTTTAATGTAATTAATTGATATTAACTGAACGTGTTTTATGAGAATTGACCGCACGGAAATTTATTGAAGTGACCAGATTTTATTCGCTCTCATCATTTCTTGAATATGGTTCGTCATATTGCAGAGTTTTTTAGTTTTATATTTTAACGGTCTTTTAATGTGTTTTATATGAATTTCATTATGAACTCACTTTGATCATGTATAACTGTTTGTCTTGCACAAAACTGCAAGACCAAAACATCCAGTTATTTCATGATTATAATATGGACGAAAAAACATCGATATATCCATAAGGCAGTAACTAACTAACTACGTATTTTTTTTGGATTTGGTGTGTGTCACACCAAGGTGGATTAATTAATTAATTGATCGATTGGTTTCTTTGTTTAATGGCATATCAACCTAAGTGGGTTATTTTATGCTAAAATCTTTTGGGAGACTAATGGTACTATCTAAGCGATAGCTGTGAGGATGAAGGTGTTCACACCCTTCCCAAGTGAACGTAATATCGTGACGGTAGTTCGAAATCACTTACTATGATGTTGCAGTCCGGCACGTTAACAACTACGCCACGAAGACTCCCCGATTGATTGATTGATTTTAACGGCATTAATGGGATAAATAAATAGACAGCTATCTTGACTTACGAGTTTAATTCGTTCCACTTGTAACTCAATTTCCTTGTATATCAAATCAATTTACAACATTAAAATGAACTAAAATACCATTAAAAAACACCCAATTTGTTTTTTGTTACGTTTATTTTTTCGAATAAGAAAATATCACTATTGTATATAAACATAATATAATAGAAAGCAATGATTTAGATTACTTTTATAAACAATATTTTTCTTTTGCGTAATAAATTTAAAATTTAAGTTGATTAATTCATTGGAGTTAACCCTGAAAATCCTTATGGTGAAACTCGAGTAGGCTATTTCTATATAAAACTTAATACTATATATATATATATATATGGACTCTCTCGTCGATTTTCGACGCATAAGGGTTCATACACAGTGATTTGTTTATAGTGTGTTGGACCATCCACACTTTTTGGCACAGTCGATAGGAAAGAATTGGTGCATCAAGGGTTGCCACAAACCCAATCAACGACCGACCTCAGGAATTTTGAATTCAGAGTTATCCCTCTCCTAGACTGGTTACCTACCCAAGGCTGAAGGGCCCAGTCTGCCCTACTATTTAACCCATAGCTTGAGGGAAAATATATGGATTCATACCTTTCCCAAGGGTATTAGCGCTATTTGAAATGCCAACAGCTTCGTCTAGGAATTGAACTCTTATATATATATATATATATATATATATATATATATATATATATATATATATAATGAGGATCATTCCATATGAATGTATAACAGACACAGGTCATCCGGATCTATTACCGAACAAAAGTTGAGGATTACCCTGAGTTGTTTCTCTAAGTAATTGCTGTTTAGAAATTACTTCCACCAACATACTTTTACAAGGTACTGGAACGGATGCAAAGAATTTGCGTTGCAGTAATAAATGCTTGTAGTGGGTTCTTTGATGAAAAAATATATAAATTTACTTTAATTCAAATTATAAATACTTTATTTTCATTTTGATTTAAAGTATTGCATAATTGCATGTTAACAGAAAAATAAATTTCTTTCTTTAACTCTTTGCCTACCAAATTGACCCAACGGCTGTAAAGTTCACTATCTATTCACTTCAGAACTCTTTCTATTCAAATAAAATCTTATTATTATAGTAATCTGTGTTCTTCTGTGCAATTATAAAGAACTAACAATCAGTTTTTGCTCTTTACTTTGGTGTGATGTGCGTAGAAACAGTACAGCCGTTGTGAGCGTTTAAAGTAGGCAAAGTTTTAGATTCGTCTTGATGATAAAATTCTTGTCACTAATATGACACAATGTCTGATAGAGGAGAGGATGGTTTACACTTACGCAATCAACCTTCCACTCCCTACCTTGGTCAGTGGCAGCTAAAGGTACACACTCTCTTCGCCTTGATAATGAGCCAGCCATGGATAGATTCGGAGATTTGTTTGTTTTTCAAATTTCTGCTGATTTTCGTTTCATTCTGATTGATCTTATCTTTCATATTATCTCATGTTGAAATGTATTTCTTTTTTTATACTTTCTTCCTTATATTATTATTGTTGGCTTCACATGTTTTTGTTTTTTTTTGTTTTTTCTTCAGTCTTTCTCTTCGATTTTTTCTTTCTTTCTATCCGTTCACAACTTTTAATTCCTACATTTTTATTACCGTTTTTTACTGGAATTCTTTTTGTTTTAAATTATTCTTGTGTTCTACAGTTGTTTCTTTCTTTCTTTCTCTCTTTCTTTCTTCTGTATACCCGTTTTTCCTTACCCTTTTTTTAATCCTGTTTTCTATTCTTTCGTTTCCCTGCGTATTTCCATTTTTCTAATTATCAAATATAACGAAATTTCCATTGAATTCTTCAAATTCGAAATTTCACATTTTTATTCATTTTATTCATTTAATTGCATTCCTCGTTCCTGTTTTAATTTTTTTTTTAAACTCACGTTATATTTTTTTTCTTCTATTTCAGCACTTCTTTAGAAAAAAAAAAGATATTTTAAAAATTAGGTTTTCTTTTTCTCTTCCAATAACCATTTATTAAAAAAGTTACTTTCACCATAATAGAGAATCAGATCCCCAATAAAATGAGTATAAAAAAACTGATAAGAATAATAATTACAATATATTCATGTAATAAACTTCAATTATTCATTCATACATTCATTCATATATTATTTTTTTCTGTCGATTCTTTTTTTAATTGTCATTATTTCAGTGTTGATTTAATTTCGACCCTGTCCTATTTTTAGAGTTTAATTAATACTTTTCATTCGCTTGTAATTTTATTTTATTTCACTTTTATTTCATCTTATTTAAATGCAACTCATTTCAATAAGGAATATTGTATCTCTATGGAACTAGCTTCTTCCTTTTTTTTACCTTTTTAAAGTCTCTTTTTATTTGTTTCAAATATTCTTCCGCCGAAGTTGAGTCGCCTCACTGCCAATACAAATATAATAGAAGGCTTTTCTTCTAGAGATGGTAATCTCGTTGCTGGTCATGTTGACGAGGTCGCTCCCGATCGAAATCAACACAGTTAAGAAGCCATCTTTTTGGGATTTGAAAATATATGGCTCAATATCTAGCGAGTAACATGCAGTATTTCTGTGTCCATATTTGAGCAACGCATGCCCTCTGACATTTTATAAACGCGATTATGATTTTCTTAATTAAAAAACGAAGATAAAACATGATAAATTATTATTATATATTTATTTATAACAAAACTCCTGGTGAGCCCAATTTAAAGTTATTGGACACCATATCTTAAAAGCTATACTTTCTATGTCTACTTTTGCCGAAACGAAATATGTATTCCTTTTCATTTTTTTTTTTTTTTTTTTTTTTTTCAAATGTCTTACGGGAATGTTAGTAAAATTATTTTTGGAACTCTCATTCGCCACCCCAAATCATGGATAGGTTGATTTTATGATTTCCCCAGATGTTCTTATATATATATTTACCAACCCCTCCGCATGAGCAGGATGCGACACAAGGTCAATTTCTTAAGCGGAGTTCAACAGGTTTGAATTCAGAGTTTTCATTCTCCTAGACTGGTTACCTAACCATGGTTAAAGAGCCCAGTCTTCCCTACTATTTACCCATAGTTAGAGGGAGTAGGATTCATACCTTTCCCAAGGGTATTAGTGCTAAGTGAAATGCAATTATCACGTCCAGGATTTGAACTCAGGGCGACGAGTCCATTTCCCATGACTTTAAACATTACACCACGCGCTTCCAGATTTTCTTATAAGATTCTATTTTAGCTCATCGATATTTTTGTGGGGTAGGAGTGACCCAAATACAATTAGTGTATAGCATTCACAGAATACGGAAATAAATATATATTTATACATTGTCCTCTCTATTTACCAACCCCTCCGCATGATTAGGATATAAAACAAGGTTTAATTTAAATCGGAGTTCAACAGGTTTGTATTCAGAGTTTTTTTTAGATTGTTTGCCTAACAAAGGCTAACGAAATCCGTCTGCCCTACTAATCACCCATAGCTGGAAGAGAATAGATGGATTATTGCCTTTCCATTTTTCCTACGGATATAACGGTTATGCAAAGCACGTTTTCACTGCACTGTAAAGTAGATCCCATTGTGTCGTCCATCTGCCGGGGCTCCTCTCTTGTCAGTTTTTCACACTACCTCCAGCTGATTGTTTTTCCCTAGTCTGAATGATTATAATTCTACCAAGGCCGCTAGTACTCTTCTAGTTATCCTAGCCGATTTTGGTAGTACTGTGGTCTGGATGGTTTTAATTCTTTCTCTAATATCTAATTGTTCCAGTCTCTTTTCCAGTTTTTTTTCGGGGGGGGGGGCTTACAAGGCTTCCGTCTATGATTATTATCATTTTTATGTACCATAGCTTTTTTCAGCTCTCTGGCAAGCTACAGTTATTTTTCCCGCTTTTTACTTTCTTTCACTTTCACTATGCAGTGTGATGGTACGTCAAAATCCACTATATTTTAGGTTCTTTTTTGTTAATATAAATTAGGTCTGGTCTTCTGAGCTTGATTGGTTGCTCCGTTTGTATTTCAAAGTCCCTGAGGATTTCACGTATTCTATTTCTAAGGACAGATTCTGGTTTGGTGACATTAGACATTTTCTAATTTGGTGAAATTTCGGTTTCTGGAAAATTTGTCTCTGGATCACTTTCCCCCAAACGTTTATGTCTGTCCTTATACTCTTTTTGCGCAACTTTTTGTCCCTTCAATTCATTATTATTATTAGTAGTAGTAGTAGTAGTATCTATTAATACACCTGTTCCTTAAAAGTACAACCATTATCATCTTGCAATACCATCTGATTAAAAATGAAACCGTCCAAATCGCCCAAGATGAAATGCAAAGGTAAATCCTGATTATCCGATGTTGGTTATCCACCGAATTCTTATTTCTTACGAGTGTCGTTACCGCGGCTAAATAATGGACCATTCTGTTTTTATTATAAAGAAAGGGGAGAAAAAGGACATGCTACACAGAAAAATATAATAAGAAAGAAGGAAAGAGAGTTGAGGGAAAACAGAGAGAGGGGTGAGCGTGCGGAAGCCATAACGGTAATATGCTTCAATCGAACATAATAAAAGAAGAAGAAAGGAAAAAGAATGAGAGACGGTGAAATTAAGATTATTATACTTTTTACATATTGAAGTAAGCAATACCTCTGAAGTAAACAAATCAAACGTAATAATTAAATCATGCAAAATCATACTGTAGTATATCCACAGGTCCTATTATTATTATTATTATTATTATTATTATTATTATTGGTGATGGTGTTGGGGGGTTATGTTATTGCTATTATTACTATTATTATTAGTAGTGGTTTTAGTAGTAGTATTGATGGTTTAATCATCTCTATTCACTAATAACGTTCTCATTTAATGATTAAAACTGTTTACTGCTTTATCTTTTTCTCCATTCTGTTCTTTTAGGAACGACTACACCAACGACTATACGTCTTAAAATTAGAGCTACCAACGACACTGCTATCACAGATTTGTGGCTGAAATGAGACTGAACAAAGACAAAATAATAATGAAAAAAAAAAACTCGAAGAGGAAAGAAAATCTGAAGAAAAACAACAACAAAAAAAAAACGTCGAAGATTAAAAAAAAAATCTGCTCATGCGTTTAACGTCGTCTCGAATGAAAAATCAAGAAAAAGAAATTTTCACAAATCAATTTTGTTGCTTTTTTTTTGTTTTCGTTAATTTTTTTCATTATATTCCCAGCGAATTAAAAAAAAAAAAGTAAAAGAAAAAAAAAAAACAGATCTTATTATCTTAAATGAAAAGTGTGGAAATGGACTACAGTTCTCTCTTTCGATTCGACGTTGAAAGTTTCGTTGGTTTGGTTAGAGGCGTTGACCAAGTTCTAAAATGAAAATTGGAATGAAATCGATACTTGGGGGCGAATTATCCGCGGAATTTAGAAATTCTTCCGCGCCTCTTACTCCATCTCACGCTAATTTACTGTTCGGATATTAAATCACTTTCGTCTGTAATGTTTCCGATGAAAAATCGAAGTACGGCTTGTCAATCCTTTTCTAAACAGCTCAATAGAAAATAAGTTTGCGATTGCTTTTTCTTTCTTCTACGATTTGAATCACCTGTTTGTACCATTTTTGTTTCGAAGTTGAATAAAAAATTATAGTAGTTTTATTTTTCAATAATGCATGAGTCAAGATAATTTTGAAAAAATCAAAAAAATCATCAAGAATTATAAAACAACCATTGAAGTCATTTTTAAATAACGGTTACTGCTGAAAAGGGACATTATCTCTTTACCTTTTTAGGCGTTCTGTCATGGTGTAATGGTCAGCAGGCTAGTCTCGCAAATCCGTTACTATTGATATTTCCATATTTCTGGTACCCACTTCATAACAAATTCCCGGTAGAGGACTAAATTTTCGAAAGAATGAACAAATTGAAAAGGTTTTGTTAGTACACCTGTTGTTTCAACGAGTATGTCCGTTAATTCCCCTATTTTACCATTTTTAACTATACAAAAGTGTTTGTGAATTTTAGTTTTTGATTTTACATATTTTGATGATAGTTTACAATTTTATTTAATATTTTTAACTATTTTTTTCATGTTTTAATTTTTCCTTTATTTCAATTTTTATATTGATTTTGCTTACTTAAAGTATTTTTATAATTTTTCCGATTAGATATAATTCCCAATTCTTTTCAAGCTTTATCTTTTTTTTCTTTTACGAGATGGGCAATCACATGCATAAGGTTTTTTTCCAATATATCGTCTTGTTTAGAATTTTTTATTATAACTTCAGGAATATTTTTCATTATTAATTTTATCTTTCTATGTAATTCTTCACACATTTCTTTAATTGAAAAAACAAGTCTTCCTTTTCTAACTCTTCTGTACACTAGGACCAGTTCCGTTGTTTTTATTAAATATATTCAAAGTCCGGTTTCACTTTAACTTCTATTTTAATACATGGATAGACTTACCCAAAGAAGGGATTAAACTTACATCATTAATTAAACATTATTTGATAAAAACCGATCCAATATAGTTTTTTTCAAATCTATGTACCATTAGTTTACGTCTTGTATAATCTTCTATAAATTAATACAATACTTTTGCTGTAGACAGACCAACTTATTCGTTTCGCAATATAACTTATTAAATAAACAGGAAATATTAGTAAATTAGTTTATCTAGTTTATATCAGGAAAATCAAAATCTTCGTCTATTATAATAATTTGATATTTACCCGATGCAAAAGGTACCTAGTTCAATCATTCTCGCAGTTTGTGATTGTTTTCTTTGATTAGGTTTGGTGTTTTTTATGTAAATAATAAAAGAAGTAAAGTCGTCGGGGTGACCTAATGTCGGTATCAGCCAGACAGCGAAGGAGTCTATCCCCTAGTCACTAGCGCTAAACAAGGAGAAAGTTTTTGCGTCAGCTCCTTACTTTACCGCACAGATCCCTGTGCTACTCATACGCTGAGTTGGCGAGGGCCGGTATCGAACTAGGAACCTTGCGGTTTCTAGTCAAACGCTCTACCGACTGAGCTAATTAAAAAACATTTCGTTATGACAATTATGACAGTTATACTTAAAACAAAATGCTCATTTTTGCGAACCAATAATGCAATTCTTCAATTTTTAGTATTATCTGCGTTATTCGGACTATTGTCCCCATCTTCATTGTTATTTGTACAAAGTTTCGGCCGATATGCTCTCCGGCCTTATTCAGGCATTTCTTGTCGGACTCAGGAAACTTCTCGGACTCGTGAACCTTCTTTTTGGACTCGGGAACCTTCTTGTCGTACCAATAAAGATGAAGACAATAGTCCGAATAACGAAGATAATACTAATCATCAAGCCTCATCTCAAACATTCAGAGAAAATCTTAAATTTTTATGCATATAAATATACATCCCCTCAAAATTTGTCTTATTTTTCTTATCTTCCCGTATTAATTCAAAATTTCGTATTTCTCTTTCTGCTACTTTTACATTTTCCATAGATACATGTGTCTCTGTAATACAAATTATTTCATCCTTGTTAGTAAGAAATTATTTTGTTTCTTAACGAATTAGCGTTTTACACACATCTTAAAACTTTCTCCGTTGTTCTTTATTCGTTTAAATTCTCATTTACGTTAATAGCGACTCCCATGTTTTGATTTTCAGTTGTATTATTTTTATATTTTCTTTTTGTTTGTCTTTCTTATATCTTATCTCATTTCTTTTTAAATGCAGCTTCTCTTTTTGTTTGTTGAGATCGGGTAGAATAGTCAGAAGATCCAAACAATTTTACTTACCAAAAAGAAAATAACTTGTCTAGTGGATTAAACCGTTCCAGCAGATTACAAAGGGAACATAAAAAAAAACGAGAAAATAAACAAATACTTGAATCATCCAGAGAGCTGAAAACGTTGTGGGACATGAATGTGACGGTAATACAACTTGTAGTTGGAGCCCTTGTAAGTAAGTAAAGTCGTCAGGGCGGCCTAAAGTCGGTATCAGCCAATCAGCGAGGGAGTCTATCCCCTTTCCAATAGCACTAGACCAAGGAGATTATTTTTAGCGTCTGGGGGAGCGCCACACCTACCGTCAGCTCCTTACTTTACCGCACAGATCCTTGTGTTACTCATACGCTGAGTTATCGAGGACCGGCATCGAACTAGGAACCTTGTGGTTTCTAGCCGAACGCTCTACCGACTGAGCTAACCCGGCCCATTAATGGTCCCCAAATTCCTGGAAAAGAGAATTGAGGAACTGGAGTTCAGAGGGGAACTAGGGAACATACAGACCACATCATTGTTAGAATCAGCAATAATATTTAGAATAGTTCTGGAAATTCGAGGGGAATTGCTATCACTCAGACAATGTCATTGTTAAAATCAGTTAGAATATTTATAAGAATCCCGGGGAACCGAAGAGACTTGCTCGCACTCAGAATCCGGTTAAAAACACAAGTCTAAACTGATATGAAAATCTCGTAATGAATAATAATAATAATAACAATAATAATAATAAGAAGAAGAAGAAGAAGAAGAAGAAGAAGAAGAAGAAGAAGAAGAAGAAGAAGAAGAAGAAGAATACAAGGTTAGGAACGAATGGGTTGGGAAAATGATCCACTGGGAATTGTGCAAGAAACTAAATTTAGATTATCCAAAAAAATCATTAAGCATTGTAAAGATCGGCTAGAATACTCAGAAGAGTCCTGAAGACATAAGGAGAGTCATTGTCACTCAGATTCAAGTGAAAACCACCAGCTGACGCTCATGTGAAAACTCGCAAAGAGAGAAATAACAAAAAAGGAGAAAAAAATGACAGTAAATTATGAGAAAGAATAAGGATAAAAGTAATCAGCACAGTAGAAAATAAAAATAAAAATCGAAAATAGAGGAGAGAACGTTCAAAAGCAAAATGAAGAACTATGGAAACGGTGTTTCCAAAACTGAAGGGTGAGGAAAAAAGTCAGGAGTAGAAAGAGATTAGTTTTGCAAGGGGAATTTTGTTGGTAGTGTCAGTGCCTGGTCGTCGGGAACTTAAATTGCAGCACAAAACAATGCCACAAGAACAAATTACATCAAAGAAGAAAGAGAGGAGCGAACGTTTAAAAGATAAATGAAGAACTAAAGACACTCCGTTTCAAAATAGAAGACATAAGAGCTTCAATCGGAATCATTCTTCTTAAAGAATCGGTAAACCTTAATCCCACTTCACTGACCTTTACGCTATTTCATACTCTTCATCATCGCTACCGAAATCATAATATATATATATATATATATATATATATATATATATATATATATATATATATATGCTAACCACTACAACCCTGTTCAACAATCTCGTGTCCTTTAGATCAGCAACACATTTAAACCCACCACACACCAAACCCGATCCCCATCCACCGCAGTTTCAAAAACAAAACAACACGTTACACAAACAAGACTAACAACAACACCGATGATATTGTTATTCCTCCTCCGCTGCTGCTGCTGCTGCTGCTGCTGCTAGTTGTCTTCATCGTTGTCGGATATTCATCCGCACCCTCGGGGTGACTTTCTCAGGAAAAGTGAGCAGGTGCCCTCTTTTCGTATGGCTCAAGACCTACTTACACATTCCTGCCCCTATCCATCGCATCCGCTTGTCCGCACAGACCGCGTTATCTCTTCCAGGTATGGCTGTCGTCGTCTTGGTCGATTTTTAATCTCGCGCGCCGAGGACGCCCTCTGTTGTGATATTGATGCTGGTGTTGACGAGGAACCTCGGGTGAACTGGCGCGCATGCGTTAGTGCTTAATAGCTCTTTCCGAACAAAAATCTCGGTTCATTTCAAGAGCTCGGTAAATGAGAAAGGGAGTGGTCGCTATGTTATTTCTGTCCGATGATGGATGGACAGACGGATAAATATCCGGTCGCAAAATAATCCACAAATATTAAGTGGCAAAAGGATGCACACGAAGGTCCGTACACATACACTAATATATATGCATGAGTTGTTTCACAGACACATATACGCACACACACACACACACACACACACACACACACACACACACACACACATATATAATATATATAATATATATATATATATATATCAAGGTATGTGATTTTTCACCATTCTATATGTTAATACGACAAAGAATCTATTAGACAACAATATACTTTTGATATCAGAAGTTTGTGCATCTCTGGATAACATAAGATGATGTGAGTATAACACACACACACACACACACACATATATATATATATATATATATATAATTATAGTTTACAATACATTTATCATCAGCAACGTTTCTGATGACCCTAAAAGGCTCCGAAACCATTGGTAAAACGGACTCTTAAATGTATTGTAAACTATAATGAAATAAATACAGCTCTTACAGAAGTAATGAGCACTTTATTAATTTCTCCAATACTAACAAGAAATTAACTATATATAGCGTTCGGCTAGAGACCACAAGGTTCCTATTCGATACTGGTCCTCGCCAACTCAGCGTATGAGTAGCACAGGGATCTGTGCGGTAAAGTAAGAGTTGATGGTAGGTGTGGCGCTTCACCTCAGCTAAAACAATCTCCTTGGTCTAGCGCTATTGAAAAGGGAATAGACTCCCTCGCTGACTGGCTGATACCGACTTTAGCCGCCCCGTCGACTCTTTACTTTTATATATATATAATATATATATATATATATATATTAGTGTATATACGTGTGTGTGTGTAAGTGTGATGGTGTCAAGTGTTTCCTTGATAGGATTCAACCAAAATTGTGAACTGAAATGTACATGTAAAGATTCGCGTAATTATTTTCACATATACACATATATAATTAATATATCGTCCAAGATTTGAACATAGTCAAAATATATGTACATCCCTTAAGTTAGATATGCCATTAAAAAATAGAAACTAAACAAACCTACATTTTATATTCCCGCCTTTAATGCTATAGTACTTAGTAATAAAAGAAGTAGAATGTGAAGCAGTCGAAAAATATGTATTTACCCAATCCCTTGTTATATATATATATATACATACATACATATATATATATTATATATATATATATATATATATATAATATATATATATATTAACTTCGTTGGCATTACTACAAAAAAATGCAAATTTTGAAAAAATTTATTTTTAGTAAATCCGAACTATAATAGCGTCCGCGGAACTAACCGACGTTATTTACTGTCCAAAATGTGATATTGAGTAAAGAACTTCAACAAACACCATGGGATCTTGCTCAACAGCCTGATGATTGCCCCTTGGCATGAAACTGGGTCGCTGTTTATAATGAACATTGATCTGTGAAAACTTTGTAAAATAAATAAATATTAGCTCTTACAATTTGTGATTGAGCACTGTATTTTCTTTGTTTCATCACAAAAAAAATTTTGTTTTTACATATACCTATATATATATATAATATATATATATATATATATAATATATATATATGGTGTCCAGAAGTTACACACCATCATGGTTTTCAAAAATACGCCTTTGTTGATTTCAAATCACTGTTATTGAGATATAATCATAATAAACGCTCAAATTGAGAGATAGAAAATTAATTATGTCAATTACTATCTATGAATATGTTTTTGAAATAACTAAAGGTGTTGTTTTTCAAAACCTGGATAATACATGACTTCTGGGACACCCTGTATATATATATATATAATATATATATATATATATATATATATATATAATCCCTACATACGAGTAGGATGTGACACATGGTCAATTTTAAACCGGAGTTTAACAGGTTTTAATTTAGATTTTTTTCTTTCTCCTAGACCGGTTGACATAACACAGTCAAGGAGAACAGTTAAATATTCTATTTACCCATAGATGCAGGGAGAATAGTTGGATTCAAGTGTATTATCGCTATGAGAAATGCAAACTGCCTGGTCCATGATTTTAACTTGAGTCCACGTGTATATTTTATACTTCGATAACCATTACACAACAAAAGCCTCCTTATAGTCTAAATATATGTAAACCCTTTATATATATATATTTATGAAAGTTTATTTTTGATTAAAACTTTGGTGCAATTTTATTTTTGGTTAAAACTTATCAATGCTGTAGACGTTGGTAATAATCAACACCTAATGATATCCATTTTCATTATATATCATTCCTATAGAACTCCTGGTATTTTTAGTTAAAAATAATTTAACTTAATATAAAAAAATAGCTGGAATGTACTTATTTAAGGATGATACTGTAAGGAAGCTGAAGCCAATTTCTTCTCGATTCCAACTTTTTGACAGCCACATCAATCGTATCAGAGAAAAATCTATGATGAAATTAGATGGAATTGTATAACGACCATCTTATGAAAAAGAAAACAATATTATATCATATTATATCAGCCAGACTAAGATATCT
>CM042138.1:130275252-130302752 GCA_023376005.1 Doryteuthis pealeii | reverse complement strand
ACTAAAAGACAAAGAAGATAAAAGAAAAATAACAAGTGACAGATCGGGAAATCGAAAGTGAGAGAGAGGGGGGGTTCAGGAGGTGGGTGCTGGGTAGAGCATTTGCACGCACCAATAAATGTTCATGACATTAACGATTAAACTAACGTGTGTCAAAATTTTTGACGAATTCTAGTTTGCTTTAGTTTCCGGCAAAGAGAACACAGATGGCAGATACGTGCCCGGATTTCAGAGTGACCCGTTCAACTATTGATTTTGCAATCGATAGTCAATGTCGACCCCTTTCTCGTCTAGTGTCCACGTTGAGTTCCTGTCATAACAGAGAAATCTTTTCAGCTGGGTTGTTTTGATCCAAGACAAAAGTTATTTTCTCGTAAGGCCGGAGGTCTGATGATCGAAATCTGGTATGCGGGCCGCGCCGTTGTCTTGATGAATATCCGGAGTCAGTGGACAGAGAAGATGGCCGAATAAAAGGCGATCGTTTGGATGCGATGGACGAGCAAAACTGGCGCGGCCGAATTCGATGAAATGAAAAGGATCGACTTGGATTAGAGCGCAGCTGAACTTACCAGCTTCAATGGAGATAAGAAGATGTGATGTTACTGAAAGAAATCGGCGTTAGTTGAGCAAACCATTACAACGGACAGGTGTATATCATTAAAATATATTAATTTTTTTTTAATAATGTAAATATTTTATGATGTATTACGAATTTCGTTACAAAAAATCATACACTGTCTTAAAAAGGGACTAATTAAATTCTTGAATTGTACCTTTCACAAAGAATTGTAGCGTGAAGATATATATATATATATATATATATATATATATATATATATATATATATATATATATATATAGTTGGCCAGAAAACAGAGATAGCTTAACTGCTGCCCTCTATCGTGTTTTTTTAAGCCAGTCTTAAGAATCTGTTTTTTTTGTTTGTTTTTTGTTGTTATTTTTTTTTTTTTATTTTTTTTTTTTTTTTTTTTTAATTTTGTGTAAAGTTCAAATCTTTGGATGATTTCCAAGTACGGATAAATTAGTGATTATCTTAACAAAAAATAATTAAAAGATAATCCTATTTAATCTTCAAGTAAAGTTTACTTTATTTTCAACGCATTTAACGCAATCTGTTTTTCAGATTTGTTTGTATATTATCATCCTGTTTTTTTTTTTTTGTGTTTTTTTTTTAGTTTTAAATTCAAATCAGCAACAGGATTTCACTACGATTTGCGTGAAACCCTGCGCAATTATAAAATTATCTGTAAGCTCAATTAATGTTTTAAATTCCGCTTTCGTTCTAAGTTCACAATATAAAGTTTTGAACAGTTGTGCTCAAACAATAAACTCTAAAAAAATGTAATCTTTTACTTCTCTGATATACACTATCACCCATAAATAAGTTCCATTTAAAACTCTATTCAAAAATATCAAATTCGCTGATAAATACTGACATTTAACTATTAATGTATCTTCAACTAATTCCTTGACAAAGGCTTATAAAAACATATACGTAGACACTCACAGTGAATCTTACTACTTAATTTGTGCTATTTATTTTTGAATTGTTCTCAACTAGTTTCGAGCTTATTTCATCGCCAGGAGAAAATTTCTAATGAAGAAATTGCATTTAGAAAGTTTTTAAAAAAATGTTTAAAGTGTTTGACAAGCCACAAGGTGTGGCGAAAAAATGTACTGATAAAGTGATAAGTACATTTCTATAGTGAAAACCATATTCTGGCTAAATTCGCTAGGAGGTGTTTTTTATATACAAGATGAATGTTTAAAATATACATATATATTTATGTGTGTGTGAGAGATAGAGAAAGACAAAAAGAGTATATATATATATATATATATATATATATATAACTTTAGATTATTTCTATGTCTTTATCTTTTCTCTGCTTGTTCGTATCATATATCAGATTACTCGAAATCCGAAGACATTGAAGTAACTCCCCATCAATGTTATCATATCAATAAAGTTCGTATGAAATTGTATCTTGCATTTGAATATGGATCGCAAAATTCTCAGGAACCACGGCGTGTTTCCACGCGGTGCACCTTGATAAGCGCCTACCCAAGAAGCCAAATAACATTTTTCTATTTCCGCTATCTCTTCAAGGTACAGTTTTATCTGTTTTAATGGCTAGGCTCTAAATAATGATGATGAAACAGCATTCTATGCCAGGAGAAAGACTGATGCCAACAGGTATCACATCAAAGGGTTAAATAGGGAAACATTCAACAAAGTAAAAACTGAAAATTTTGGCATTTGTAGACCAAAAGTAAATCGCGCCTTTTAAGTGCGGGTCATCTTCCAAAGTGCGTATGTAGAAGAAGTCTCACCTAGATACTTTATCATTGCTTGGGTCTTAATCTATTTTCATTTTTTTCATTTTTACATTTGTCGCGTGCCTCTTACCTTTTGCAGAAGGGAAGGATCAAAGTGTAGTTCTAGTATCTGTGCTTTGACACTTACCTTCTAACCCGGCCTCGGCTGGGGGTCCAGTGTGCTTCGGCCTCTGGACCGGTGAAGTACAATTAATAGCGTCGATCCAGGGGGACCATCCCCCTGGATCGACGCAATTTTTATGTGCCCACGTAAAAACGAGACCTTGTGTCCAGCCCTCATAAGTGGGATGAGCAGGCAAATACCCTTACCTTCTATACCCGGCCTCGGCTGGGGTCCAATGTGCTTCGGCCACTGGACCGAGTTATGTACAATTATTAGCGTCGATCCCAGAGGGCCATCCCTCCAGGCATTACCTGCCCCTTTGTGGGCAGGGCTGGGTTTATTGCCCAGCGCCTGAGGCGCCCCCTTTGAGGGGAATGCCGAGGGGATCGACGCAATTTTTGTTCTTTCCCATCCATGAGCTTCGGCTTGTGGGTGGGCCCACGTTAAAACGAGACCTTGTGCCCAGTCCATACAAGTGGGGTATGAGACAAATATCCTTACCTTTTGCATGCACATTTACCAACCTCTTCGCACTTGTACGATGTGACACATTTTCTTAAACGGTGTTTAATAGGTCTAAATTCACATTTCCTTTTCCTAGACTGGTTGCCTAATTATTCTAATTCCGGTATCAGATTTGACAGAGAAGTAATAGGAAGAAATATACCGAGTATAAAGGATAGGGAAAATGTTTGCTAAGATACGAGTTAAACAGAGTAATTATAATTGCTAGGTTGAATTAATAAGTCCCGTGAAATCTCGTTCTCCGTCCAGGTTTCATCAGTTAATATTTATAAGGAAAATAAATGTTTCTATTCTCATTATTTAGATACTATATGACACTAACCAAGATTAAAGAGCCCAGTCCGCCCTACTATTTATCCATAGTTTTGAATGGGTCTCACCTGCACAAAAAAATAAGCCAGAAATCTGGATTAGTTTTTCTTGTTTTATATGAGATGGCTCTTCTTTCTGTGTGAGGTTTACAACTTTTTTAACAACCCCTGTATCTGAAATATACAGGGTGAGTCAAAATGCACGCAAATATAAGGCTCATGCGGTAAGGCAGCATACCTTGGTGATGAAGAATCCGTGTAACACTGCGTTGAGGAAATGCCTGTGAGTTCAGCTACACCTCTTGAACTTGCATGGCCAAGTGGATTAGTTGACTGTAAGCTTGTGATTGCCCAAGCCACGCGATTTCCTCCGACCTGCCTCTTGATGGTAAATGGAGTGTTTTTTAGCTCTCGAATTTTTTTCAATCGTGTCAGAGTAGATAAAGGAAATGGATTGTTTCGCATGGTTTTATCTTTTTGTATGCTCTCATTGTTGCAGCTGATTTCTTTATTCTTAATAAATTTTACTAAGTCTAGTTTCGAACTCAAGTCTGATGTTATGACCTTATCAAAAACATAATTACAAACGCCATCATATATCTATAAATATAAAAGTAAGAACTAATAAGACTGGTGGAATATTTTAAAATATAAAGACTCACCCTGACTTATTCATTTCAAAGTAAAGTAAAGTAGTGTATATATTTACCCACCCCACTGTGCGACATGAAGGTTAGTTTTTTAAGCGTAGTTTAACAGGTTTGAATTTAGAGTTTGCCTTCATTTTGACCGGTTGTCATAGCCAGATTAACTCTTTACCTACAAAATTTCCCTCACGAAATTTTCTTTGTATTTTTTAACGGTATGTTATTTAAGTTTAATATCTATTGGCCTCAGAACTCACTCTATTCAAATATAGTCCTATTATCATTGTAATCTGAGACCTTCAGTGAGAGCCGCTGCCAGCGGTTTACGGTAGGATCGCAATGTTGGGAGAGTCGCTGCGTGTTGCTTCAAGTGCACAAAGAGTTTAAAAAACAATCTGCACTACTATTTACCCACAGTTGGAGAGAATAGTTGGATACATTCCCAAGGGTATTAGCTATTGGAAATGCAAACAGTCTCGTTCAGGATTTGAACTTGGGTCTCCGAGTCCGTTTCCTTCGCGATAACCATTACACCACGTACATCGACAGCTCGCACCACTGTATACAGTTATCTTCACACAATAGAACTTATGGTTGGTTGAATACAAATATGCAGTTATACGTCTTCATTTAAAATGTTTGTTCAATTCAAGCCGTAGGATGGATATATCGGTTAGAAGTAAATTGTACTGAAAAAGACCTGTCGGCGGACTTTATAATGCGTTTATTACATCCCCTACAGACGATAATATTCAACCCCTTAAAATAGGGATATACTTAGTAAAACACAAAAATGCATCCGATGATGAGGCTCCAGTTCTGAAGATCTGGAGAGTGTGTAAAACTATTGCTCCAAGGCTTACAATTTTATTAAGGTCCTATCAGTGGTCAAATAAATCTGTTAAAAAATTATTTGGATTTGTCAGAAATTAAAGTACTTCTTTAGGCTATGTAAATAATTTGTATAAACACTAGTTTGCTGAAGCTGTAATTGTTTACTAAGGATTATTATTAGTTACCTGAATTAATATGAATATGTGCAAACAAACGATTATCATCAAACATAAATGATTACTTGAAACCGTATAATTATTAGTATCAAGAGCGCGCGTTGTATAATGGTTAATGAGATGGACACGGTGAGATGAGTTCAAATCCTAGCCGAGGCTGTTTGCATCTAACATAGTGCTAATACCTTTGGAAAGGTATGAATCTAACTATAATCCCTCCAACTATGGGTAAATAGAAGTACAGACTGGGCTCTTTGTTTATCTGCCTACTTTAAGCGGCTCATAGTTAGTCAACCAGTCTAGGAAAAGGAAAACTGTGAATTTAAACGTGTTAAACTCCGGTTAAGAAATTGGCGTGTTACATTCAACAACAATCTCGTCCAAGATTAGAACTCATTCGCTGCGACCATTCCCTACGATTCTAACGATTACGCCACACGCCTCTTCAAATCTAAATCTAAATTTACAATGAACACAATTCCCTAACCTCTAAGCATAAAATATATCTAGACGGATTGAAAAGCTGTTAAAATGAATGAATCAATAAAGTTTCCCTTGATAGTAAATATGAAACTCTCGGGAAAAACTTCTGTATTGTCTGGATGGGTCAGTTTCAAGTTGGTTGTTTTAAAGATGATGGTTGCTGTAAACCTTTCTTAAATTATGTATCAATGTGTTCAGCATTTGTAAGAGAGACGTTCGTTATCTTATTATAATGGACATCAAAGGCGATACCTACGCCTGATCGGAATGTATACCTTTTTTATTGGAAGCAGATATGCAGAGGTTCGTCTTTCCTTATATATGAGACTTTCAGGTGACAGAGATATGTATTGATCAACTGCGTTACCGGACCATAAAGCTCTGATCGTTAAATATTGCTGTGTTGGTATTTGAAAGATATTGCTATATGAGAAGATACTTTTACACTAGAGGCATCGTTAATCAATCTCTTAATAGTACCTGGGGTTGTGAAACACGGTATTTTTTTGGATTTGATAACCATGGAATTTAAACCCTTTTTTTTTCTTTTTTTTTTAAATTCCATCATGGTCGAAGGGGTGTTTCGTCATACTAAACCGTAAACATGGGGTCGAAAACGGTAAAGTTAGATAGATATTTACTCAACCCGATCACTTGTGATATTAAATAGCCCTTTTCTTCAACATCAAATCCTATTGTTGTACTGCTAGTCTTATTATAATGAAGATTCGGTCTGTAATCGGAATTACGTACTGTTTACGTCACAATACCTTCAGGAATAGGGTAAGTTTATCAATAAGTATTTGATTTATAGTCAAACCATTAATACATAGAATAAATATTATTTATTAACGATGTTTCTATGAAAATCTGAGTTATATTTACCTCAAAACAGCCCATGTTATTAGTTCGTTTAGAATCCTACAATGTGTCTTATATATTGCTAAGAAATAAAGGTTCGCATAATATATAGTGTGGTTGATTTGCATACTGGTTTTAACAAAACCGGGTTTAATAAATAATAACTTGATGTTTATTAATCTCTAATACTATTATTTTATTTTCTAACATTAAAATTAATCCTAAGAATGATCTTATATAGAAACCAATTATGATATAATTAGAATACGTTTAATCTTTTTATGTACGTTCTTATTTAATTTCGTTAGTCTTCCTAATTTGATATATTTCATTATATTAAGACTTAAGTACTTACGTTCGTAGGGTACGTATTCTTGCTAGTTCCTATAAACATCGTACAAGATTTGTTTAATTTGATGCAGGGTCCATTAGCAGCTAATTTCGCGCCTCCTGATAACGCACACGGCAGGTAGATGCGTACACTGTTAATCACAACATAATCAAATTTGACAGCGCATCATGTTTTCCTTCCCTTATCTATACTACTCTGATGATAATACACAAAATTTCTCATCACCGCTACAAACCTCTAAATGCCCCCCCCCACCTAATAGGAAATAAGTTTAGTTACTGTCACTTCATAACTTACAATACCCCTCTTTGAGGTAGCATTGTCCTCATAGGAAAATACTGTGGAAAAATATTTGACGGGGGCTCTCTAATCGGCTCAAAGTAGCAGCGGTCTAATCCAAAACATTAATGAAATTGAAATAATAATAATATATAATAATAATATATAAATATGTAATAATATGTACAAGAAAGATTCCGACAGTAGAAAGATTTTTTCATCAGAGTGAATTTTTATTTTTTATTTTTTTTTTTTTAATGAAGGTAAAAATTTCACTCTGATGAAAGTTGTAAAATTTTTCTGTGTACGGAATATTTTCATTTTTCCTTTATTGAGCATCTGATTATTTTAATAATGTGTGGTGGCGCGTATAAATCTTTGTATAAACGACAGAAACAAACATGTGTGTGTGAGAGAGAGAGAGAGAGATGATTTCAATTTCTTTTCCTTTTTTTGTATATATATATATATATATATATATATATATATATATATATATATATATATATATCAACCTCTCCGCACGAGCAGAATATGACACAAGGTCAATTTCTTAAGCGGGGTTCAACAGGTTTGAATTCAGAGTTTTCCTTCTCCTAGACCGGTTGCCTAACCAAGGTTAAAGAGCCCAGTCTGCCCTATTATTTACCCATAGCTGGAGGGAGAGGATTCATACCTTTCCCAAAGGTATTAGCGTTAACTGAAATGCAATTACCACGTCCAGGATTTGAACTCGGGGCGACGAGTCCATTTCCCATGACTTTAACCATTACACCGTCTTTCCTTATATATGAGACTTTCAGGTGATAGAGGTTGGTATTGATTAACTGTGTTGCAGAACCAAACATCTCTGATTGTTAGATATTGCTGTATTGGAAGATATTTCTATCCTGAAAGATATTGCTATATGAGAAGTTACTAATACATTAGAAGGCATCGTTAATCGACCCCTTAATTGTGCTAGGGAGTCGTGAAACACGGCATTGTTTCGCAAGTAATTGTTGTATTTCAAAACGGAAGCGAGGCTTTCCGCTCAAAGAAGCAGGGAGAAGATAAAGAAATATATAACAAATGCCCGTTATCAGATCAAAAGATAAAGATGCGTAGGAGTACCTATCAATATAAAAGGCCTGAGGGTTCGAGCCGACACGTCAGTCAGTCAGTCAGACAGCGCACGGTGGACAGAGAACAATGAGTGTCCGACGCTCACGGTCCGTCGCGGTGAGACGCCACCAGCCACCCCTTTACCTCAAGATCGCCAGTCATCCCAACAATAGTAGTAGTTATTGTCAACGCTCGCCACCCACCACGCGAGAAAGAAAGAGATAAACTCAAAATTTTTAGAATACCCATGTGTTGTGATTTCATTAAGAGACTACTACATACTTCGCTACATGACCATATATACCGGCAACGTATAGATACACGATTTAGCAGCGTGAATTCGAAGCCGCTATATAACATATAGCCATTTGATGCCAGTACGCAACATAAGATTTGAAAAACACTGAATTTAAACCCTTGTTTTTTTTTAAATTCCATCATGGTCGAATGGGCTTTTCGACAATATTACTATAAACCGTAAACATTGGGATAAAAACGGTCAAGTTAGATAAATATTTACTCAACTTGTGATGCTATTAAAATAACCCGACAGAGGTTGAAATGCCGTAAAATCAAACAATGAACGAACAAACCAACAGACAGGTTAGGTAAATAGCTACTTTTTGGCGGGAGTAGTATTTTTTTTTTGTTTTTCTTTTGCTCCCACTTTTCTTTTTCCTTCGTGTTTAACTTTTCATTTATTTGTCGACATTCAAAAATTACTTCTCATGTTCCTTAAAAGTACGACCATTATCATCTTGCAACACCTCTGGTTAAAAATGTGACCGTCAAATCATCCGAGATTAAATGCAAAAATGTAAATCCTGATTATCCGCCGAATTCTTATTTCTGATTTGTGTCGTCACATCAGCTAAATAATGGACTATTCCATTTTTATTATAAAGAAAAAAAGGGAAGAGAAAGGGCATCATACACAGAAAAATATATAAAGAAATAAATAAAAAATTGAGTCGGAGAAAGATAGAGAGTGAAGGTGAACGCACTGAAGAGATAATGCTAATATGTTTCAATCGAACATAATGAAAAGATGAAAAGAAGGAAAGATTTGTGATGCCCTTTTCTTCATCATCAAATCCTATTGCTATACTACTAGTAAGCTGGGTTGAGTCGTCTCTTCGCTGTATGGATCTGGGATAGCTTCTCTCATTTTATTTTATTTTATTTTATTTCTTGGGCTTTCTCATCTTGCTGTTTTTCGTAACGAACATAAGACTTAATATTGTTTTTAGATGTTTCCTTCAACTAAGTAAAAACAACACGCGTGAGAAATGGCCAAGAGAAATGGCCTAGAGACGACAGACGCTATTTGCATCTGTCCCGTTCAGTCACCCAGCTAAAAATGGCTTTCGATCTTATGCTTGGCCCTGGCTAATCAGAGACCAACTACAAGGTTTGTAAAAGGTTAAGTCCAGTCAATTACATATACGTCTTTGTTCATGATTCAGAATTAACGTTGTTTTTAATTTATACACTACCGTGCATAATTTATCGGCCACATATCATTATGTAAGAATTACATAAGGTCACTAGTATGTGGCATCCAGAGAGGATCAAACTCACAATTCAGTAATGATATATTTGCGAGAGTAGCTTGCTAACCATTACACAACGATGGGATAAGTAAGGATCCGTTCAAGTATTACAAATAAAAGGATTGGTATATTGATCATTCAACTGTTTTCTTGTAAGGGAATGATAGCATAACTTAAGTGCATTTGTATATTTGAGGAGGCGTGCATGTAACGGTTATCGTCATGGGAAACGGAATTGGTGACCCGAGTTCAAATCCTGGACGAAGATTTTTGCGTTTCCCTTCGTGCTAATACCATTAGAAAATGCATGAACCCAACACTTCATAAGTGTAAATAGTAGTATAGAATGAGTTATTTAGCCTAGATAAGGCAACCATTCTAGAAGGAAAACTCTGAATGCAAACCAGCTTTACTCCTCTTAAAATTCACCTTGTGTTGCACCCTGTCCATTGTGCAGGGGTTGGGTTGGGTAAATACAAACTTTAATATATCTAAACCCAGGATAAATGTTTATATTGAGTTCGATTTTTATTGTAATTCTTTAGCTTAGTTACAGTGTATTCTACGACCAAGGACCCGAGGGTCAAAGGAGTAATTCAGTTCCGACTGGCGTTGATTTTTTTGCAACTAGTACATGTCATAAGTATGACCTCATACTCTTAAATCAAAATCTGTGTTTAACTGAAAAAATAAGAAAAAAAAAACAAATAAAATCCCAATAATATTTTTCATACCAAAATGAGTTACCATCCATTATTGAAAAAATAATTCATGTTCTTAGATTATAATTACCAGGGCAAATGTGTCCCAGGGAATTGTTTTGTTTAAATAGGCGACGAAGCTGCAATATTAAGCAATGTTGCAGCGGGAGAAATTGTAACATAAAAATGATTTGCAGTTTCTAAGTCTTATTAGACTATAATTCTTATCTCAGAATCATTTATTCATAATATTAGACACAGCATTTGCCCTGATCGTCTTTATCACCATCATTAATTCCAGCAATCACCATTTTTAATGAATGTTCGCACTAGTGTGGTAGATCTCAGCAAAATATCCCTTCAGCACTTTCTCATTTCAATAACATCATTATCTGAATATTTTCGATCATCACACTATAATTCTCTAAATGTCCTTTTTTTTCTTTTTATGTTCTTTTTTTTTCATTTTTTTTTTCATATATGTCTCCCGTATAACTCAAGGATGATTATAGTTATGTATAACAAAATTTCTGTGTCTAATAATGTTTTAGTTTCTTTGTCTCTATATATTTATGAGCGAAATCTTTGTTTTGTTTTTGTTGTTTTTAATAGTATATCAACCTTGTTGGGTTATTTAATGTCAAAGCCATCCTTGTAGGAGAACGGTAGTGGTGATAGTTTACCCAAATACGGGAGATGAGAAGGATTCAAACCTTTCCCAATGGTATGATTCTAAAAGTGAATGTGATAGCACGATTGGAATTTGAAATCACTTGTTACAATATCGCAGTCCAGCACGTTAGCCATTGCATCACGTGGGCTTCCCATGGCTAATAATTAACCCTATAGCATGTTTATGGCAAATTAGTTGTTGTTGTTTTTTAATTTATTAACGTATTCTAAATTTGTAATTAGAGATAAGAATTAAAATATAAATATGATACTGGTTTGGTTTAGTTTCTTTCTTTAATGGCATATCAACCTTTGCGGGTTATATAATGCTAAAACAATCCGAGTAGAAGAAGAGTAGTGGTACTATTTAACCTATCTTTGGTAAATATAATACTAAACTAAAAGCTATACATTCTGATTTGTTTATTTGTTTAATGGCATATCAACTTTTGCGGGTTATCTGATGTTAAAACCATCATTGTAGAGGAGCAGAACTTGTACTATTTAACCCATAGCTAGGGTTATACATTCATTCATCGGTTTAGCCAAAGCAAAAGAACAAAAATAATAATTATCTTTCTCACTAATAATATAAATAGTATATTTTTATTTATCTAGATTTTTTTACATAAAGTTTTGTCAATTATTATTGACAATAATGTTAACTAACATTGCCGGGGGAAGCCTGACTCTTGTACCAGCTGTTTTAAGAGCTAATCTACCAGAGCACAGAGCCACAGAAGTTTAAATATCATCATCATCATCATCATCATCATCATCATCATTATGGCATTGATTCTCATGAATCTCTCTCGCCATCCGTCGCTATCGGTTCATCACTCCTGGCAAGTTTATCCCACGAAATTCTATATCTGCACAGAGCTGATAAATATTTTGCTGGTCAGTCCCCTCAGGTGTTTCTTTGGCTAAATATCTACACGAAAACGTCACTCATAAATTCGTCCTTATTTCTCCAGCAGTATCTAACGTATCTATTTTATTGTTTTTAGTTATATAGTTTATGTGATAGAAGGCAAGTAGCTGCACAGCTGCTTTTTGGAGGTGATGCTTCCAGGATTTGTTGAAGACAGAACGCAGGATCCTTGTGAAGTTTCCACCTAGTTTTTTGTCGATTATATCATTATAATGGAGATTATGTATTTTTCTCTCTGTAACCGAAACTATATTACTACTCAAGTCACAATTCCCTTAGTTATTAACGTCACATTCTCCATGATTTTATTTTTATTTACAAGTCAATTATTAATAAGATTGTTTTACATTATTAATAATGTTGGTTTTATCTACATACTAATAACATGCAAGTGAATCTATATGTACAACAAAATAGCGGTTTACAGTGTGAACGAGAAGGCTAATTTGTAGATTGATCTTAAAAAATTGATTTTAATAAACATGTGCTTAGTTTTATTGATTTCTAATTGTTTGGTTTTATGTTAATAAATATGAGCAAAAATCTCGGGGATGAATCTTAAAAGAAATCGATTAACAATAAAAAAAAATAACTGTAATTTTATTTTTTAATTTCTAATTTAACTAATTAGTTAAATTAAGAAAGTTTAGTAATGAAAGACGGGAGTGGGTGAGTTTCAGTTGTTCTATCTTTCGGTTATACCCTCCTCTGTTTCAAATCATTTTTATCTGCATTCTTATTTAGTTTCATTAGCCTTTCTAATCTAATATAGTATTTCATTACATTAAAACTGATATTTGCCAGTTTTATTAAAGTCCAACTGATAAAGTCATACAGTAGTGGTTCTGATTTGTCGGTGCCATGTTTATTGTAATTGTTTTAGACTATAGTAATATTAATTGACGCGTTTTTATTATTGTTTTAGATGAAGAACTGACAATCTCAATTAATAAGAATTTTGACTCGAATCACCTTTATTTGTTTAATTCTACTTAATACGCATTTCAATTAATTCGTTATTTTCCTCTTTCAATTTCCCCATGTTTTATTATTGAGAGCGATACATTTACAAAGATATGTCTTATTTTCAAGATGAAAATTAGCTTAACTGACGAAACCCTTGTAAATTCTAATGTCTTATAGAATTTAGCATTTTCCTATTATACAAAACAACTAAGACCTTTGGTACTTATAATGAAAATCGAGTGACCATTATTATTTCACTCCTTGCGAGTTTTTCTCACTAGATTAAACTGGTGATCATTCACTGGAGTTTGAGTAACGACAAGTCTCCTCAGGCCTCAAGGACACTTCTGAATAATCTAGCCGATATCAACAATGATGTGGTTTGTATAGTCTCAGTTCTATCTCTGCTTTCCTTTCCCTTCAGTCTTTTCAAAGCCCTGAAGGACGTATTGTCTAAGTATTCTTGTTGATCTTATCATCGCTGTGGTCTGGATGGTCATGATTCCTTCTCTGATATACAGTTCTCTTTCTCAGGCCTTTGGGGACCGTTCTATGGGCACTGATTACAATTGGTATGATCGTCACTTTTATATTCTACGGATGTTCAGTTCTTTGGTGAGATCCATGTATTCGCCTAGCCTTTCGCTTTCTTTTATTTTCACTCTTTGTTTCCGCTGGAACATCAACATCCCCTAGTTACCAAGTTGTTTTCTTGCAAATTAACACAAGGTCTGGTCATCTGGCCAGGACTGAATGATCCGTTTGTATCTCAAAATCTCAGAACGATATGTGACAATAATAAAGATATGTTATGGCGAAAGTGCAGTTTAGAGTCATACTCAAGACACCTTCAGAATAGGGCTTTTATCCCTCAAAGAGGATATATTTGGTGTATTCTAAAGCCCACCAACATGGCGGAAAATATAACTGAGGGTGGTTTATTCGGAGGATGTATCTAAAATGATACTCAGTATCGCCTATAAATAAGTCCCCCCCCCGCCTCAAAAATTTTTCATAAAATTTTGATTTTTTTTTCAAAAACAAAAGGTATCAGGATTGTATTATTTCTAATTAAACATTATACAGTCAGAATGGATATTATTAGATATTATTTATTAACAAATTCTACAGCATTGAAAACCTGTGAAAAGAAAAGACAATTGCATAGATATAAGAGAATTTCATGCAATCTCCTTTTAAGGACATATCCCAGTTTGTGCATACACCATTTGTCAGCTTGACCAATATTTAATCTCTCGCATACTTCCCAATGGATCACCAAGTCGTAACTACTTTGTACTCCTTTTGTGTCAGTTAGCTGTCTTTGCTTCTTATGCTATCAACTGTTTCATCTCTGTCATGACTATATCTAGGCTTGCTATTCTGTTGCGTATTATCAATTTTTTCTTACATATAATTGGTCATTATGATATTATCTGGCGCTGCTATTAAAATAGAATCAGTTTCTATCTTTTCCTTTTTAGCCATGTTCAAATAATCTCGTGTGCAATTTTTTCAGTTTGTTTTTTAAAGTATCAATCCAAGGTTTGTTTGAGATTTTTAACATTTTGTTTTCTAGATATTGTTATATTCCATTTTAATCTTAAGTAATTTATGTTGATATTGCTCTTACAGGCTGCTGCAATTTTGGAAAGATATGAACCCCCTCATCTCCTTAGTTATGGGATAAACAGTACCACTACTGTGGGTTTGGTATTAAATAACCCACGAAGGTCGATATGGCATTAAACACAGAAAGCAAACCAACCAGGTACCTGACAAATCTTTTAAAAATATTTGCCTATTTTTGCTTTCTTTTTCTTCAGCTATTCGATATGCGAATATAAAATCAAACAGTCCTTCTTTTCTTTGTTCTAAACAATCAGATCCCATTTCTTCCTTTAATAGTCGTTACTGGATCGGACAGTATTTTACAGACTAATGTTTTCGTTTTTTATTAGCTATATACAAAACAAAGTTGAATTTGCAAACTTGTATGAAAATAGTAATGTAAAAACTTGAGAAGAAAAGTCATGCTTTTTCTTTTTAAAGTTCTACGTGTATATATATATATATATATATATATATATATATATATATATATATATATATATATATATATATATATATATATATATATATATATATATATATATATATATATATATACCCCTCCCTATGGGCAGGGTGTGACACACCGTCAGTTACTAAAGCGGACTTTAATCCTTCTTATCGTCTGGTTACCTAGCCAAGGTTAAAGAGCCAAGCCTGCACTAGTATTTACCCATAGCTGGAGGGTGAGTAGTTGGATACATTCCTTTCTCAAGGGTATTAACGCTATGTCGGGTCGACGAGTTCATTTCCTACGACTCTAACCATTACACCATGCGCCTCCAACTACCTACATATAACGTTAAAAAGATTAATAAACCACAACTCTGAGTTTCTCCAATCACCAGATGTGATGCATCGAAAATTCATATACGCAGGAAACTAAATTCTTAGTACTCTCTTAAATTGGAGGAAGAAAACCAAAATCCTGCGAAAGACTCTAGGTGATGTTAGGACATTGTTATCAATTCAGTTGCCAACAAATGTGATGTTTCGACCTATCTCAAGTGATGATTGTAGTCGTGAAACTTAGAGTCAGGAGTAATTAGATTTTTCTTTCTTTTTTAAACTTTTTATTGTTTAGTATAGTTTTATTTGCTTCACATTTTTCTTACATTTTATACATTTTTTTATACATTGAGCATTTTTATTTATTTATGTATTTACTGCTGCTTTAAACCTTACCAAACCCCGGCATTCTGATTTTCATTTGATTATATATATATATATATATATATATATATATATATATATATATATAGTGGTACCTTGACTTACAAGTTTAATTCGTTCCACTCGATACTCAATGCCGTCGTATATCAAACCAATGTTCTCCATTAAAATTAAATTGTAATGTCATTAATCTATTTCAGTCCTACCAAAAAAAAAGACCCCAATTTATTTATTGTTTTTTTTTACATCAAAAAATAGATTATTGTATAAAATATAATAAAATAGGATGTAAGTAATTATGTGCTGGGATATTGTGTAATGTTTATTTTATATAAATAATATTTATTTGGGCGTAATATATTTGGAAACTTAAATGTTTTTAGTGAACCTATTAAGATAAGCGTATCTGAAGCTCGCTCGTATCTCAAATATTAGTTCTCAAGATAGAGGGAAAAAATCGACCGAATAAAATCTCGTAACTCGGAAAACTCGTAAGTTGATGCACTCGTAAGTCAAGGTAACGCTATGTATATGGCAATAATATCATAATCATCGTGATGATTTTCATAGCCATCATCATTATGGTTATCATCAGCTTTGTATTATTATTGTCAAAATTGGCGATAGCCGGTGTTTGCGACTGCACGCCAAACACTCATGTCTCATCATTTGTACTAAAATTCTGTCCAACCATTATAGGACACACACACACACACACATATATAAACACACACACACGCACGCAGAGGCTATAACACACGACCACCCGCTATCCTCCGTTCTTTCGCTTTCTTCTCTCTATCTTCTTCTTTCCTATTTCACTGCCAATCACAAAGTATTAATTACCCAATTCTGTCACGCTCCGCTGTGCCGGCAAATTCAGATTTTCGTCTCCACACCGTCATCAAACCACACCCTTTACCCAACGTTCTTTCCACACCGGGCAGGACTTTCTATGCCGTCGTTCACCCCATTCCCCGTCCTCTCTTTTCTCTATCACTCACACACTTTCTTTTGTTTAACAATTCCTTATATTTTGCTTCTGCATCTTTTTTTTTTAATCGTTTTTATACATCTCTCTTTTTTTTATGCTGTTATGTTCTTCTTCCACTATATCCTTTTTTGTTCTGTAGTATCTGTGTAAATTTTGTCCTCGATATCTGTCCTTCAACTTACCATATAAGCATTGTATACTCTTCTTTATTTTTCCCATTTTCTTTCTTTTTTTTCCTTTCTTGTTTCAGATGTCTCAGTTCTTTTATTAATGTCATCTATTATTGTTTTTTTTTTTGTTTTGTTTTGTTTCTCACCAATGTATCGTATTCTTTTAATTCCCTAATACATTCATACGTATATACAGATAGACACAAGTCTTAATCACTATATCTCTTTATGGGTGTTATACGGAATTTGTTACTTATGATATAGTCTTCATAAGTTAACATCAGGATATAACATTGAAGTGGACTGAGAAATATATATATATTTTTGGAGGATATGTGCTTAATTGAAGTCATACCTAATTTTTGAAGATTAATTAGTTAATAATTAAAGAATTTATGCAGGCTTATATGTTCAAATGTAAGGCTAAACAGATCGAGAAAATGTCAATCCCTGAATGTACATTTCGACCTATTAGGTCTCATCAGCAAGGTTATAGACATGGGAGACTGCTCTGTACATTCAGGGATTGACATTTTCTCGATCTGTTTAGCCTTACATTTGAACATATATGCCCGCTCAAATTCATTAATTATTAACTAATTAATCTTCAAAAATTAGGTATGACTTCAATTAAGCACATATCCTCCAAAAAAAATTGTCGGCTAAAAGCCATATCAAATAAACACAGTGTTTATCTTAGTACTTATATATATATATATATATATATATATATATATATATATATATATATATATGCGTGTGTGTGTGTGTGTGTGTTACTAGATAACTTGGTGATGGGAATGATTCTATTTATGCCTTTTTTAATATAGATATTTTAAAAATTTGGTGGTTCGCTCGATGTACGATACGATAATTTGATACTCATACCTAGAGCAATATCTTATTATAATGGAGATTGTGGGTTTGTCTGTCTGTAACCGAAACTATATTACTATACAAGTCACAATTCCCTTTGTTATTTACATCATATTCTCCATGATTTTATTTTTATCTAAACCTCAATTATTAATAAAATTGTTTTACATCATTAAGACTGTTGACCATATCTACATACTAATAACATGCAATTGTATTTATATATACAACAAAATAGCGGTTTACAGTGTGAATGGGAAGGCTAATTTGCATATTGATCTTAAAAATTGGATTTTAATAAATATATGCTTAGTTTTATTGATTTCTAATTGTTTGGTTTTATCTTATTGAATAATGAGCAAAAATCTCGGGGATAAATCTTAAAAGAAATTCATTAACAAAAAGAAATAACTGTAATGTTATTTTTTACTTCCTATTTTAACTAAATAGTTACACCAGGAAAATTTACCAATGAAAGACGGGAGTAACGGAAAATGATGGAAGAGTTAGTTTCAAAGTTGTTCTATTTTTCAATCATACCCCCTCTGTTCCAAATCTTTTTTATCTGCATTTTTATTCAGTTTCATTAGCCTTTCTAATTTGATATTATATTTTATTATATTAAAACTTAAATACTTGCACCTGGAGGGTGCATATATTTGCTAGTTTATATAATTGATAAAGTAAAGGCTTAGATATCGGTCATGTTGGCGAATATGAATTTATTTTAACAAAAATGAAAATTTTAGTACAAATAAATACAAAACCGCCAACATAACCGATACTTAATCCTTTACTTTATCATATATATATATATATATATATGTGTGTGTGTGTGTGTGTGTGTGTGTGTGTGTGTGTGTGTGTGTGTTTACTTATTTATCTATTCATATTTATATTTCTTCTCCGTCCATATTTATAAAGATATATGTGTGTCTATACGAAGTGGTACCTTGACTAACGAGTGCCTCGAGTTACGAGCTGTCACTCGGTCGATTTTTGCTTTATGTTAAGAGCTAAAATTTGAGGTACAGCGAACTTCAGATTCTATTATTTTAATGAGTTCACTAAAAAAAATGTATAAATTTATTCCGCAAACAAATATTATTTATAAAAAGAATAAACATAAAACATATTACAGCACATAATTCATTACATTCTATTCTATTATGTTTTAAACAATATATTGCTTTTTTTCCTATTCTAAAAAACGTAACAAAATAGTTTGGAAGTTTTTTGCGGGGGTGGGGGGATAGAACGAATTAATGGTATTTTAGTTTATTCCAACGGGGAAAATTAATTTTATATACGTGGAAATTGAATTACAAGCGGAACAAATTAAAATCATAAGTTAAAATACCACTATATATATATATATATATATATATATATGTGTGTGTGTGTGTGTATGTGTGTGTGTGTGTGTGTGTGTGTGTGTGTGTGTGTGTGTGAAAGTGAATCCGATAGTATGTTAAAAAATGATAACAGAGTGAAAAATAAGGAAAGTTGAGATGATTTATTCATATTTGAAAAAAATATATTTGTCAACACTTAGTGTTTCGATTGGTGATTTACATTATCGAACACAGATTGCAAGATTTTTAAACGCATTAATAACATAGGCTGTTTTGAGGCAAAGCTAACTCGGCTCGACCTTCATAAAGACATCGTTAATAGATAATATGGTAATTAAAATTAAATAATGCTCATTTACTAATCACTGGGAATATAACGTACATAACTACGGGAATTGTGACGTTGGTGGTGACATTATCTCTATTATAATCAGATTTGTCTCAGTTGCCTTATGTAATACTTGCTGAATATACATCTATGCCAGATAAGATGTCAATGTATGTATTACAGTGGTTATTTTACAATATACAATTTCATGGCGCCAAAGAGAGAAAAACAGTATTCCAGTGACGAGGAAGTGAAATCTGTAGAGAAGAAGTGGCTCAAAGAACAGTCAACATAATTTTACGGGGCAGGGATACATGTTCTTATTTGAAGGTGGAACATTGCTATTGAGAGAAACGGTGACTATGTGAAGAAGTAAGGATGTGATCCACAGACGACCAGCTTCATTATGATGTATGATACATGTTCCTGTGTTAGTTTTTATACCAGTTCTAAACAAAATGGCATTACTTTTTTACTCACCCTTGTATGTGTGCCAGACTAAACAATGCTTAGAGGCCAGGTTAAAAATGTGGTAAGTAAAGTAAGTAAAGTTAGGTGGAGTGGCCGATTGACGTTATCAGTTGGATAGGCGAGGGTGTCTATTCCCTTTTCATAAGCGTTAAATCAGATTGTTTTTGCGTCTGAAGTGGAACGTCGCACTTACCATCAGGTCCCCACTTTAGCGCACAGATACAAACTGTGCTACTCATGCGCTGAGTTGGGGCGGGCCGGTATCGACCCCGGAACCTTGTGGCTCTTAGGTGGATGGTCTACCCACTGAGCTAGACCAGCTCATTAACCTAAATTGTAACCTAAATCCGAATATTTTTAGAGTTTATTTGATTTCTTAAATTAAATTTATGTGTTCTCGTTCTCCGATAATACCTACATCGGAAAAATAAGGTCTAAAAATGTCGGCTTCGGGTCAATCTTACTGCACATTTGGGTATCCCATTGCTGTGTAATAATTAGCAAGCTAGTCTCGTAAATCCATTACAACTGAATAGCGAGTTCGATCCTCGTTGAATGCTCCAAATTTGTGAGTTTGTGTCACATCTTACTTGTAGCGAATGGGTTGGGTAAATACCAACCTACCCTTACCGCGCATTTCACCTGAAATTAGTAGTTCTAGAAATATATCAGAAATCCACGAAACAGAAAATAGATTTAACAATAATATCATCCTATGAAGATAATGCTACGCTTTGAACATTTTCAGTTTTGTAGATGTTTTCAAATGTTTTAGTAACGTTTAAAAATTAACGATTATAGTTTTTGTCGGAAATGTTTTTAGTATCTAAGCAGGGGGCAACGTTTAGGTACCGGAAATTTATGTCGAAAATGAGTTGGTCATTTAAATTAGAGTTTAATGGTTTGAATGCCGACTTTTCCTTCTCCTAGTCTGGTTGTGGTGCCAAGTCTAAAGTTTCCAGTCTACACAACTATTTGGAGTTGAGTTGGTGGCCCTGGTGTTAGAGTTGTGGGAAATGGACTCATCGATCCGAGTTCAAATCCTGGACGAAGCTACAGTTCACATAGCGCTAATACCCTTGGGGAAGGTGTGATCCAACTACTCTCCCTCCAGATATGGGTAAATAGTAGGACAGACTTGGCATTTTAACCTTGGTTACACAACCAGTATTGGAGAAAGAAAACTCTTAATTTCAAACCTGTTAAATTCCGCTTGGGGTGGTCACTACTAGAATAGGCTCAGTCCTAATTAGTGATCTATTTCACTAATAATCTAATTTAAATTTAATAATTTAAAGTTTACCCTATAGCTGGGGAGAGAGCAAATGGATTCTTAAGAATATTAGTACAAAAAGAAACACAAGCAGTCATCTCTAGGATTTGAACTCAGACCGATGAGACCATTTTCAATATTTAATTCAGCATTTACCCCACCCTCCGAATGAACTAGATGCGACGCAAGGTCAATTTTAAAGTTTGAATTAGGCGTTTTCCTTCTCCTACACCGTTTACCATAACTATGTTAAAGGGCCCAGTCCGTCCAACTATTAACCCATAGCTAGAGGAAGAATACTTGGATGAATAACTTCCCCACAGTCAGGTATAGAGTCAACCAGTTCGTCATAGGTAGGATGTGACGCAAGGTCGCAAGTATAGGACATTCATTGAGGATCGATTTCGCTATTCAGTACTAATGGATTTGCAGGATTAGCTTGCTAACCATTACACAATGATGTGACGCTCAATCTTTTCCAAGGGTATTATCGCTATGTAAAATTAAAATAGCCTCGTCCCGGATTTGAACTCTTGTTTCAGTGTCCATTTCCTACGATGATAATCGTATCACAACGAGTGTCTCCATGTTTCCAATTAGTAAGTTGGAGTGGCCTATTGTCCGTATCAACCGGACAGCGAGAGATTCTATCCCCTTTCTAACGGGGAGATTGATTTTTGCATCTGAGGTGGAGCGCCACATATACCATCACTTTACAGATCCATGCACTAAGTTGGCGAGGGGCAGTATTGAAACCGGTATCTTGTGGTTCCTATGCAGATGCTCTACCGACTGAACTAAACTGATGCATACCAAATTTGGAAGTTCTACAACAAACTGTGTTGCCGTCTTTTGAGGACAAACTATTCCTATTTTAATAATATAGATTATTTTTTCTCATAATAAAAGAGAGCTCAGGAAAAAACAATACATTGTTTGGCAAGTCTCTTAAGAGGCATCAGAAGTCAGTATGATAAAATGAATAATTGCGACTGGGGCTGTGGAATACACCGACTGCACCTCTGTTAACCGTGGGTAGCGACTCGTGACGCTTGTAGACGGAATCCTGGTGGCTGAGCGGTCTATAACATGCAATACAACCCTTACTTGGGTCAAAGAGGCCTCCATCGATCAATCCACGGGTCACGTCAAGACCTAGCACCTATATGCTTGTCCCGACCGTATTGCTCTTATAACAAATCCCAACTCTTTTTATAATATGTGCTAGAAGGCGATGGCTGTGGAACTTATTGTCTGGAGTATGACGTTAAACTGCAAATATTGGTGAGATTCCAGTTCTGAAGCTCTAGGGAGTGTGGAGTACCCATCATTACCATTACTCCCAGGTCCACTGACATCAAGTGGTAATACCTGTCAGGGTACCACTTGTGGGTTAAATAGATAAAAAAATAATTTTAAAAAATAAGTACCCAACAAGAATGAATAATGTCTTCGGCATAAAATAACCCAAGGATTGAAATGCCGTAAAATTCAATCAACCAATCAACCTACCAACCAACCGTATAAAAAGATATATGTGTGCACTTATTTTTGCATGTTCTTGATTTTGAGTGTCTGGCTATGCGATTTAGTGCACAAGACGATAACGTATAATTTCTTTTCTTAAATCTGAGTTGAAAAAGTGAATAAAAATCCAAATGCGAGAACTTGAGAAAAATGCATTTTTTTATTCTTTTACGTTTTGCCTAAAAATAAGTTGTAAATAAAAAAAATAAAACATCAAGTTCAACACAGATCAAAAACAAATTACAATCATCACCACAAAAAGAAAAGAAAAAATGTACGACATAAAATCTTTATTTTCATTATTTATATTTTCCTTAATTCTCATCCTCTCTCTCTCTCTCTCTCTCTCTTCTCTCTCTCTCTCTCTCTCTCTCTCTCTCTCTCTCTCTCTCTCTCTTTCTTTCTCGTACACTCCCTCTCTTTCTCTCTCCCCCTCCTCTTCTCTCTCTCTTTCTCTCTTTTTTCGTCCACATCCAGTTCAATCTCTTACTTTCCCTTCTTTTTATCCAGGTTTCTTCTTCTTCTTCTTCTTCTTCTTCTTCTTCTTCTTCTTCTTCTTTCCTTCTTCTTCTTCTTCTTCTTCTACATCCAGTTCTTTGTCTCTTTCTCTTCCTTATTCCGCATCGAGGTCTCGTTCCCCGCTTTCTTCTCTCTCTCTCTCTCTCTCTCTCTCTCTCTCTCTCTTCTCTCTCTCTCTCTCTCTCCTCTCTCACACCTAGTTCTATCTCATCGCCCTCCCCCTTTCTCTCTCTCTCTCTTTCTCTCTGTCTTTCTCTCTCTCTGTCTCTCTCTTCTTCCGCACCTAGGTCTATCTCATCCTCCTCCTTCTCTCTCTCTCTCTCTCTCTCTCTCTCTCTCTCTCTCTCTCCTCTCTCTCTCTCTCTCCTCTCTAGACGTTCTCTTTATAAAGTCCAAACAAAGTGAAGTGAGCTGTAGACGTCTGGGGCATTTTATTCATTCATTCATTCATTCGTTTATTCGTTCACCAATCCATTCAGTCTTTTTTCTTTTTTCTTTTTTTTTTTTCCTTTTTCTCTTCTTTTTATTTTTTTTTCTTCTTTTTTTTTCTTTTTTGCCTTCGTTCATCGGGATCGCTTCTACGTTCGATCATTCAATCACTTGATCATTGCATCGTTTCTTGTAATCTAACGTATAAAGAAAAAAAAATGGGAAGGAGGGGGGGTCGACAAAGGAGTAAAAGACATGAATAACTAAGGAGGATTTTTCTACTCATTCGCCCGGAGTCAATTTCACGGGAGTAAAACGGAGTCTTTATTCCCAATTTTGGACTCTACGCCACAATGTCGGCACAGGCCTTTTTCCGTGGAGACCATTGTCTGGAAACACTGGCTTAGAGACAAATTCAACAGGAAGAAACTTGGCGCGCGGGAGTTGGAGAGCAAACCAGAACTTCGCCCTTAATGCTTCTACTGATGCTAATAAAGAACCTTGTGTGAGCTGATGCAGATGCATCTTGGGTAATACTATTATTTATTACTATTAGAGGAGAAACTCGGCCTTTTCAATCTTTCTCACAGACTATTTTCGCTATCACTTCTTTTATTTCTCTTTTACTGTTTAACTTTTTTTTTCAGAGTCAAATGATTTTAACGTTTTTTTTTTTTTGTAAATTTCTTACTAGCAGAAATACCCAGCGTTGCCCAGGAGAAAAGAATGCATTCAATAAAATGACATAAATAACTACAATACAGTTGCACGAGTGTCCCAGCTTACGAGTTTTGCTAGTTACGAGCTGTCACACGATCGATTTCGATTTTTTTTTTTGCATTGTGTTTAGAGATAAAAGTTGAGGCACGAGTGTGCTTCAGATACACTTATCTTAATAAGTTTATTAAGAACATTGTGTTTCCTAATTTATTATGCCAAAGAAATATAATTTTCATTCAAAAATAACATTAAAACATAATACAGCACAATTTTTACGTTCTATTTTATTATGATTTTATACAATACAGTGGTATTTTTTTTTTCAAAGAAAAAGGATTAAAAAAATAGGTTATTAGTGGGAGGGGGGCTGCTGGAACAGATTAATGGCATTTCAGTTTATTTCAATGCGGAAAAGTGGTTTAATATACGAGCAAATTGGGTTATGATCAAATTTAATTAAACTCACCAAGTTAAAATGTAATAATATAAGAATATAAAAGAACTCATCATTTACTTACTTTCCCTTATAGGCTCAGGTCATTTCTAGTTCTAGTTTTCATTTATATGAATAAGTAATCTGTTTATTTAAAGAAAGATTCTATGTCTGTATGTATGTTTGTATGCCTGTTTGTACACTGACATGTTTAAACCGGTGTCCAACTGGTTTGAATTAAGAGTTTTCTTTCTATTAGACTGGTTGCTGTACCAATGCTAAATATTCCAGTCTATCCTACTATTTAGACATAGCTGGCTGGGGGACGATCCATGCATTTCTTGGTTGTAATTGTACAAAAAGAAGCACAAACAGCTACGTTTATTATTTGAACTTGGTTTGATGAGACCCTTTCAACATGAGCAGGACGCGACGAAAGATCATTTTTTTCCTCGACGACTTCTCATAGAACATTTGCTCAATCGGTCCTACTATTTTGAAATAATATTGTCCTACTATTTGTCCTATCGAAAGAATAGTTGGATTCATACCTTTCCAAAGGGTACTAACGCTATTTGAAATGCAAACAGCCTCGTCCTGAATTTGACATATCTTGTCCAATTCCTGCGAGGATAACCATTACACAACGAACGCCTCCATATAAACGCATAAGTAAGAAACTCACACACACACACACACACACACACACACACAACATACATATATATATATATATATATATATATATATATATATAATATATATAATATATAATGGCCCGAAAAGTCTGACATAAAAAAATGCAATCTTTTAGTCTTTTGAGTCATAAAATATTGTCCAGGGAAATATATTTTTAACTATTTCTGAAGAACTACATATTCTAGATAACTCTATTATCACGGATACAAAGGTTGCACCTTAATTTGAGTACTTTGTATAACTTTGCTCAAGGTTTCCCGGGTCAATCCTCTTATCACTGCATGAATATTATTCGCGAGCTGTAGGAATTTATTAAACCCATTCAAATATACACACTTCTTTAAATAAACCCACAAAAAGAAGTCAGAAAGACAAAGCAAACAAATAGAGAAGGCATTTCAATTCTGAATTTCTTTAGATTATTCCGTCACTAAAAATCTATTTTCATTGATATTATAAACCTGTCTATTGAATAGTAAAAATCTATTATCTCTATTTGGTCTTTCACATTGTAACGTGACAATTTGTTTTGATTATTAACAGTATCTGAAAAATAATATGAAAATCAAATTAAAAAACAAGAAAATTGGGAATTTTTAAAATGTTTCAGTATTTTTTGTTGTCCATCCCCCCTTCTCTCTTCTTTCTCTCTCTCTCTCTCTCTCTCTCCTCTCTCTCTCTATATATATATATATATATATATATATATATATATATATATATATATATATATGATCTTATATGAAAAAGGTGAATTACCGGTAACATTGGTTACAATGGTTAGTTGATGCAGGTTTCACAATGATAAGACAGCGATATAGCAAATATAAAGTGCTCAATACGTGAGTAGAGCAAATTTATTATTATAATGGTATACACAGGAATAACCTACTCGTTTCACCATTAGGATTTTCAAGGTTAAATCCACTGAATTAATCAAGATATTGATTAATTACAGCCGATTGCACACGTGTATTTTGTGGCAAAAATAAATTTGTCCACAAAATAAAACGCGTGCAATCGGCTATAATTAATCAATATCTTGATTAATTCAGTGTATTTAACCCTAAAGATCCTTATGGTGAAACTCGAGTAGGTTATTCCCGTGTATACAATTATATATATATTATATATATATATATATATATAATATATATAAGAATAAATGTTTACCTTGGTTGGGATATCATTTTTTTTTCATTCGGCATTTCTTCGCATCTTCAGTATGATTGTTACTGATTTGAAGACCTCACGACCGGTCTTATTAGTATGATTTTCCTCTGTAACTGATTTATGTTTTTCTTCAAATATCTGCTTCCGCGTTTGTTAAATACGCCTCTATCCATTCATTCACTTATTTATAATACTTCGTATATGTAAAAAAAATCTACTAGCAAATCATTATATATACGTCTGTGTTCTCAATTTTGGTTGACCCCTATCAAAGAAACACTCGATATTATCCATATATATATATATATATATATTATATATATAATATATATATATTTACTTACTTATTTGTTTATATACACACACACGCACACATACACACACACACAATATATATTTATAAATATATATATATATAATATATATATATATATATATATATATGTAATTCGGTGCTGATGGTCTAATGGTTAAGAATCCTGACTGATGATAAATCGATTCGGTTTCACTCCCGGCTGGAGGTTGCTTGCTAATGTCTAACCAACTGAAGAGACGTAATACGTCGAAACACCTTGTCTGTGTATATATATATATATATATATATATATTCAATAGTATGTCATGGAGATATAATTTTTTATTCAATTGTTTTCCTTTTCTTACATCAGAATTAAGGGAGTGCAAGAATTTTTCATGAACTTTTCATCCAGGTCCAAGGGCTTTCAATCATTGTCAAGAACAAGAACGAAGTAGTGTCTGTGTTCTCTTCGGATATATTGAGATGGTGAACGATTTTCAGAGTCTCCCTCCGAATGTGCTAAAAATCGAATTCTGTCGTTAATTGAAAGAATATTTATTGGCTGGTTTACATGACAACGTCAAATTCT
>CM042138.1:130265252-130270252 GCA_023376005.1 Doryteuthis pealeii | reverse complement strand
GAAATAAAATAAAATAAAAAATGTAAAAAATATTTATATACGAAAGAAAACAAAGACAATCAGAACAATAAAGTAACTGAGAACAAGGGATAAACTAAAAATGAATAAATAAATAAATGAATAAACAGCACCAAGCTCCCGACACCCCCCCTCCCTCGCTCTCAGAAAACATTTGAGAAAATATAAAATAGCGTCGTCCGCCCTCACTAGTGTTGCAGAAGGACAGATGAGTTGAGGCGAAATGAGTTGAGCCTGATCAGTGAACAATTTACAATGTGTTTTGGCCGTTGGCAATAATTAGGCCACATCTGTGTATTTCAGTTGAGTCGTTATTGCTCGGCTCAGTGCTGTAGGCAAAGTAGGCTCAAATGGCCAACTACAGACGCTCAACGAAAACTTGTGCCTTAGGGTTCAGCCTTCGTCGTTTAATACTGGAAAGAGAAACGATTTGTTATTTCTTCACCTCGGACATTCACCTTATATTGTCTCTCTATTTACCTTTGTCTCCCTCTTCTCTAGGCTTGTTTGTTGGGATATCAACCAATATTTCATATCTCTCTCAATGTCATTCTCTGTATATCTATCTATCTATCTATCTATTTATCTATCTATCTATCCATTTATTTATCCCTCGGACTGTCTGACAATATATCAATATATCCTTTCAAAACTCTATATTTTACTTCGATGTGAGCAAGGAATTTCACCCAAAGCTGAGAGAGAAGAAATTTAATTCACACATACAAACAAATGTCGAAGGATATATATATATATATATATATATATATATATATATATATATATATATATATATATATATATATATATATATATGTTGTATTTTAGTTGGTCTCCGTATGCTTCTCTCGGTATATATTTTTTTAATGTTTTTTTTTTTAAGTTGGGCGTTATTACGAAGCATTAAAAATATATAAATGAATGAACTCGATATTATGGAGTATTGGATTCACTTATTTATTATTATTATTTTTGTCATAAATTTTCAGGTTCGTTAGATACCCTTTATCAAATGAATGTTATTCCTGTTTAACGGCTTCCTTGTCTCTGTTGTTATCGACAGCGACATCATATATTATATATACTGTTATTATATATACTATTATATATACTATTATATATACTCAATGCAGAAATAGCGGATATGTGGGAGAAACATCCTTTAGACTAAGACTAAATAACCACAAATCCACTATAAATCTCAAATCCCCGCATAGTACAATAGCACTTCATTTTAACACCTTATCACACAACCTTACACACCTCAAATGCATTTTAATAGAACACGCATTTCCAACAACACAATCTAGAAAACAATCAGAAACTAAATGGATTCTAAAATTACAAACACACGTGAAGGAATTGAACTTTAAAAAAAACATTTAAAAAATAAAATATATATACATACATACATACATACATACTTATTTACATGCTGCGTTACATTATTAGACATGGGGCCGGTTTAACTTAGTCGGTATTTCGCAAGATTCGGCATATATATATATATATATATATATATATATATATATATATATATATATATATTAAAAAATGGTCTGAAAAATCGCATCAACAAGAACTGTCAGTAACCAAGCGCCATTGACTTTATGTCAACACTACCTAACGTATATACCTATATAAAAGGTGTGTCATAAAAATATTGAAATTGAAGCTGTATTTAACAATATAGAAATAAACAATGAATGGAACATTAACTTCATTCAGAATACAAGTTGTGTCATAAAAGTTGAATTTACCAAGATAGAAATTAAGAATGAATGGAACGTTCATTTTTCAGAATAGAAGATATGTCAAAAAGTACAAAAAATCTCGATACTTTTTTGACACAGCTTATATATATATATATATATATATATATATATATATATATATATATATAATATATATATAAAGCATTTATTAGAGCGAATACAGATATAGTTTAAGATTTATTATCTGTGATTATAAAAATATAATGCATTTTTAAAACATTCTACCATGAAATCATAGAGCACGTATCAACAAATTATCTCGTAAAAATATGGAAATAAATTTTATTGGCCATCAAAATGCAATAATAACTCATCGATCTATGGTTTTATAATGACTGCATTTGCTGACTTACACAGAGAATATAATGTAAGTATTTACATATTTTATACGTATGATTCAACAACTATCATATCTGATCTGTTTGGAATAAATAACCTGAGATATTAGATGTGATGTAATTCTCAAGTAAAAATAATATCAGAAAATAGACATCTTAAAATTTGTTATAATGAACGATTACTCATCATAATGTGATAGGCCTGACAGTTGGGTCTGTAAAACACGCAGACTGCTCCTCTGCAGAGTGGTAAGACCTCGCCTTAATGGGGCGTCTAGTTGGCCGTGTGTGGCGACCCGTGATGCATAAGGATGCAGTACTGGTGGCTGAGCCGTCAGGTGGCTGAGCATATGACATACAACACTCTACTTTGGGCCTAACTTGGACTTGACGGTCGGTAGGAGAGGCTCGTCCGATCAATTGGCTCGTCCGATCAATTGGCTCGTCACGTCAAGGCCTATCACCTATAAGATTGTCCCGACCTCATTACTCTTATGGCAATCCCATGATCCTTTTTATCATATGTGCTAGAAGGCGGCGGCTGGCGGTCTTTGTATTCTGGGTATGACGTTAAACTGCTTTCGAGAGGTTCTAATTTTGGAGTTCTAAGGAGTGTGGAGTACCCCTTCATTGACATTACTCCCAGTTCCATGCTGACTCGGAGTAGAAGTACTTGTTAGGGACCGACCTAGGGGTTGAATAGATCAAAAAATGAGATTTAAAAATATGTTAAAAAAATGAATTTAAGAAAAATTGATTAGCCAACAAGAATGAATAAAACAAAAACGTCTTGGGTAAAATGATAATATAAGAAAATAACTTGTCCTCTTGTGGATTTTGATGTGACAGTGGATCACAGGCTGAAGGTTAAGAAAGACAAAAAGCTGGCAAATTATTTTGACCTTGCTAGAGAGCTGTTGTGATTGTGATACCAATCGTTGTTTGGGCACCTGGAACAGGTGCCAAGAATCTGGCGACTTGCCTGGTTGAACTGGAAATCAAAAGAAGATTCTAAAATTGGCTAGGGATCTTAGAATAGTTCTGGAGAACAGGCGCATCCGCTCTTACACATCACATATGTAAAACAACCAAATGACCCGTACATACAGTACCAAAATTTCAAATCATCAACGTTTTTGCCCATATTTCTCACTTTTCAAAATCTTTCTGAAGATTGCTCTGTTTAAACAAGCAAGTTGAAAGAGCATGAAACAATATGGAAGCTTAGTTTTCATGTAATTGAATATATACAAAAATGATATTTATTTATTTATTATTATCACTATTATTATTACAATTATATATATATATATATATATATATATATATATATATATATATATATATATATATAGGTAGATAGATAGATAGATAGATATGTATAAATTTTCCTTCATTAGATATATTACGAAGATTTATCGTAGTCAGTCTTGAGAGCTCAACGCACACCAAAGTAGATACTGAGCAATACAAGCACTATATTTAAAATGTATACATTAACACATTTTAGAAAATCAGAAAAAAATTGTCCCCAGCAAAAGATAAGTGTCGTTTTTTGTTCAATCTACATTGTAAGTTGACTGTCTGAAGATGCTAAAGTTATTTTAAACTTTGGTTAAAATATTATAACATGGTCAGATATTTTTTTTTTCTTATTTTAAAATCATATATATATATATATATATATATATATATATATATATATATATGTGTGTGTGTGTGTGTGTGTGTGTGTGTGTGTGTGTGTTGAAAAAAATAATAAATAAAGTAAAGAAAAATGTTGAATGTATGAAAATGTTTAATGAAATGCCGACACGTGTTTCGGCCGAGAAGATGTTTATGTACACATTGTATTCTATTCATCATTATTTTAAATACAAAATGAAATAAAATAATAATAATAGAAAATATATAAAAAAGTTTTTTTAAGTATACAGAAAAACGGCCATCATCAGGGTTAGATGTTTCATACTTAAAATTAAAACGGTAAGAATACATAGAATTTTGACAGTGTTCGAAAAAATAATTAAAAAAAAAATATTTTAGTGAAGCTGACAGTTTAAAAGTTTATGGGTAATATTCAGTTACGTGTGACAATTGAAACATGAATTCAAATTTTTATAGGTATATTATTAATCTACAATCTTGAAGCAGAAAGTTATGTATCATGTTCATACAGGCTAATCTTATCTTATTATAATGGAGATTGTGTGTTTTTCTGTCGGTAACCGAAACTATGTCACTACTCAAGTCACAATTTCCTTAGTTATTGACATCACATTCTCCCTGATTGTATTTTTATTCAAACCTCAGTTATAAGTAAAATTGTTTTACATTGTTAATACTGTTGGTCTCATCTATATACTAATGACATGCAAATGTATTTATATATATAACAAAATAGCGGTTTACTGTGTGAACGGAAATGCTAATTTGCATATTGATATTAAAAATGTGATTTTAATAAATATGTGCTTAGTATTATTGATTTCTAACTGTTTGGTTTTATCTTAATGAATATAAGCAAAAATATCTTCAATGAATCTTAAATGAAATCCATTAACAAGAAAAATAACTGTCATTTATTCTTTACTTCCTCTTTTAACTAAATACTTAAATTAGAAAAAATAACAATGAAAGACGAGAGTGATGGAAGAGTAAGTTTCAGTTGTTCCATTTTTTATTATACTCCCTCTGTTTCAAATCTGTTATTATACTCCCTCTGTTTCAAATCTTTTTATCTGTATTCTTATTTAGTTTCATTAGCCTTTCTAATTTAATACAATATTTTATTACATTAAAAGTTAAATACTTGCACCCGGAGGGTGCATATATTTGCTAGTTTATATAATATATTTAAGGCTATCAT
>CM042138.1:130257752-130262752 GCA_023376005.1 Doryteuthis pealeii | reverse complement strand
TACGCCGGGTATTTAATGGAGGAGAGGGAGAGACAGTTAGATTAGGGATGATAGGTATGATAGTTCTTACTTTTTACACTTCTTCGTCTAACTTGTCAGGCCACCATCTGCTCTGGCCTGACATCTATTTACAGGAGGTTGATTTTCTTTCTTGTTAATTCTGCTTAAAGACTGGTGTGATCATTGTCTTAACATTTAATTGATAACAAGACTTGGTTGTTCTTGATCAAGCTTTTATTTTCAACCCTGCCCATATTGGTTCCGCCACGGGAAGATGGATCCCGGAGCTGACAATATGTCTACGCTTCTTGAAAGCCGGGTCGCATCTGCTCGAAACTCGAAACATTTCCCACGCATCTAATCGCTCGCCTTTTAAGGCGTCAAATATTATTAATCGCCACAACTTTTGGTAATTTTCGACACACCTCATGATTTTCAGTTGATGGCCCTAATTCAAATTCTAACTACAGATACGTTCACAATTTATGACTCATAATGAATTTTAACATTATTTCCATCATTTACTTCTAACGATATGAGAGACTATTTATATTAGATACACTCAGTTTTCCCTCCCTAAATAGAAGTATTGTTTACTTGGACTTAATATTATCTCTATTTAGTCTATATTTCTCTATAATTTTTTGTTAATGATTTTCATCCCGTTTAGTTATAAGCGTGAATATTTTATCTCTGTTAAGCGAGGAATGAAACCGATTAGCCAAATTTTACCTCTTAAGCTAATAATTTTCATTATGTGAAATAAAATATATACTTTTTTATTGCTATCATAAAATGCTACCCCACTCAAAAGACCCTTATATATATATATATATATATATATATATATATATATATAAAGTAAAGTCGTCGGGGTGGCCTAAAATCAGTCTCAGCCAGACAGTGAGGGATTCTATCCCCTTTTCACTAGCGCTAGACCAATGAGGTTATTTTTAGCATCTGAGGTGGAGTGCCACACCTACCATAAGCTCCTTATTTTACCGCACCGATTCCTGTGCTACTCATACGCTGTTTGCAAAGGCTGGTATCGAGCCGGGAACATTCTGGTTCCTAGTTGAACGCTCTACCGACTGAGCTAAACCGGCCTATATATATATATATATATATATATATATATATATATATATATATATATATATATATATATATATATATATATATATATATATATATATATATATATATATATATATATATATATATATATATATATATATAATATATATTAAATAAGTGTATTTTGGCAGCATTTTTTTCTTTTATACAAGTTTTGTTGGACAAGTTTTTTGTTGACCCGTTCGAATTTTCGGGCCATCTTTCTGGTGCCGGGGTGTAACTGGTATAACAGTCACCCAAAGGTTTCAAAACGAGCGCTTTCGGCCATACAATTTGCCATTCTCAGGTGGGAAACGATGGTATGATTTCGTGTATCGTTTTTAACGAGAACGAGTAGTATCAAGGAATTAGAAGTGGGAGGTAATAACCATTGGTAGTAGGAGGTTGTAGGAATGGTAGTGGTTAGAGTGAGCTTTGCATTAGTGATTTTATGTGGGAGTGGGGGGCACAAGTTGTGAGAAGGGGAGGGTTATAGAGGAAGGAGGATAGGCGGAAAATTATAAACATTTGAAAATATGTTGGCTTATTTCAAAGTTTATTTTGTTTAAGGTAGGTTTTTTTTTGTTTGATATATAAAGCTTCGGTTATTTGAAGTTTTTGTTTATTTTTTTCTTTATGTAGTGTGCGTGTATTTTCGGTTAGAATTTTGCGGTAGGTAGAGGGGGAGCATGAATGTGTTTTAAGGTGTTGATTAATGGAGCTGGAATCGGATAAATGTAATGTTAATCTGCGGGATAATGTGGTCGTCCTGTGGCCAATATATGTGTTTGGGAGAGACAACCTCCTACGGCACATTCATACACAACATTGGTCTCATTAAGACGAGTAGTTTTGGGGGAGGTGTTGTTGCATGTGACAAGATTTGGAGTTTTGAATTTTTTGTAATAATTGTAATAAATGATCAAATTGACTTTTTTCAAAGTGTCGGTGGAAGAGACATTGTTACGTATTAATTTTTTTAACGCATTTTCATCCAGTTTATAATTTTGGTGTATCTGATTACAATAATATATGTTTTGGTTAGGGCTATTGATTGTGCTATTGTTTTCATTATGGTAAATATTATGGAGGGTTTTTCGGATTTGTTCATCAACAAAATAGTTGGGGAATTCATTATTGATCAACGAAAAACTTGTCCGACAGGAATTGTCTGTACAGTTCAACAAAACTTGTATATATATATATATATATATATATATATATATATATATATATATCAGGGTAGCATGGGAATGAAGTTACTGACAGTTTTGCATAGGCGAGAAACTATCAGTAACCAAACGCCGTTGATTTCCTGACTACGCTACCCTAAATTAGATATAAATGTTTTAAATATATAAATACCCTAAATTAGATACAAATGCTTTATCCGTGATATTGAACACTATTTACATAAATACAGCACACTATATTATCATTATATATATATATATATATATATATATATATATATATATATATATATATATATAATTTGGTACGTACGTGTCGACTTATAACTCCGAAAAGGGAGGTCACACGGATTCGAAATCTTGCATAAACCTTGATATCCTTCTAAGAAACACAACAAATTTGGTTATTGATATTTACGGAGTAAGGGATTTAATTAATTAATTAAAAAATCAAACGATTTGCGATAATCATGGCATAGCTGCTGCTGCTAATATAAAAAAAAATCGCTAACTGCTGCCTATATTCAGCAGTGATTTAAAATGGCGCCGCTGCTGGTAATTTGAATTTGACAAATTTGTGCCCTAATCGTTTCAGCGCGGAATTTCTCGCATATCCCTGGTCTAATCTTCAAAATATTTATTTGGTTAGAAGGAAAATTAAATAATCTTTCTAAGTATGTAATTTGTATTTTGTTTTATCGATTGAATTTTTTTTAGAATGAAGTAAATAACAATAATAAACGAAAACATTTAATTCAACGATTAATAATAACTAAACTTTGTTTTTATTATTAATACTTTCATGTTAGAATAAAACATATCCATTTTTAATCAGTATTTAATTTTTTCGTATGTACAAAAGAGTTTTAGAAAAAAAAGGAAAGAAAGAAAGAAATTGTAATACGAGCAATTGTAAGTATTTAATTCTTAACATTTTATTGTTATATTTTACGGTAAAAAAAATAGAAGGAATTCATTTCTCACTTAAAAAAATAAAATTGTTCCAAAAATGAAAAAAGGAAATTCTTTTTCTTTACCCTAAGGTTTTAAAGTTGTTTGGGTTTTTTAGAATCTTTTTATACAAAAGCAAAACAGTTCTATCAACACTCGTCTCGCTCACCAACAAAGTCTTATTTTGTGCGAAATTTTACATATAATTCAATTTTTACATTAAATGAATAGAATAATTATCTATCAAAATTTTTTTATTGTAAACAAAAAGAGACTATTTTTTAAAATAAACGAATATTATAATACACTAATTCTTAGCTTTGTTTATCGTCAATTCTTTAATAAAGTTTAGGAAGTTTTTTTTTAATAATATCTTAAATGTAAACAAAAAGAAGAAAAAATTCCTAATCCTCGGGGATTTTTTAAATTTTTAATTTGACAAATCATGTTCCTCCTAGTTTCTCCCTTACACCTGTTTTCTCCTCACTCACTCTTTGGTGTTCCTAAATGTTTTAGTCCGGTCATGGACCGGGTACTTTTGCTAGTATATATATATATATATATATATATATATATATATATATATATATATTTATGATTAATAATACAATATTAAAGTCGGTCCTACCATTGGTTTCTGAATAAGACTTTTTCGGTGTTATTCGTCTTCAGAGGCGTTGAAGACGAATAACACCGAAAAAGTGTTATTCAGAAACCAATGGTAGGACCGACTTTAATATTGTATTATTTATCATAAATGAATAAATAAATAAAGCTCTTACATAATTAATTGAGCCCTCTATAATCAGTTCTCCAACAATAATAATAATAATTTAACCTATATATATATATATATATATATTTCCCTTTAACAGCATTTTGTGGTGTTTTCATATCTTTTAATATATACCCATATATATATATATATATATATATATATATATATATATATATATATATATATATATTATGGACTCTCTCGTCGATTTTCGACGTATGAGGATTCATTCACACAATGAACACCCACACAGTGATTTGTTTATAGTGGTGAAGGCTTGTGTTGGACCATCCACACTTTTTGGCACAGTCGATAGTAAAGAATTGGTGCATCAAGGGTTGCCACAAACCCAATCAACGACCGACCTCAGAAATTTTGAATTCAGAGTTATCCCTCTCCTAGACTGGTTACCTACCCAAGGCTGAAGGGCCCAGTCTGCCCATTTAACCCATAGCTATATATATATAATAATATATAAGATTTTTGGATGTTTGTTTTTTATAGAAGCAATGTTGAATAAATTATTATTTATATTTTTGCTTGAAGGCAATTATAAATGCATGTATCGCATAAAATTCGATAATTATAGAAAATAATCTTGACAAGTAAATCCCGCAAAGGATGGCTCGCTATGCAGAACACCGTACAGACTGTTTCGACTTTATTAAGTCTCTTCAGCGATGTATACTAACGACTCCCCTTCGACAGGAATCGAAACCGGGACTTCACAGGCATAGTCAGAGACCATATCCGTTCGGCCGCCGGTACATAGCGAACAATCCATGCGAAATTAACCTTGTCAATGATACTATTACACGCCCCTGCCATAGTAGGCAAGTGGACGTTTATCTTGTCAAGATTATTTTCTATAATTATCGAATTTTATGCGATACATGCATTTATAATTGCCTTCAAGCAAAAATATAAATAATAATTTATTCAACATTGCTTCTATAAAAAAC
>CM042138.1:130225252-130250252 GCA_023376005.1 Doryteuthis pealeii | reverse complement strand
TTCCTCCGTTAATTAACCACATTCTGTCCGAAAATTAATATTTACATGTATATATATATATATATATATATATATATATATATATATATATGTGTGTGTGTGTGTGTGTGTGTGTGTGTGTGTGTACCAACCTTCTTGTTTAGTGGTAGTGCAAAAAGAATTAATTTATAACTTCTGTGCTTTAGCAGGTATGTGTGTGCTTGTGGGTGGTAGATTTTATAATGTTATTTCTACTTTCTACACTCCCACTAAACAGGAAAGGGGAGGGTAGATACATACACACACACACACACACACACACACACACACATATATATATATATATATATATATATATATATATATAGTCATATTTGGACAGAATACCAACTGAAAACCTGAGCAGCTTCATCAGCAGCAACCTCAACGAATGTAAGACTCACTAGGATGTAGTAGCCGAAGTCGACCCAACTATATTATGCTACCAACTAAATTTATACAATAACAAACTATAATATAAAACCTTATGCGTGAATTTGCCTTTGCGGTCTGTCTAAACTACTGTAATGTAACCTCACAAATGGATTTTCAACGTGTTCCTTCTCAACTACAATTCGTGACATATTCCAGAATTAACAATCGCACGACATCCTGAACGAATCTCTGTACATCAATCGACCATAATCGAAAATAGTATATTTAATTTTTATATCAAACACATTTCGTCTCCATTGATATAATACTTATCACACTTTTTCGGTTAGCGCGAGTTATGGTACCCTAAGATAACTACACTCGTACAGGGCATATATTTATGTGCCAGTGCTATAGCTCCTACAAAGAACAGAGCAGGCCATCGTAATTAATTGTTATTGTGACAATAACAACTGGCACTTTCAGAAAGGTCTCAAAATATTTACAGATACTTAGTCATATGTACAGTAAAGCGGCAATTCTTCCAAGCCGTATCAGTTGTATCAGTGCTACTGTACGGCTACACCACTTGGGCCCTAACAAAGCTTCTAGAGAATAAGATAGATTGGAGTTGCAGATGAATGCTGCGTTTATTCTTAAACAAATCGTGGAAACAAAAAAAACGCACACAAAAGCAGCTGGAACATATAACCTTTAGGCACCCCTTTTTCGATCTTGTTTCATAAGGATATTTTTTCATTTACACCGGCAACATCCGGTTGTTTGTTAACAGATGATTTTTAGAGTTTTTATTAAATTATAAAACTAACCCATAACACTAACCTTAACCCCTAACCCTAACCCCTAACAAACAACCGGATGTTGACGGTGTAAATGAAAAAAATGTCCTTATGAAACGAGATCGCAAAAGGGGTGCCTAAATGTCATATGGTCCAAGCAGCTTTGCTGACAATTGCTCCCTATCGCACAAACCATCCGCGTAAGACGGACAAAATATGCTGGCCACTGCTGATGAAGCAAGGACGACCAAATAAGTGACGTTCTCCTGTGGAAACTTGCATACGGACACGCCAGTATAGGCCCTCTAGCAAGGACCTTCATAGATTAGCTGTGTGCGGTTGCTGGATGATGTACAGAGGACCTCCCGGGGCGATGACCGATAGAGACGGTTGGCAGAAGATTGCCATGGATATCTGTGCTGCAAGCGTAACATGATGATGATGATGATGATGATGATGATTACAGTGACATTCACATGCATCTCACATATTTTAAACACACACAGGTGCCACGAGATTAATGGTCATACCCTGGCGCCGGGGCTTAGAATGCGCTCAATGTATCCTTTGCAGAGTAGTCAGAAACACTCCTCCATGGGTTATTCAGAGTATGACACTAAACTGCATATGTAGAGACTCGGGATTCAATTAAGTAGATACTGGAATGTCCTATCCAGTTTTTATTGGTAGTCGGGTAACAAGATATATTTTAAAAACATTATCTAAATCAATGGTTCTCAACCTTTTTTACCTATGGGCCCCTTTTAATCGTATTTTACTCCGATGGACCCTCCAATAGCAATTCGATGTTAAAAAATCCCATTGTATTTTTATAGTTAAATATATGATGCTTGCCTGGGTTCCCAAAAAATGTTATATGGTCCTCGGGGGTCCATATGGACCCCGGTTGAGAACCACTGATTTAAATGATTGTAATAAAATGTTTTGATAAAATAAAATAAATGCCTAATTTTATCAAAGATAATGATGAAGATTTTTATTTCAAATTTATAATTTGTTTTGATTTAAAAATCGCTTTAAGTGACCATCCATTTGCTCGAGTTAGCACCTTCATCACTGTTCTTAGTAACTCTTTGTCTAACAAATTTTCCCCACGGCTGTAATAAATTTTCTTGGTATTTTAGTTTTTACTTGTATGATGTGATATTTCAAATTTCACTATCTATTCACCTCAGAACTATTGTATTCTGTGTCCTTCTGATCAATTATAATGAACTAACCATTAGTTTTTATACTTTGCCTAAATAGAATGGCAGCGATGAGAGGGCCACTGTGATGGTTTTAAAGTTGGCAAAGAGTTAAAGTCACAACATTTTGGCCGTTGTATTCTATAGCTTTACTTAGTTGTATGTTGTAGTTAGTAATATGCTAAAAAGAGCAAAAGTGATCAGAGCAATGGGAATATATTCGGTTATTAATTATATTTTAATTATTCGCTACTATCTTAGACCTTAGGACATCGTCAAGAGAAAATGCTTTTTGTGGTATGATATGCTACCAAGAAGAAAAAAAAAACTAATTAAACAAAACTAAGTAATTTTCATCTAAGTGTGCTAATTCCATAATTTTGTCAATGGTAATCATCTGTATTATAAAATTCTAAGACATATTTAATTCTTATCAAAACTAATAGCTTATAGTTTGTGACCCTAATTTTTTGAGATTTTAAATTCAAATCTTTTGTGTATGCGCCATTGTAAGGAGGAAGATTTTGGTGATAGAGATGAATTTCTACCATGTATATTTTGTGTTAAATAGTAACAGTACTGATCTTCTACAAGGATGGATTTCACATTAGATAACCCAAGAAGGTTGATAAATAAAGAAACAACAAAAATAAATAAAAATAAAAATAAAGAAAGGAAAGTTACAAGGTTGAGGCATTGTTTTGGACAGTTGAGATTATCTTGGTATAAAATCGTCGCTTCTATTAATTGATTATACTAAGTAGTAGCAGAAAGCTTCTAATAGTAATTACTCAATGAAACGAGACGACAAAAAATATTTAAAATAATTTTCACAGTCTTCAAGATCACTTACAGGAAGGAACCTTCTACAAGAAAGACATTCTAGAATTAACACCAAGAATATTATAGACTTTGGATTAACATTAGATCTTACTACAGACGTCGGACTCATATAACTTCAAAAAGACTACAGGTATTAGATTAACACCAGGATACTTTGAAAAACAACAATAAAAACAAAAAGAATAAGTTGGGTATCTTTGTCAAAAAAACGTGAAGCTATTGTGGCTTCCCGGTTTATGACAGAGAAATCTAACTTAAGCTGGACGCGCGAGAGATTATCAAGATACGTTACCATGTCAATTTCTTTTTATCTACGAAGGTGAGTAAAAAAGTAATGCCATTTTGTTTAGGGCAGGTATAATTACCAGCATATGAACATGTTTCATACATCAAAATGAAGTTGGTCGTCTGTGGATCACATCCCTACTTCTCCACACTGTCACCGTTTCTCTCAATATCAACGTTCCACCTTCGATTGATAGCATGTATCCCTGTCCCGTAAAATTCTGTTGACTGTTCTTTGAACCACATCTTCACTACAGATTTCACTTCCTTGTCACTGGAATACTGCTTGCCTCTCAAACCCTCGTTCATGGGCTCGGGGAGATGATAGTCTGATGGCCCAAAATCTGGTGAGTATGGAGGATGCATAATGTTGTGAAGAAGCGGTAATATTAATATATACCGTTTTAAAAATACAATAACATTTCCTTTATTATGAATATTTAAAGGTACACTACAAAGATGTAGTGGAAAAGGATTTTTTTTTCTTCTGCAATGATCGCATAGTCACTTTGTGAACTAATGAAATACATCGCTATTTGGAAGTGTGTGTGTGTGTGTGTGTGTGTGTGTGTGTGTGTGTGTTGCCTCCGAAGTCCGTTGATTGGGATCTGTAGTTGAGAGGTTAGACTGTACTACCACTGCGGATCAGAGTGGACCTGGAAGTAATGCCAATCAGTGGAGATTCCACATTCCCAGAGTTACAGAATTACAACCTCATCATCAGATGTAGTTTAGTGAAAAAAGAAAAAAAACAAGATACCCCTAACATATTCTAAGCCCTGATAAACAAGGCGTTATGAAGAACAGGCAACAAAAAGACGAAAGTGATGATGGAAGTAACAGGAGTAAAAGATTGTTGTAGTATCGAGTCGGTGTTAACGGTTATTTTTACGATAAATCACTCGTCAATGTGAAAGTTACAAAACGGTTAAAAATAAAGAGGGTTTCTATTCGCCATTATATTTCATATCAATCAATCGATCAATGAGCCGATGTTTATTTATTTGTTTTTCTGTTTGTTAGTTTTTATGGGGAGAAAGGGAAAACATTTCATTATTGGTTCTCTAACTAATGCTGCATTTATTTATTTCTAAATTTTCTTTCCTTCTTTCTTTCCAAACTTTATTTAAAATTTTCTTTCTTTTCGAACTTTCTTAAATCTCTTTCCTGCTAAACGTTCTTTCTTTCCGTCTTTCTTTCTTTATTCATTTTTAAACTTCTTTCTTTCTTGATAATCGTCTTTACTTTCTTTCTTTCTTGCTTTCTTTCTAAACTTTGTTTTAAAACTTTCTTTCTCTCTTTAAAAAAAAAACTTCTATGAAAATAAAGAGGTTTCTATTCACCCTTATATGTCATACCAACCAATCGTTGAGTGTTTCTTTGTTCATTTTTATAGGGAAAAGAGAAGATATTTCATCATTTCTTCTGTAACTCATGCTGCATGTTTTCTTTCTTTCTTTATAAATCTCTTTCTTTACAAAATGTCTGGCTTCCTTGCTAAACGCCCTTTCTTTCTTTTCAATTTTTTTTCTCTTTAAAACTTTCTTCTCTTTTTAAATTTTCATTCTTTCTTTCTTGCTCAACGCCCTTTCCTTCCTTCTTTCCTTCTTTCTTTCTTTCTAAAATTTTTTCTTCATTGCTAAACGTCTTTTTTTTCTTTTAAATTTTCTCACTTTATTTATTTATTTCTAAACTTTTTTTTTAACTTTCTTTAACAGATTCTTGCTAAACATCCTTTCTTTCTCTTATTTCTTCTTTCTAAATTATATTCTAAAATTTCTCTTTCTTTTTAAATTTTCTTTATCCCTTCCTTGATAAACGTCCTTTCTTACTTTCTAAACTTTCTTTCTTTGTTTAGAACTTTCTTTTTTTTCTTTTTAAACTTTCTTTCTTTTAATTTGCGCATTTGAATTGGCGACTATAAAAGTAAATCCACAAAACAAAACGGATTCATTTGTCGTCTTTCTTTTCTTTCAAATTATCTCTGCATTTGAATTTAAATTTAATGTGAATAAAAATCATCAGTTGGAACGCCAACAAAGGGTTTGAACGCAATAACAGAGAAATGTGCTTCTTTTGAATTTGAATTTAACGACCTCGTTCCTGTTGGTTGTCTTTCGTTTTTAAATAAAATGTTAAATGATGGTAATTAATTTTATGTTTTCATGAGAGTTCATTTTGTCTTTTGTTTAATTTTGAAAGCATTTTTAGTCACTTTTGCTTTTCAGCATTTTTTTAAATTTTTATAGCTTAATTTTATGTGATTAAATTTGATATTTTTCAAAATAATTTTATACTTTATAATAAATAATTTAAATTTGTTTGATAAAATTCCATGATGCTTTCTTTCTAAAATTATGTATCTTCTATAAAATTAAATTCTTCAATTTCAATTCGCATAATGTTTTATACTTGTTCGTTCGTTAATTTTAATTATTTTTTTGTAACAATCTTTAGTCGATCCTTTTTGTATCCTCAATAACTGAGGGAAAAGCCGTTTAGGTAATTTTTCTCGGACCACTGGTCTTACTCCACAAAACACGCCCGCAAAAATACTTAAAAGCGATATTTTAAATCAAAGTAACATTTTAAAACCACATATAATTATAAATTTGAAATAAAATTATTCAACGTTATCTTCGATAAAATTAGGTATTTATTTATGATGTTTTATTACAATCATTTTGATAAATTGTGTTCAACAAATATGTAAAACGATATGGGCTTTTTAATTAAGAATCCATAAATAAAAAGGCTATAAATCGAATATCCTAAACTTGTGAATATATTTGAAGTGAACTCATCACCAGTGTCAGCAATAAATGTTCAAACTCATTCTCTTAGACAACGTCACATTTTAGTAGGATGAGTCAAAAGTCATGCAATATTTATTAACTTGAGCTACAAATTGTCACCTCCGGATGCTTTTACCGAATTTTTGAAGGTGACGAACTACACTATACTGTGAGATGCCAAGCGCGCTCGCATGATACTCTCTAAGTGCTGCGCGCCGGATTTTGCCTCTAAGGCTTAAAGTACGGCCTACAAATTCGCGGTCCTTAAGCCTATCTGACCTTGTTTGGTCGTCGACGTTCTTGCAATCCATGCGAAATTTCTTGAACCATCTGGTTACTGTACTGTGATCAACTTCAGCTTCACCTTTTGCTCAACAAATGTCCTTTGTTGATTTAGCGGTGTTATAGCCCAGTTCGAACTCGTAAAGCATATGTTCTTGGATAAGACTACGGTGCACGTTCCTCTGTGTGGCTTTCAAATCACACGCAGAGTGAAACAATGCACAACGTGTTAGCACACCGATCAACACGATACTACCAACCTCGGCGTGTATTTACTATGGCTTTAACTGCTTCGTTTACGTGAAAGACGTGTCGGAAACTAGGACGTACCATAATATTGCAAAACCTTTGAGTTTTTATATAGTAAAACCTTCCACTTGGTCCAGTAAGTAGGGTTAACAATTTATATAGCTCTTAATCAAAGTTTTTGACCATCTATCCATTTTGATAACTGTTCTCTATCGGTTCCAAACCTACATGCGTCAAGAAATCTTAAAAAAATCTTTAAAAATCTAATAAGGCCTAAGTGTCTCATTAATTCCAAAGATATATTTTTCTTATTTTGCCGCCAAAACGCTAGTGAGTTTGAAAATACAAAATCCCCTGTACTAGTTAGCAGCAATAATTGAAGGAGACTGACGTTAGAATCTTCAGAAATACCCGTCCAAATCTTTCACGACGATAACTAAGTTTTATCCAGCTTTTAAATAAGCTTGTCTTCTCAAATCATTGTGGGGAAAGCGTAAAAAAGAAATATTACTAACTACTGAATTCTTTTAGCGATAACTTAGCAACGAGATAAGACTAGCATTGTGTTTACATTTATTGGAATAAAAGTAAAATTTCATTTTTGAAATAATTCATTTTGATTACTTTTTGACTTTGTCTGAAAATCTAAAGCAATGTCCAGAGTATGAAGTCCTAATGAGCTTAGTATAGTGACAAAAAGAAATACAGAAAATACATGTTTTACAGAAAATATTGTTGATACAAAAATCTTGTAGATGTATGAAACTTGTGTGTCTTGGTCATGAATATCCTAGTGGATCTCATTCCTCTCAACGTCTGGTTTTGAATTCAGAGTTTTCCTTCTCTTGGACCGTTTGTCATACAAGGGGTAAAGAGCCCAGTCTGTCCTTTTATTTACGCATAACTGAAGGGATAATATTTTGATTTATAGTTTTCCAACGCTATATGCAAATAGCCTGATTCAGAATTTGAACTTCGATAGCCGAAACCACCGACAACAACGAATGCCGTTACGCAACGAGCGCCCCTCTTATAGACGTTAATATAAGTTTATAACAACTTAATTCTTTTCTGTCAACTAGCAAAAAAAAGGAAAAAAACACCCACCGGGTGGTGTAAGAATTATTTTTAAAAGATATTGCCTGAGTGGGGTGGTGTTAAGAATTCAATGTCAGAGGGGTTTTATCATTAGTAAGTAAAATCATCAAATTTATAATAGGAGTAAAAAAAAAACAATTTGAAATGAAACTTAGTTCTCTCTTCCTCAAATAAAATATTGCGCACATCTACTAATTATTAATCAAATAATTATTTTGGATATTTCACACATAAATTTTACACAACATCGTAAGTATTTATTTATTTGTAAACTTTTAATCAATTTCTTGTTACTGAAAAAGCTGTGTGACTGAAAACAGTTTTTAAAATTGAATACAAATTTCGCAAATATTTTTTCCATTTAAAGTAATACAATTTTTTGATTAATTTCATACTATATATAGTTTATTTATTTAAATAATATATAGTTTTTTATAAGATTGGAAAGGAATCAAATGTTGTATTATAAGGAACAGCTTTTATTTATTTTATTAATATTAATTGTTCTTTATGTATTGACGATTTTGGGTAATGTAACGTAAACCATGACGTAGTTTTGGTTACAGACAGATGGAGTCCGAATCTCCATTATTAACAGAGATAAGACGAGTATTCGGCTAGTTTTCTAAAATTCATAAGAGTGACAGTTGTTTTTGTTGTGTGATCAGGATCATTCTCACCTATGACATTATATTTAATGAATTCTCCATTCTCATTCACCCTTTTAATTTGTTCCACAAACTCCTATGCAAATCTTATCTTATGATTTTCTTCCCGATTCTCTATCCGCTATTTTATTTATCAATTTTTCTCTTTATTTTAGTCTTACTTGCGTCATTCTCTTCTTTTGTACTGTTACATCCCCAACGCCCAACAATCACCCGCTTTGCCCCACTATGCTTAGAAATTAAATTATTTCAATCGACTTTATTTTTATTTTATTTTTATTTATTTTTAAAATTTTATTGACGTCTTCTGGGTTTATTTTTTCTTCGTTGTCAGTCTCGCATTTTGATTTTAATAATTTTAAATATTTATTTCTAAATTATTTTATACTTCAAAATTTTCCGAGACAAGGGCAAGGCCTTTTTGTGACATTTTCACCGTCCACATCTTCTTTGTTGCTCGCCACGTTTTGTTTAAACTTTACCAGATTTTGGAAACGACTCGTCTTTATACAGTGGTGTAGTTTTCTTCTGTTTTGTATAGTTCGTTTTGTTGAAAGCTTTTTTCTTATAGTTTTATCATTCTTATTCCATATCTCTCTGTCTGTCTGTCTGTCTGTCTGTCTGTCTGTCTCTCTCTCTCTCTCTCTCTCTCTCTCTGCACCCATTTTCTGAATGTCAAAATCCCTCAACGGGAGGGCATCTATAAATATCTTCGATATAATTTTGATTTCAGGCTTCTTTTTCGCATATATAATGTTTAGTCATTCTATTTTTTCAATTTCTTAAAAAAAAAATCTTTTAACAATTTGAATCCAAGGGATTTTCTATGGCGTAGTGGCTAACGTGATGGACTGTGACAACGTAATAAGTGAGTTCGAACTCCGTCACGCGATTACGTTCACTTTCGGACTAATACCCTTAAAAAGGAATAAATCTTCTCATCCTCCAGCTATGGGTGGGTTTCACATCGTGGCATGATGGTTAGCATGATAGTCTCACAGATCTGTTACTACTGAATAGCGAGTTCGATCCTTGCTGGATGGTCTATACTTGCTGCTTTGTGTCACATCCTACCTGTGACGAGTGGGTTGGATAAATACCTCACCAAACTATGTTTAAAAATTAGCACCAGTTCTTCTGCAATGATGGCTTTAGCATTAAATAACACATGAAGGTTGATATGCCATTAAAACAGAGAAACCAAACAAAACATTTAAAAGCCGCCATAGGCCGTCTTTAAGCATTCTATCAGGTCACTTTTTATTTATGAAATGAAAATTATATTGATTTGAATCATTGATCTTGGAACATTGGCAGACCTTAAACATCAACCTAATAGGAGATAATTATTTTTAAAAGTTCACATTTTAGAAGAATATAAGCACACTTCAGTTGGTTTACATTTTGTTTAATTGCTTAATGGCATATCAACTCCATATGGGTTATTTATGTTAATAATGAAATTTGATTTGGTTATTTCCTATAAGTCTAACATGATAAAATCTTGACTGATAAATTATTTATTTATTTTCCCATTAAACTAACCCGAAAACCCTAACGCTAACCATAAACCTAAACCCTAATCATAACCTTAAACCCTAACCCTAACGCCGTCTTCTTTTTCCATAGTAGATAAATAAATAAATAAATAATTTATCAGTCATGTTAGACTTATAGGAAATAACCTTTGATTTATTTGTAAATGATTTTTTTTAAAAATTTCTTTCAGTTTGCACCGAGATTTCACAGAGATATATTCAAATGTATTCTATTCCTATCTATATATGCAAAAGTAAGCATATATGTATATTTCGCTGTATGTCTGTATGTTTGTACACCGAGCAAGCACATGAAAAATAAAGGAAAATTGGTAGAAACCAGCAAAGATTTAGTTTGCCGCTAAAAGGCTGCTTTACTATTTACCCATAGCTGCAGGGAGCATAATTAGATGCATGTCTTTTACAAGGGTAATATCGCCTTGTGAAGTACAAACAGCCTCGTCTCGTTGTGTTCATTTCTTATGATGATACCCATTACATATCAAGCGCCCCTTGTTCAACTATCCTATGTCTTACTTTCTGTTGCCTTAGAGAAAAATAATCCAAAATAAGTTACTGAAATTTTTGACCTTGGGATCTTTCTACTAGAGTCCCAACCACTGAGCCATACAAGTATCACCAGCCCCTCCACCCGAGCAGGATGTGACACAAGGTCAATTTTTAAGCAGAGTTTAACAGTTTCTCTGAATGTTTGAGATGAGGTTTGATGATTAGTATTATCTGCGTTATTCGGAGTATTCCCGAGTTCATAAAGAAGGTTCCCGAGTCCGAAAACAAGGTTCCCGTATCCGACAAGAAATACCTGAAGAAGACCGGAGGGCACATCGGATAACAATGAAGATAGGGTCAATAGTCCGAATAACGCAGAGTTTAACAGGTTTGAATTCAGAATTTTCCTTCTCTTATACTGATTGCCATACAAAGATTAAAGAGCTGAGTCTGTCCTACTATTCCCCCATAGCTTGAGGGGAGTAGTTGGATGTACTCCACAAGTAAACTACACATTTCCTTACTTTCTCTGTCTCTCTTTCTTCCGTTCTTTTTTCCCTCTATATCTTTTCTGATTGATTATTCCCTTTCACACCGTGAAGTACAGAAGACCAAATATTTCTGTTCTTAAAAATGATTTCCCTATCTCTGTTCGTCTGGAAATACGTCTCATTACCTCTCTACCCTTTTTAGAAAGACACTGAAAAGATTTCTGATAAGATTTTTTAATAAAATTTTACGTTGCCATATCTATAAAAAAATACCTTATTTTCTCCATTTTTTTTATTATTAAATATCGATTTTAATTTGCATTTATCTTAATCTATACAAAGATTTTTTTTTGTAATCTGCTATATAGAAAGTACAATTTTTTTATTCATCGGTCTTATGACAGAAACCGACCCCGTACTTCCCAAGAAAACGTGCATCACTACATTTACATATGAAATGAATTATTTGGAGGTGTAATGGTTAGAATAGTAGGAAATAAACTCAGCGGCCCGAGTTCAAATCCTAGACGAGGTTGTTTGCATTTGATATAGCGCTAATACCCTTGTGAAAGGTATGTATCCAACTACTCTTCCTCCAGCTATTGATAAATAGTAAGCCAGACAGGGATCTTTAACTTCGCAAGGTAAACATCCTAGGAGAAGGAAAACTCTGAATTCAAACCTGTTAAACTACCCTTAAGAAATTGACATTGTGGCGCATTCTTCTCTTGCAGAGGGATTGGTAAATATGTATAAATAAATTATAATTTAAAACAGCTACGATCAAACGTACTGGCTTGCGATCACGTTGCACTTAAATCACCGGTTTTCGTCAGATTACCATAGTTAAGCGCTGAATAGCTTGTTCAATTGTGAGAAGGGTGACCACTTAGGAACGGTAAGTAACATAAATAACCTGTATATCAGACTAAGCAAAGCTTAGTAAATAATAACTATGAAAAAAAATCGTGTGTGACGACAGCACGTATTTCCATGATTATTACTTTCCATCCGTCCTTGTCTAGCATCACCTGGAAGGTCATTTGCACTGCATTCAGTATCCGTGCATACCTGATCGATGTACTTTTTCCTGGGCAACCTGGACAGTGGGTTTGTGTATAGGTTGGCAACCTTCCGTCTATTTAAGACGATGGCGTAGTGTCCATTTTTTTCTCTTTTTTTATACCTTTGTTGTTTACCTACAGCTACGTGAGTGGTTGAAGAGACCGATTTTTGAATGGCAGTCTCTGGTACCGTGACTGCAAACAAAAAGTGATGCTTTCTGTAGGTGTTGGTGGTGCTGTTGTTTCTCCTTCCTTTTAGCTCTCTTTTCTGCGGCGGCTTCTTTCCTAAGTTTGGCTTAGTCTAACATACAGGTTGTGTATAGGTAACTATAGGAAAACGTCATTGATAAGCCCAGCCTCGCTTCTCCGACAGTGTCTAGCATGGCTTGTTCGTCTTAACCAAATGGATATTGTGATAAGGGGTAAGTGGTCGTACAGCTGCCACTTTGTGGGGTGCTTCTCCCAGAATCTGTTTAAATTAGTCTTAAAGCAATGGTTTCAGTCATATATATATATTTACCAACCCCTCCATACGAGCAGGATGTCACACAAGGTCAATTTCTTAAGCGGAGTTCAACAGGTTTTGAATTCAGAGTTTTCCTTCTCCTAGACCGGTTGCCTCACCAGAGTTAAAGAGCCCAGTCTGCCCTACTATCTATCCATAGCTGGAAGGAGAGTAACATTCATACCTTTCCCAAGGGTATTAACGCTAAGTGAAATTCAATTACCAAGTCCAGGATTTGAACTCGAGGCGACGAGTCCATTTCCCATGACTTTAACTATTACACCACTTGCTTCCTATTGTCATATTGAAGTTAAACAATGATGAGCCTGTTCGGTAATTAGATGGGTGATCTCATTGTTATAGCAGATACTGAGCAATAGAATTACTAAATAAATAACCACATCTCAGAATAGAAGCGTATATTTTTATATGCGTATACTTAAAATTATTGATGTATCGATATTTAACTCGGTAGTGGGGAGAATCAGGGTTCGGTCAGTCTTGATTTTTAAAATCATACTTCCCCTCATCCTGCCACAATATCATTTACCCTTATTTGCATGTATCTTTATATGATTGATCTTAACAGATATATCAACTCGTGAAGTTATTTTGTGCCTAGAAAAATATGTTTATTATATATTTATACTAGCAGCGGCTACCCGGCGTCGCCTGGGTAGAGAGGGATCTTTTTTTAAGTTAGATACATTATTACTTAATCGTGATTTGAATCCTTGTGGGATGCCCCATTTAAATCCCTATGTAAAAAAATAAACCTTGCATTGATCCAGTTACTCTGAAAAGAGATTTTAATGTCTACTAGCTAAAATATCAAAAGAAAAAAATCCATGCTGTTATCATTTAAATTTTATTTTGTAATTATCTTCACGAATATAAATCAAATCTCTATTATTTTGCTAAATAATCAAGCCCTGATGATATTTAATGTGTATATATATTTACTTTGTCGTCAATTGTTTTATTTCCGAAGTTTCCTCCGGACATACAGATTCACACAACTGCCCTTTATATATGTATAGATTTACATTTTTTGTGTAGTTGTTTCTTAAGTGTTTTTGTTTTTTTGCACAGTCTTATCAAATTTTTAAACATATCTATTTGACCATAGATGGAACCCTAATAGGTACTATCACACCAGGTAGGAATGGTAGTAAATAGAGTAATGGCAATGAAAGGGCACTCTCCTATATCTTCAGAACTGGGATGCACTTGGTGTATGTTGAAAAACCCGAAATTTTCAAGGACTCAAACAAAATGACAACGTTGATGAATCCCTCCTTTTTATCGGAGAGATGTATTTTGAGAAACAATGCATTTTATATCCATTTCTTGATATGAAGATGATGAACCAAGTTATGATATTTGTGTTTATTAAAAAGTAAATGCAAAAGGTAGGTATTTATCCCAAACCGTTCGCTACGGGGAGGATGTGACACATGGTCACAAATATGGGGCATCCAGTGAGGATATAACTAGCTATTCAATAGTAATGGATCTGCGAGACTAGCTTACTGACCATTACATCACGATGGGAAGCCATAAGTTTTGTTTTGTTTCTTTTTTAATGGTATATCAGTATTCGTGGGTTATTTAATGACAAATCCGTCCTTGTAGAAGAGGAGTAGTTGAACTATTTAACCCATAATTAGGGGGTGAGGATTTTTATCTTTCCCAAGGCTACTAGTTCCAAAGTGAATGGAATAAGAGACTGGAAGTTCGAACTCACTTACTAGAATGTCGCAGTCGAAAACGTTAGCTATTAAGCAACGGGGTCTCTTCTTAACACACCCTACACACACACACACACACACATATATATATATATATATATATATATATATATATGAGGAAAAATAAGTAAAGAAAAGAAATGTAAATGGATAAAATGAATTTAATCGATATCACATTAATCGATATCACTTACACATGTGTTTCAAAAATAAATGTTCACTCTGATGAAGGTCGATTCGACCTTCATCAGAGTGAACATTTATTTTTGAAACACATGTGTAAGTGATATCGATTAATGTGATATCGATTAAATTCATTTTATCCATTTACATTTCTTTTCTTTACTAATTTTTCCTCATATTGTCGGATTCAATTCCTTTTCCATTTTCACATATATATATATATATATTTGGGAGAATATGTGCTTTTTTTTTTCTCCCAAATATACTGTCGGCTGAAAATAGCTAAAAGTTGTTTTACATATATATATATATATATATATATATATATATATATATATAATCCAAAAGTCCAGAGAAGAAATGTTCCTTACGACACAAGAGTTTTATTCAAAACATGTCGCAGTTTGAGAGCTCAATATATATATATATATATATATATATATATATATATATATATATATATATTACCCCTCTGCATAAGTAATATGTGAGAAACGTTTTGCAAAAATAAATGCATGATTCTTTTCTTGCTTCATGTACCTACCAACCCCTCCGCACGAATAGGATGTAATACAAGTTCAATTTTTAAACGGAGATTAGCAGGTTCCAATTCAGAATTTTCCTTCTCCTATATTGGTTGCCGTACCAATATTAAAGAGACTAGTCTGCCCTAGTATTTACCCCTAGCTGAAGGAAGATTAGTTAGATGAATACCTTTCCCAAGGGCATTAGCACTATAGATAATGCAAACAGACTCGTCCTGGATTCGAACTCTGAACCTAAAGCAAGATTTGAACCATGTATATCTATAGACATATTTATTCCATTATAATATACATATATCAGCCAATTTATCAAACTTTCGATCTTATTTCATTCACACTCGCGTATCTATTATAATTCTTCATGATGGAAGGCATGCTGAATTATATTCCCAAGTCCGTGGTAATATGTTCGTGTCTCACAATTATATCCTATAAAACTAGAAACTTCTTTCCATGAAGGTTTCAAGGAAATAGAAAGAAGATGCATTCACCAAGGAAATTACTTCATTTTAGGAAATATAGAAAGTTTTATTAGAAAAGTCGATGCAGGCACGCTGTTCTTGTATATTTCTGTTTAATTCACTGCATGCAAAACTCCATGAGCAAAAGTTTACAGATTCAAATACATTTTTAGAAATCAGAAAATAAAACACGATACCTTGCAGACATTGTTCAAGTTTTATTTATATCAAACAAACAGGAAGTCTGTTATTTTTATTAAATCATGGTGACTGTTTTCCTAAATAATAAAGTTTCATCGTTTTAATTTTTTGATTAAAATAAAGTTATTTATGTTCATATCATTAATAAGATAATGAAATTAAGAATTAGAAAGGAAATAACACATGAACAACAAATGAAGATTGGTATGTTACGTTGCGGGATCATTTAAAAGGTTGCGATCATCATTAGAAATTAAAATGAATATGTGCCATGGCACCTGATTGAGTAAATTTGTAAATTTGTTTCTATAAATATCTGGATCTGTGGCATCTGCTATTTTTCATATCTGCTATTCTGGATCGGAATAGCTGGGTAGTTGGGTTTGTATTTGGACTAGTATATTGTCTGTTTTTCGACTCTGAAACCACTTGGGTTCTCTTGGAATGTCTTTTCTTGTGTCCTTGATAGTTTTTAGTAAGGAACACAAGACGTTTTTGGTTTTGATAGATTTTTCTTGCTTTTATTTTTTTTGGGGGGGGGGCGAGAAATTTATTATTTCAAACATCATTCCTATTTTAAATAACGTAATTATTCAATGTTAAGTCTTTGTACGTGATTTGAAATTTGACATAAAATTACGAAAGAAATATATGTAACTGATAAAACTATGTCAGGCTAATAGACTTGTCCATATTTACGAAATACTTATTTAAATTACGAATGAAATGGTGTAACAAAATTCATGTTATAAATTTAAATGTATGTAATAGAACAGAATGAGTGTAACTAAATTTGTGTAAACATTCTTGAGTGTAACTGAGAATATCTATTGATTTTTTTATTCACGAAATTTATTTTTGATAAATCTCGACTTTCACACACCCACATAAAACATTATATGTAATGAAAATAACAACAAGAAGATTTTTCATATTTTAGGGTGTCTTAAAAAATTACAAAAATCTCGATACTTTTTGACACACCTTATATATATATATATATATATAATATATGTGTGTGTGTGTGTGTGTGTGTGTGTGTGTGTGCGTGTGCGTATATATATATATATATATATATATATATATATATATATATATGTGTGCTTGTGTGTGTGCGTGTGCGTGTATATATATATATATATGTGTGTGTGTGTGTGTGTGTGTGTGTGTATGTGTGTGTGTGTGTGTGTGTGCGTGTGTGTGTGTATGTGTGAGTCAAAAGAAAGGTGTTCTTCATCAAAAACAAATTTATTGCATTACCAACATTTTAAAACTCTCTGTTATCTATACACATTCCCCGCGTTTTCTTTCCGGTTCAGGAATATTTTTGAAGGATAATCTACTTGTCACGCTTTTCATTTTCTTCAATTACTTCTATCGGCTAAAATCGACTATCTTTCCGGGTGAATTTCAGCTTTCCTAAAATTCACCAAGATTTTATCTGGCTCGTGTTTCCCAAAAGAATTCTAAATGCAATCCATCGTCCATTGGCTTAGAAGGTCGTCCAACATTTGGATCAATTTGGATGTTTAAACAAACGGAAAACGCTAATACATTCCATGATACGACCTAAGTATAATATAAAAACAAAATTAATAAATTTGTGACAATATTACATGCATATGACGTTTTTGGTTCATCTCAGGTAAAAAAAATAAAAAATTTTAAAAATACACATTTTCACTCCAGCACGTGCTACTCTAATATCGATCAACCCTGTCGATAGGATTTAGAATTCGTTGCAGAGGTGTAAGACGCCCACCCATCAAAAAAATAAAGAGGTGTTCTGGGTAGGACACTAAACTGTGCCTGATGGTCAGGCTTCAGTTCTGGAGATACGTGAAGTGAAGTACCACTTCATTGTGATTACTACCTGGTATACTCTGCCTCGGATGGGGACCGTTTAACCTATGTGTTAAATAGATCTGTTTAAAATATATATATATATATATATATATATATATATATATATATGGAGAAAGGTAGACAAACACTGTATGTTATGGAAAAGATGTTTATTGTAGGTAGTGATGTCGACGATGCAACGTTTCGGTCTGTTAGACCTTCTTCAGGACTTGGATATAGTTCTTGCTTCAATGATGGACATTTTCATTTTTTTTTTTTAAATGTCCATCATTGAAGCAAAAACTATATCCAAGTCCTGAAGAAGGTCTAACAGACCGAAACGTTGCATCGTCGACATCACTACCTACAATAAATATCATTTTCCGTAACATCCCGTGTTTGTCTACCTTTCTCCACATACTGTCGGATTAACCTCCTCACATTTCTCCCATATATATATATATATATATATATATATATATATAATATTGATAAGTAATTTTTTTAAAAATAAGTATGAGGAGTAAACCTTAAGTATGTGGAGGTTCAGGCAATTTCTTGTGAGAAATAAAACTATTATTCTCAGATGTGGTCAGGTTTTGACTAGGAGTTCTCCATAGTTAAAGGCCAGGAGAACCATGTTAGATTTTTAAGAAAGAGTGTTCAACAATATATTTAAGTAAATCAGGGGATTTATTGAAAAACAAAACAAATTTTCCCATAACTGTAAATTCTACATAGTTTGGAATTGATTTATTGCAAAAACTATTCTAATATGAAAATATTCTTGTGTTGAGGCCATTCAAAATGAAACTGAGTGCTACAGGTTTAATCAGAGTTCTATCATCAAAGCTTTTGTTATTGAGAAGGGCAATTCATATGAATTTTACAGAAGAAAATGTGATGTGTACGGAGAAGTTTGCACATTGCTACGAGCCCGAGTTGAAAAGACAGTCCATAGAGTGGAAACTTTCTGACTCTCCGGTGAAGAAAAAGTTCCGACCACAGTGTTCAGTAAAGAAGACAGTCTTCTGGACATGAAATGACCTATCACAATTTCTTCTCTAAAAAAGGTGCAACTGTAAAGATTGTTTCTTATTGTCAACTCAAGGAAATATACACTTTATTTATTGAATGACCCTCGTATATAAAAGAGTATCAAGAAAGAAATGAACAATGAATGAAATGTTAGTGTATTTAGAATGGTCAACTTGTTATTTGATACAGTTTCGAGTTTTGTTTCTGTTAGTCGAAGCAACTCTGAAAATTTTCTTCTCGCATGATGGTGTAAGATTCAAAGTGAATATTTGAAGATACAACTCCGACACATTTCTGAGACAAAACATTTTATATAATACAGCACATGAATAGACACGATACATAAACAATAGAAGATAGAATAGTGTACATAAACATACATACATAAAAGTCACTGACAAGATAATATAAAAGTACACATAACATAAAGGTACAGACATGAGACTAAGAATAGTCCATGCTGTATAAATCACTTACAGTGACCAGTAGCCGGCGTTGAGGGCCGAAGCCCCAACGAGAAGGGAAGACCGTGTGGTCTCGTAGCAAGGAAAGAGAGAGAGAGAAATTCGAATCAGCCGCTTAAATACAAGAGACCCCTAGCGGGAACCAGCGACATCAAGTGGGCAGACAACTCCTCAGGCAAATGCGAAATTAAGCCCTACAATGGGAAGGTAGGCTATTTATTGAATTTACTAAGTATGATGTCGCAGTCCAGAACTTTAGCCACTACGCCACAGCCCCCCCCCTATGATGTTATTTCACTTAATGTTCTTTATGTACCAAATTCTCACCCTTGAGACCAATTTTCATTTTAGTAAAGAAGAAAAAGTCTCATGGATTAGGCTCAAGTGAGTACGGAGTGTGTTTCGCCAAAAAACATTTAATTCAAAAAAATATTACGATTGGTTTTCTTTTCTTTCTTTTTTTTAAATTGGCACTGACTCGTCTAGAGTGACGTCTAGACACCAGTCTAGACGTCACTCTAGACACCGAGACATTACTTTAATATATAAGTCACTCAGCTGTGCCCACATCTTCATTTACATTTTTATTCTGTAAATAAAAAAAAAACTCCAGTCTCTTACATTTGATCATACATCGTACATATATAAAAAAGTGAAAAGACATTGAATCAATAATGAAATATTATATTTGCAATTATATATATATATATATATATATATTATAATATATATATATATATATATGGTTAAAGAGCCCAGTCTACCCTACTATCTATCCATAGCTGGAGGGAGAGTAGGATTCATTCCTTTCTCAAGGGTATTAGCGCAAAGTGAAATGCAATTATCACATCTAGGATTTGAACTCGAGGCGACGAGTCCATTTCCCATTACTTTAACCATTACACCACGCGCTTCCGTCAAAACAACTATGTGCGTATATGTGTGTATATGCGTGCGTGTGGATGTCGCTTCATATAATTGTTATCATTGCCTCGATTTATTTTTTCTAATTCTACTATTTCCTCAGTAAATCTCATTTTCTTATTTCACATTATGAAGATTTGTTTTTAAGATGTTATCTTGAAATTCATGACATATAAGTGACCTCTTCATCTGTCGATGGGGATAGCGTTGATTTTCTCTTGGAATAAACCTCGATTCCAATGTTAGGGTAGCGAAGACATAAAATCAACGGCGCTTGGTAACTGCCAGTTTCTCGCCTATACGATTTTAAAACCAGGCACTTGATTTAAAAATCGCATAGATGAGAAAATGACAGTTACCGAGCGCCGTTGACATTATGTCTTCATTAGTCTAACTTTAATATACATGCTCTATCACTGATATGAACACTATTATAAATATAGCAAACTATATATATATATATATATATATATATATATATATAGAGAGAGAGAGAGAGAGAGAGAGAAAATAAGTGTTAATTGAAGTCATACCTAATTGAAATTTAATTAGTTGATCATTAATAAATGGCGAGCATATCTGTTTAAATGTAAAGGCGTTGGCAGTCAGGTTCGGAGCAGTCTCCTGTCTATAAATCTGCTGATGAGCATAATATGCCGAAATGTACATACAGAGATCGACTTTTTCGATTTGTTTACGCCTTTACATTTGAACAGATATGCTCGCCTAATTTATTAATTATCAACTAATTAAATTTCAATTAGTTATGACTTCAATTAAGCACATATTTCCCAAATTGTCGGCTATCGCCATCTCAAACAGACTATAAGCCTGTTTAGAATTGGAAAAATCTGATAATATGAGGAAAAAATGAGTAAAGAAAAGAAATTAGATGGATAAAATGAATTTATCGATATCACTGGAAATCGATATCACTGACACACGGTCTGTTTATCAAAATGTATACGGTTTAACGTTATTATTATTATTAAAATAATCAGATGGAGTTGAAATGATAATGATAATAAGAATAGGAAAAATGCATAAAATGTTCCGTACACAAATTTTGCCAACCTTCATTAGAGTATAATTTTTATTTTTTATTTTTTTATTTTTTGAGTTGGAGATAAGAATTCTTATCTCCAACTCAAAAAATAAAAATTATAATACAGCTTAAATTTTCACGAAAATAGGTAGACTTATAATGCCTGAAAAAGGGCATTTTAGAGGATCTTTGAAGCCCCATATTAAGTAAGCTTATGTCATGATCAAAAATAAATTTCCCAAATAACTTCGACCAAATTGTGTCACACAGTTTGAAAACGAACGCGAAAGGTTACGTGGCATTAAGTTCTGTTTCTTTTACATATCTGAGAAATATTTAAAACCTCACAAAACACTGTTTTTCAATATGCCACATATTCCCCTGAATAACCCCTGAGTTTATTATTTGCCTAAACAGACTGTCGTACAAATGCTAGATACCCCAGACTGGCCTACTATTTTAAGCATAGCTGGGGATTGAAATAAGATATGGAATCGTCCATTTTCCAAAGCCTTTAGAACGATGTGAAACGCAGTTTATCTAGTATCTGAAAGCTTCTCGGGTCATTTACTTGTGACGGTATATATATTATTATATATATATATATATATATATATATATATATATATATATATATATTTGATCGATCGATTGATTGATTGATTGATTTTAACGTCATGTTATCTTGTTTAGGGTTATCTTATGTCGAAGTTAGGAAATCGTTTTCATTGTATATTTATATTCATATTTTTGTGTAGGTATTTCTTAAAAGTTTTTTGTACATCCAATAGGAACAACTATTGGTGAGACCCTAACAGGTACTACCATCCTGAGTCAGAGTGGACCTGGAAGGAATGACAAGAAAGGGTTATTTGATACACCAGACATTCAGAAATGGAAACTCACCATCAGATGCAGTTTAGTGTGATAAACAGGATAACACTTTTACGGGGGTGGGGGCTTCTTACTCGACAGGGATATGAAAAAGAATAAAGAGTAAATATAAACAACAGAACAAGGCATATTAGTTTTTTTTTTACTTTATATTCTTAGTATTATCTGCGTTATTTGGACTATTGTCCTCATCTTCATTGTTATCTGTACAACGTTTCGGCCGATGTGCCCTCCGGCCTTCTTCAGGTATTTCTTGTCGGACTCGGAACCTTCTCGGACTCGGGAACCTTCATTTCGAACTCGTAAACGTTCTTGTCGTAATCGGGAGCCATCACGAAACTTTGAACTTTTATTCAGTCCACGGGGGTATCTGTTCTCATTCCGCTAACCATAGCTGGCATAGGGCGTTAAGCTGTGTTAATTATTATTCTATGTTACTGCTGCCCTTGGCCAGAATGGAACCTGCAGTTAGACGTAACTGTCACTTAGAACTGTCTTAACCTAACTCCTTTATCCTCTAGGCCATGTGTCCATGTAACGCAGATAATACTAATCATCAAGCCTCATCTCAAACATTCAGAGAAATGATATTCTTATTTCCACATTTTTTCTCAATTTTTTTACTTTTCTTTCATTCTGCTACTTTATTCATTTTCTACATTTCATCTCAGTCTCTCTCTAACTTTGCTCTGGTCTTTGCTTCATTCTTTTCCCACATTTTCCCCAATCTCTTTCTTACTTTTCTTTTCCATGTACTTTATTCTTTTTTCTCATTTTCATGATGTTTTTATTACATTTTTCTCTTCTGTACTTCATTGTTTTCTTTTTTTTTTAAATCCCTTGGTTACTTTTTTCTCTTCTCTACTTCATTCCCTTTTCACCTTTTTTTTCAATCTCTTTCTTACTTTTCTTTCTTGTGCATCTCATTCATTTTCTGCCTTTCTTTCTCAACCTCTTTGTTACTTTTTTCTCTTCTGTACTTCATTCTATTTTTTCTCAATTTTCTCAATCACTGTTACTTTTCGCTCTCCTGTACTTCATTCTATTTTTTCTCAATTTTCTCAACTCTTTGTTACTTTTTCTCTTCTGTACTTCCTTCTATTTTTTCTCAATTTCTCAATCACTGTTACTTTTCGCTCTCCTGTACTTCATTCTATATTTTCTCAATTTTCTCAACCTCTTGTTACTTTTTTCTCTTCTGTACTTCTTCTATTTTCTTTTCTCAATCACTTTACTTTTCGCTCTCTCACTATTTTTCTCATTTTCTCAATCACTGTTACTTTTCGCTCTCCGTGTACTTCATTCTATTTTTTCTCAATTTTCTCAATCCTCTTTGTTACTTTTTCTTCTCTGTACTTCCTTCTATTTTTTCTCAATTTTTCTCAATCACTGTTACTTTTCGCTCTCCTGTACTTCCTTCTATTTTTTTCATTTTTTCAATCACTGTTTACTTTTCGCTCTCCTGTACTTCATTCTATTTTTTCTCATTTTCTCTTCTAATCATATTTTCGCTTCCCACTAAGTGATCTTACTTTCACTTGTGTTTGGCCTTTGACACCTTTTTATCTTCTTCCTTTATTCAAATTTCCCCTTCCCAACTCTTCTCTACGTATTGCTTTATATCTGGCTGTTTTCCTTTCTTTTCTTTTCAATTTCTTTTCACTATTTTTTCTGATTTAGTGATGCCACACATTATCATCTAACGGAGCTCCGTGTTCGTGATCCTTCGTCTGGAGTTGAACTGCTTACCCAGCAGAGGGCGCCAAGATAGACTTGTTTCAACTTCACCTTGTCTTCCGACTTTTGCTTTTACTAATCAGAATGCCTGGTTGTGACACTTCGGTACACGTATTCCCCTCCCACGAATTTTCATGTGCGGACACTATCACTATCATCAGTAGAAGTATCACCTTCTTCTTCTTCTTCTTCTTCTTCTTCTTCTTCTTCTTCTTCTTCTTCAATTAGTTTTTATCAACCAACACTTCTTATTATTTTCTTTTTCTTCTTCGCCAATTAATTTGTTCTTTTTTTCTTTCTGCTTTTTTAAAAGTTTTCGCCAATTCTTCTTCTCTCCTCTTCTTTCTTCTTCTTCTTCTTCTTCTTCTTATTATTATTATTATTATTATTATTATTATTATTATTATTATTATTTTCCAAAATGCATACTTCTTCACCAATAATTCTTCTTCTTCGATCATTTTTCTTATTATTCGACAAATCTTCTTAATTTTTCTTCATCATCATCATCATCCTCATCATCGTCATCAGTTTTTTCTTCACAGATTTTTCTTCAATTTTTCTTCACCAATTCTTCTTCAGTATGTTCTTCAATCCTTTTTCTTGTTTTTCGCTAATTCTTCTTCTTCTTATTATTATTATTATTATTATTATTATTATTATTATTATTCACCAATAATTATTCTCCCTCGATCCTTTTTCTTATTATTCGACAATTCTTCATCATTTTTCATCATCATCATCATCATCACCACCACCACGTTTTTCTTCACCGATTTTTCTTCTACTTTTTTTTTCACCAATCTTCTTATTCACCAATTCTTCTTCAGTCTGTCCTTCTTCAATCTTTTTCATATTTTTCGCCAATTCTTCTTCTTCTTCTTCTTCTTCTTCTTCTTCTTCTTCTTCTTCTTCTTGCAGTAATCTTGATCAAGTTCTTCTTCCTTTCTAGAAACTAGTCTCTATTACTCTAGAATATCTTATCCATTTTCTCATTCTGTCTATCTCCATCCCAACCTGTCCACCGCCATTTTTTGCTCTATTTTTGTTGTTTTGTTTTTTTCACGTCATGAGTCGGCGACCCGGACTGTCTCCATTAACACGCCACTGATTTCAAATGTCAAACGGGATCACAAAAATTGAACAGCAAATTGAAAAGGAAATTGAAAAGCAAAAGTGAATT
>CM042138.1:130205252-130220252 GCA_023376005.1 Doryteuthis pealeii | reverse complement strand
TTCTCCTACACTGGTTGCCTAACCAAGCCTAAAAAATTACCGTTTGTAAATTACCGTTTTTCAATCCTAATCTTCAACTGACCAGTTTCGCCTATTATTTCATCTGGTATACGCATATCTATTTATATGAATGTATATGCCCATAGAAAACTCATCGATGGATTAAAGGTGGTTCGAATTCAGTGTTTTCCTTCTCCTACACTGGTTGCCTAACCAAGCCTAAAAATTACCGTTTGTAAATTACCGTTTTTCAATCCTAATCTTCAACTGACCAGTTTCGCCTATTATTTCATCTGGTATACGCATATCTATTTATATGAATACATATATGCCCATACAAAAACTCATCGATGCATACTTAGGTGTGTAAAAAGGCAGTCGTCTATTTTTTAGACTGTTTGATATTGTCAATATGCGAATCCAATCTTTTTCCTTAATAAATAACATCTTGCTTTGAATCATTTCCTCACTTTGCGCGCGCAAACAACAAACACTATTGCCATAACTTCACACTCGGTTGATTCTTTAATCTAATCTCCTTCTTTTTGTCTTGTTTTTAGTTGCTTGCCAAATGCCTGTCCGCAACGGTGGAAACTGCTCTGTGAAGTCAGAAAGAACAATGAGGTCGGAACTTTGTCTTCAAAATCTTTTGCGCTAACCCAGTTAGCAGCTCGAGGCAAAGTTAGATAACAGGTTCTTTTGGAATATAACAAAAATAGTCTAGAAATTTGGTTCAGACGGCTATGTATCCGATGGCTTTTCCATGTTTCTATCTTGGAGAACTACACGTAACACGGCAAGGGCATCGTGGATAAATGAATTCTCTCTCTCTCTCTCTCTCTCTCTCTCTCTCTCTCTCTCTCTCTCTCTCTCTCTCTCTCTCTCTCTCTGTGTGTGTGTGTGTGTGTGTGTGTATATAATATATATATATATGTCTCTCTCCCTTTCTCTTTTGCATATCTCTCACTATCCCTAAACACCCCTCTCTTCCAACCCTCTCTCTCTTCTCCCTCCCCTCTCCCCCCTCTCTCTCTCTCTCTCTCTCTCTCTCTCTCTCTCTTCTCTCTCTCCTCTCATTGGTGTATTCGCGTAAACACGGATTCAAGCACAAACAAACGTGAATGCTATAAGTGAATCATCCATCAAGTTCATAAATTTAGAATACACGATTAAACACATCCATATATATATATATATATAATATATATATATGTGTGTGTGTGTGTGTGTGTGTGTGTATGTGTGTGTGTGTGTGAGTGAGTGTGTGTGTATTTTCATGTATTCAGTGCAAAACTCGTATCATATAATATTATATTGTATAATATGATGAATTAAAGTTTGCGGCCTATTGTGCGTATCAGCCGAACAGGCAGGAAGTATATTTCTTTTTCGCATGCTGTAGATCAGGAGGATTGTTTGCTGAGATGGTGCGTCACACCTATAGTCAGCTTCCTGATGCTTTACCACACAGATAACGCTGTTGTGTTACACATGCGCTGAGCTGGTGAGGGCCGGTATCGTACGCGGAACGTTGGGCGAATGTCTTCCGACCTCTTTTAATATAATATAATATAATATAATTGTACATTATATTCAACGGTAAGTCTTATAACTGCCGGTTTCCTGGCATTTATGATGTTCAAATAAACAGCGGATAATTTCTCTTCGTTATTTGAAAATAACAAGAGTATGTTATAAACTATAACGTTGAATGTTATATTACATTATATTATGAAATTATCCTATATATATATATATATATATATATATATAGAGAGAGAGAGAGAGAGAGAGAGAGAGAGAGAGAGAGAGAGAGTGAGAGAGAGAATGAATAGAGAATAAATGAGAAAAATATCGCATAAAAAGGTGCTCAATGGTAATAAAGCAGAGCAGATTTATAATCAATAGAAATGGTATAATGGATGATTTAAACTCATAACTAAGCATGAAACTTAAAGTTATGAGTTTAAATCATCCATAATATCATTACTATTGATTATATATATATATATATATATATATATATATATAATATATGTGTGTGTGTGTGTGTGTCTAATATATATATATATATATATATATATATATATATATATATATATATATATACACATATATGATGATTAACAATATGTCAAGAAAATGAAGACCGAGTTCGAATTAACTATACGTTTAACATATTCTTCGTTTACAGATTCATTAGGTGTTACTGAATTGTTTTGGGTGTGACATCGCTCTGTAATGGTTAGCAAGCGCGTCTCTCAGATCCATTACTAATGAATAGCAAGTTCCCTGCTCCCTGGCTGTCCCATACTTGTAAACTTGTGTCACATCTTACCCTTAGCGAATGGGTTGGGTAAATGCCTATTAATACAAGCCAAGTTTGCCTCTAATGCCGCGGTGCCCATCTGACGTATATTTTAGACTAAGAATGCCTTTAACGCAAAGCAACCAAGATAACTGAAACTTTGAGGAATGATTGTACAAAGACTGAAGTTTAAGTCCAACAAGTTTCTTGAAATTTTATAGACATTGATAAGATTAAATAAAACTTATTTGGGTTCTGTTTTTTTTTTGGGGGGGGGGCAACATGTAAATATTTTTTAAATGGTAACGAAATTTGTTGACGTAAATTGCCATGATAAAAGACGCAGAAGCTTTTGAATTTTAAAATTATTTAAACATCTTTTTTTTAATTACTCTAACTAAGGTGCTCATTAACCACAGAAACTAAAGCAATTATAATCTGATCTTGATAATTTCAACATAATCAAAAATTGCAAAACAAATATAGTGGCCCACGGTTAGAACTCATTCCATTCTCTCAAAACCAAACATTAAAACAGCGGGTTGATTTCTTCAAAATACTCCATCTTTTTTAGGTAAATCATTAAGACAAAATAGAATATTAACATGTATTATTTGTTTTTTTTCCAGACTGTTGTCCTCGTCGTTATTGTTATATACACAACATTTCGGCCGATGTGCCCTCTGGCCTTCTTCAGATATTTCTTGTCGTATTCTGGAATCTTCTCTTTGAACTCGAGAAACTTCTCTTCGAACTGTTCTTCACGGAACTTCGAACAGAAACCTTTATTTAATCCACCGGGATAAACGGTTCACATTTCGCTAACAATGGCCAGGTACAATGGTTAAGCTATGTTAAGTATTCTATGTTATTACCGCCCATAATAAGATTTGAGAATTAAAACTGTATTAACGTAACCCCTTTACACGTTGCGCCATGTGTCCGAGTGAATAATTCAAAGCGAATTTTTGGAACTCATGAACCTAATGTACTTTTTACATAGAATATATATATATATATATATATAATATATATATATATATATATATATATATATATACTATATATATATATAGGGGATGCGAAGACAGAATTAAAAAAGAGATATAGGAGGGTCAAATCAGCCACAAATACATCTGAAGATTAGAGCGAAATTACTTTTGAAAGTATATATCCATGTGAAATTCTCTAACGAATTAATGTGTGAGAGTTTTTTGGCCAAGGCTTATCTTGCCATTATCTTCGGTAGAATTGACTGAATGTGGCTACCATACTTTCCATTAACCATCACTCTACTCAATTTTAAATTAAGATTGATGCTAACGATTAGAGGGCGGTAATAGTAACAACAACAAAAATAAAAGAAAGTAAAAAATATATAAAAGTAAAAAGGATAAAGAATTGGGTAAAAGTTTGTTTTAGGGGAGTTTTTCTTTTCTCTTTTTGTATCTCATTACGAACCAATGACAAGTCACGAAGATATTTGTCAATGGATAGGAAACAGAAAGATTCACACATCTTCAAAAAATGTTTGACAAACAGAAGTGAAAATCTGCAATTTTTCCCCCTCACTTATACTTAATATAATTTCCGAGTCGTTAGAATTTTGTACATACAATACATATATACATATATATATGTGTGTGTGTGTGGGCGTGGATATGTTGGTGTGTGTGCATATATATATATATATATATACATATATATATATATATATATAGCTTAAGGTAGTGTGGCGCCTGGTTACTAATAGTTTCTCGCCTAAGTGTTTGTATCTCCATAGTCGGAAGATCGCATAGGCGAGATCCTGCCAGTAACCAGGTGCCATTGACTCAATATCCAAGGTTCCTTAACTTAAATATAAATGCTCTATCAATAATTTTAGCTTTGTTTACTTATAAATATACCACCATATTATATATATATATATATAAATATATATTATATATATATATATATATATATATATATGCACACACAAACACGCACACACAAACACACAGCTATATTGCATCGGAGAGAGGAAAATAAAGTTTTCGAATACAGGTGTAAGTGGTATAATTATTAGTTATGAGATACACAACAATTAACCTACACACACACACACACACACACACACACCACACACACATATATATATATATATATATATATATATATACCCAAACCCCACACTCGTTCACTACTATTGGTTTCAAAGAAGCATACCTTTTTTCCAATGTACGTAGTTTTGAGGCAAACATTATTCCAGTGTCGAAGAAGTGATATCTGTAGTGAAGAAGTGGCTCAAAGAACAGTCACTTGAATTTTACGGGGTAGGGATACATGCTCTCATTCAAAGGTGAAACATTGCTAGTGAGACAAACGGTGAATATGTGGAGAAGTAGGGATGTGATCCATATAGGACCAGCATAACTTTGAAGTATGAAAGATATTCATGTGTTGGTAATTATACCTGTCATAAACAAAATGCCATTACTTTTTGATTAACCCTCGTATGTAACCATCAAAAACTAATAAAATAAAATAATATCATGTCCGACGTTCATAACGGGTATCACTGTTATGAAAACAAATACAGTATTAGTTATATAGTGAAATTAAAAAGCAAAGTTTTCAAAGAGATGCGCATACATGAAAAAAAAAAGTTCACAATCTTAGTTTTCATCTGATGTCTAACATCACGCATATGTCTCTTTCTTGATAATGATAAGGGTTGAAAGAGTTCGAAACTAAAGAAACATTGAGAAAAATGTATACTCTCTTGAAGTATATATAACTTAGTAAGAAAACAAGAGAAAAAGTATAAAAATATTTTAAGTTGTATTAAACAATAACTATCTAAAAGAACAAATGCAATCTCAAAAGATATTATATATATATATATATATATATATATATATATAATATATATATATGATATATATATATATGTATGTGTGTGTGTGTGTGTGTGTGTGGTGTGTGGTGTGTGTGTTTGCGTGTGTTGGTGTGTGCGTGAATACCTTTGTACATCAGAAATGAATTTATTTCGGCACTTTTGGCTCTTTCCAGTCTGATTTTCAAATTGATAATGATTACAAATCAGGTCTAGTTTATATGAATTTTCCGTCATCTAGACCTGATATGTAATCATTATGCATTTGAAATATATATAATAATCTGTATATATAAAAAAATATATATATACGCAAATATTGATGTGTGCGTTTGAGTTCAATTTTGGTTGAATCCTATCAAGGAAACACTAGATACCATTCGCACACACACACACACACACACACACACGTCGACCCTAGCCAAGGATAGTTGGTGTGTCTAGCCACACTGAAGAGGCGTGAAACGCCGAAACACGTGTCTGTGGATGACTTATTAATATATACTCCCATAAATTTGGTATGAGCACTCTAATTAATAATTTAAATTAACTCTCACTACTAGCATATAAGCAATGATCGTTTCCCCGGAAACTTGATCTCTTTGTGACCGTAAAATACATAAACAAACCTATGTATTTAATAGTTTAAAAACACCAGTCCCGCTACAGCTGTCAGTAAACGAGGGGATAAGATATCAAGCAGGCAAACAGCCAGTCTGAGTTCGACCCTAGCCAAGGATAGTTGTTGTGTCTAGCCACATTGAAGAGGCGTGAAACGCCGAAACACGTATATGTGGATGACTTATTTATATATATATATGTATATATATATATATATATATATATAACATCAGTTCACGCTAGCTGCAGGCATATCCATAACTTTTTCTCTCTAACCTTCCTATCGGTCTTCGGATTTGGGAGGTCCTCCCCGCAACATCAAGAATCTATACAAATTTGATTGATGCTGGTTTTTTGCATGTCGGCCTACACTGGTGTAACCCTGAGTTGGTTTCTACTGGAGAACATCACTTATGAGTCTGACATTGCTTCTTCAGCGGTGACTAGCAAGTCTTCTTACTCTTATGTGATTACATATGTGGGATTAGGAGTAAGTGGCCATACAACTGCTTTTTTGGGGGGGGGCTGTTTCCATCTAGCTTTTTTCTAAGCGAATAACGTATACGTATATATCCACATATAAACGAATAACGAATATATATACACATATATACATATATATATATATGTGTGTGTGTTGTGTGTGTGTGTGTGTGTGTGTGTGTCCAACTCCTTCGTCTCGAGCAGGATGTGGCACAAGGTAATTTTAAGCGGGATTTGAATTAATTAATTTTCCAAGAAAAAATCCATATTACATAACTATTTATGAGGGATACTATATGGTTTCATGCCTTTCCCATGAGCTCTGACATGAAGTGAACACAACAGGATTTGAACTCGGATCACCGATTCCATTTCCTATAAGATGTAAACGTTACAATAAGTACGCCTCCATATCTACTATATTATTTGAGTGTATTCCTCTTTGAGTCTGTATCTCTGTGTGTGTGTGTGTGTGTGTGTGTGTGTGTGTGTGTGTGGTGTGTGTGTGTGTGTGTTTTGTGTGTGTACATGTCTTCATATCCTTTCATATTTGTTTTTTTACGTGATAATCAGTCATTCTATGTACTATAGTTTCATATGAATAATTATTGACTGATATTTTTCCTATGGCCTTTTACTAATATTCTTTCTTTTTATTAGGATTATTCACTCTTCCTTTGCTCTCTCTCTCTCTCTCTCTCTCTCTATATATATATATATATAATATATATATATATATATATATATATAATTATATATCGCTCTCTCTTACTTATCTAACCGACAAACTTAGGAATTCGCCGCCCCTCTCTCTCTCTCTCTCTCTCTCTCTCTCTTCCTCTCTCTCTCTCTCTCTCTCTTTCTCTCTCTCCTTCCTAAATTGTCTTTTCCTCTTTTCATTTACTTTTACTCTTTTTTATCTCAATTTCCTTTCCAATTGTCTCTCTCTCTCTCTCTCTCTCTCTCCCCCTCTCTCTCTCTCTCTCTCTCTCTTTCTCTCTTTTCTCTCTCTCTCTCTCTGTGTCTCTCTCTCTCCTCTAATTTTGTCTTTTCCTCTTTTCATTTACTTTTACTCTTTTTTACTTCTCAATTTCCTTTCCAATTGTCTTGTCTGTCTGTCTGTCTCTCCTTTCTAATTTTGTCTTTTCCTCTTTTCATTTACTTTTACTCTTTTTTACTCTCAATTTCCTTACTAATTCTCTCTCTCTCTCTCTCTCTCTCTCTCTCTCTCTCTCTCTCTCTCTCTCTCTCTCTCTCTCTCTCTCTCTCTCTCTAATTTTGTCTTTTTTTCATTTACTTTTCCTCTTTTTTACTCTCAATTTCCTTCCAAGTCTGTCTGTCTGTCTGTCTCTCCTTTCTAATTTTGTCTTTTCCTCTTTTCATTTACTTTTACTCTTTCTTACTCTCAATTTCCTTACCAATTCTCTCTCTCTCTCTCTCTCTCTCTCTCTCTCTCTCTCTCTCTCTCTCTCTCTCTCTCTCTCTCTCTCTCTCTCTTACTGTATCTAACCGACAAGCTTAGCATTTTTGTCCCCAGTCAAAATATATATATATATATATATTCCTTCGGCTAAAAGCGGTTTATTTCGATTGTTTTATTTCGGTTTAATTTATGAAGGTTCCACTTTATACTTTCTCATTTTATTCTTTTTATTACGAACATGTTTTATTCTATTTCTTTTTTCTTTCTTCTATTCTGTGCTTTATATCTCTTTATGTTACCCTTCATCTTGTAACCGAACTTCTCATCTATGGTTCTTATGTTTATTGCTATGTTTATATTTATCTATGTACGTTTATCTATGTTCCTTGTCTCTGTCGTTATCAAGGCGGACTAAGATTTAGTGCTGCAGTCTTTGGTGCATGTTTGACGGTGAGAAACACGGACAGTCATGGCGGTCAGCCGAATGATAAACGTTGAGTTTCTTCCTGTGACCACGTTCTGCTCGAACGGTTCTTTTGCAGGTTGACGTTATTTTGAATTCTTTCACTGTTTTTTTTTTTTTTTGGGGAGGCTTGTTGTTTTTTTGTTTTTTTTTTTTATTTTTTGTTTTTTGTTATTGTTGTCTTTTGGGAAGGTTGTTTTTTTTTTTTTTTTTTTTTTTTTGTTATTGCTGCCTTTTTTATCAATTCCTTGTATATTTTTTGTCGCTTAGTCTATGTTTCATTGAAACCTTTATATTTTATATCTTACATTTTTCTTTTATATGTATTCGTTTATTTTTTCCTAAGATTTTTCTCTTTCTCCTCCTTCTTTTTTTTTTCGTTTTTCTTTCTTTCCTAAATATATCCTGTTTTTTTTTTTTCATAATTCCGTTTGATTTTCTTGTCTTTTTTGCTTTTCTATATTAATTTCTTTATTTCTTTTTTTCTGTATAATTTTTATATCGCATTTCTAAGTGTGGTCCAAATAATAAAGAAATAACAAAATTTACTTTTTTGCCCTTTCCGGCTTTTTCTCTTTACTTTATTTCTTCCCCATTTTTTTCTCTTTACTTGCATCTAATTTTTCCCTTTTTTTTCCTTATTTTCTTTTTTCTTTCTTTTTCCCACCTTTTCTCTTTTCTTACATCTCTTTTCTTCTTTTTTTTCTTCTTTTTTCTTTTTGGTTCATCTCTTTTCCCCCTTTTTCTCTTTTCCTTCTCTTTTCTCCTTTTTTCCCATTTTCCTCTTCTGTATCTCTTTTCTCATTTCCCCTTTTTCTCTTTTCTTCCATCTCCCTTTTTCTCTATCTTACATCTCTCCCCCCCCATATTTTCCCCTTTTCCCTTTTGGTTTAATTCTTTTCCCCACTTTCGCTTTTCTCCCATCTTTTCCCTATTTCCTCTTTCTATCTTTTCTACGATCTGTTTTTCCCTTTTCGTCTTTCTTTTGGTTCATCTCTTTTTCCCCTCTTCAATTTTCTTTCATCTCTTTTCCCCTTTTTCCTCTTTTTCCCCTTTTTCTCTTTTCCTCTTTTCCTCTATCTTTGTTATCCCCCTTTTTCCTCTTTTCCTCTTTTCCTTTTGGTTCATTTCTTTTCCCTTTTTTCTTTTTTCCTCCATCTCTTTTCCCTTTTCTCTTTTCTTACATCTTTTACTCTTTTTTCCTCTTTTTTCCTTTAGGTTCATCTCTTTTCTTCCTTTTCCCCACTTTTCGCTTTTCTCCCATCTTTTCCCCCTTTTTTCATCTTTCTCTCTTTTCTTCCATCTCATTTCTGCCTTTTTTCTTTTCTTCCATCTCAAAATAAATGAACAAAATCTCATTAAAAAACAACCAAATAAAAGAAGATATAGAAGAAAATTAACGGCAAAACATGAAGGGAAATCTTCAACACAAGAAAGGTTTAGATGAGAGAACAGAAATTGTTCAATGAAGTTAAGGCAAGCAGAGAGAATGGTAAATATGCTTCAAATAAAACAGAAAACTCAATGTAAAACAAAAATGGAACAGGTAACATAAAAGAAAGAATTAAAAGCCAAATAATACAATTCTTAAATAACATGTAGAAAGCGATAAGAAAATCACTATCTAGATTTATGTTGCATTGTTTTATTGGAAAAAACAAAAAATGAAACATGTAATTAATCTATATATATATATAATGTTTACACATGCATAGGTATTCAATAGATATGTGTGCATATATAAACAAGCATTATATATATATATATATATATATATATATATATATATATATATATATATATATATATATATATATTATTATGATATATACGTATATAATATAAATATAAAACATATGTAATGTTATAAATACAAGCATCTCTCACATGCTCTCTCTCTCTCTCTCTCTCTCTCTCTCTATATATATCTATATATATATAATATATATATATATATATATATATATATAAAAGTAAAAATATAACAAAAGACTTAGAGTTTTTTGCATTATAGTCTATTTCAGGAAGCTTAAACAAGGTGTCTAACTCTCCCAAATCCTCAGATGCGATATATGGGTTATATGGGATCGGCCTGTCAGCTTGACGGTTCGGTTTCAAATCACGCACAGGGCGGTCTTCCGATCTATAGCTCTGCTGATGAGGCCTATAGGCCGAAATGTACATACAGAGATTGATTTTTCTCGATTTGTTTAGCCATACATTTAATAGGTATTCCCGCCTAATTCATTATTAATTGATTAATTTTCAAAATTAGGTACGACTCCAATTAAGCACTTATTCTCCAAAAAATTATCGGCAAAAAGCCATTCTAAACAAACCTTGTTTACAACTTATCACACCGTCGTGTAATAAAAAGTCACTAGAAGAGGAATGTTAACCTACTCTAAACAAATCATAAAATCTAAGAAGTTCGTTTGGTGTTGGGTTATGGGATCGGCCTGTCAGCTTGACGGTTCGGTTTCAAATCACCACAGGGCGGTCTTCCGATCTATAGCTCTGCTGATGAGCCTAATAGGCCGAAATGTACATACAGAGATTGATTTTTCTCGATTTGTTTACCATACATTTAATAGGTATTCCGCCTAATTCATTATTAATTGATTAATTTTCAAAATTAGGTACGACTCCAATTAAGCACTTATTCTCCAAAAATTATCGGCAAAAAGCCATTCTAACAAACCTTGTTTACATATATATATATATATATATATATATATATATATTACTATTATTATTATTATTATAATGGAGATTGTGGGTTTGTCTGTCTGTAACCGAAACTATATTACTATACAAGTCACAATTCCCTTTGTTATTTACATAACATTCTCCATGATTTTATTTTTCTTTAAACCTCAATTATTAATAAAATTGTTTTACATCATTAAGACTGTTGACCATATCTACATACTGATAATTTGCAATTGTATTTATATATACAACAAAATAGCAGTTTACAGTGTGAATGGAAAGGCTAATTTGCATATTGATCTTAAAAATTTGATTTTAATAAATATGGGCTTAGTATTCTTGATTTCTAATTGTTTGGTTTTATCTTATTGAATATGAGCAAAAATCTCGGGGATAAATCTTAAAAGAAATCCATTAACAAGAATAAATAACACATTTTATTCTTTACTTCCTATTTTAACTAAATAGTTAAATTAGGAACATTTACCAATGAAAGACGGGAGTAATGGAAAATGATGGAAGAGTTAGTTTCAAAGTTGTTCTATTTTTCGACCATCCCCCCCTCTGTTCCAAATCTTTTTATCTGCATTCTTATTCAGTTTCATTAGCCTTTCTAATTTAACATGATATTTTATTATATTAAAACTTAGATACTTGCACCCGGAGGGTGCATATATTTGCTAGTATATATAATGGAGAATGATTTTGAAAAGTTTTACATATGAAGGTGTTTAATGCTAAAATAGCAGAGCAGTTTTAAAATCAGAGATGAAATATTATGGTGTTAATTTTCCGTAAATGCAGTTTCGTGCATATTATGCAATCTTCCGACGCTCAAAGATTGAAATATTAAAATATTGAAATATTAAAACGCTGGCTTCTTCAGTGTTTCTGTAACGTGAAGCTTACTCACGCAATGGAATGTTATAGCGTAAGACTTATATTTAAAAACATAAACATGATTAGGTCTTATTTCACTTGGCGAACAGATGAAAAATAAATAAAGATAAAATTGAAATAAAATAAGATAAATAATGATAAAAAATAAAATTAAATAAGATAAATAAAAAAAGTAAAAATAAGAAATAAGAAATTAAAAATAATGTTTTTTTTTATTAATAGAGATCGAAAGATTAATTAGGGTCGGGTGGCAAATGACATAAGAGAAGTTTGTTTACATGTCTACATTTGGAAACCAGTTCACTTCTTATATATATATATATATATATATATATATATATATATATAAGTAAAGTCGTCGGGGTGGCCTAAAGTCGCTATGAGCCAGTCAGCGAGGGAGTCTATCCCCTTTTCAATAGCGCTAGACCAAGGAAATGTTTGGCGTCTATGGTGGAACGCCACACCTACCATCAGCTCCTTGCTTTACCACAGATCCCTGTGCTACTACTTGATGATCAACATCATGCGAGATATTCTGTACCTTGCTGGAGAAGTAAGGACGATCTCATAAGTAACGTTCTCTAATGAACTCCTAACACATAAACACATTTGTGTTAACCGACTAGCAAAATCTTACATTCATTAGCTCTGTGCAGACCCAGGATGCCATCTAGCGGACTTGTCATGAGTGATGACTGATAGAGAGAGAGAGAGAGAGAGAGAGAGAGAAAGAGAGAGAGAGAAAGAGAGAGAGAGAGAGTCAATGGATGATTAGGTTGAACAAATGATTGACGAGGCTTAAGTTGAAACCAGCGTCAAACTACTTTAGAAAAGCAGCTTCTAGTTTGGAATATAGTTATCCATTTCCAAGATTGGTTATTCAAAAATCTTCTGTCGTTTCATCCATAACTGGGAATGGAGAAAAGAGATGGGTTCATGCCTTCCAATTGAACATTAGGGCAAAGGGAACAAAAGCAAATGTTTTATTTCCCTTTTTTCAGGACATTATTCAGCCAACAATAAACTATATGCAGTGGTAGCTTGACTTATGAGAACCCCAACTTATGACTTTTCCGCTTTACGGTCTTTTACTCAGTCGAGGTTTTTGCTTTGTGTTGAGAACTAAAATTTGAGGTACGAGGAGCTTCAGATACGTTTCTATTAATGGACCATATGACTTTTAGGCACCCCTTTTGCTTTGCTGATTCGTAGGTACATTTTTTTCATTTACACCGTCAACATCCGGTTGTTTGTTATGTGTTAGAGTTAGGGGTTAGCGTTAGGGTTAGGGTCAGGTTTAGGGTTAGGAGTTAGTCTTATAATTTAAAAAAAAAACTCTTAAAATCATGTTAACAAACAACTGGGTGTTGACTGTGTAAATGAAAATAAAATGAATCAGCAAAGCAAAAGGGGTGCCTAAAGGTCATATGGTCCCTATTAATAAGTCCACTAAAAACATTTAAGTTTACAAATTTTTTACGTCAAAATATTATTCATAAAAAAATAAACATTAAAACATATTACAGCACTGAATTCATTACATTCTATTCTATGTTTGTTTACACAATTCAGTGCTAGTTTCCATATTTAAAAACAGTAACAAAAAATGTAGGGTCTTTTTGCAGGGAGAGGGGCTGGGACGGATTAATGGTATTTTAGTTTGTTTCAATTGGGAAAATTGATTTGATATACAAGGAAATTAAGTCAGCGGAACGAATTAAACTCGTAAGTCAAGGTACGACTGTATTAAGCAAAGGATGGAGAAAATGATATTACTTATTGTTGTTGTTATTTATTCATTTATTTCAATGAGTTATTTAAAAAGAATTTAAATGTAACTGATAGGGACATTAATAATTTTTTTTCGTCCCGTCACCCTGAGATTTCACGAACCCGCTAAAACAAACGCCTAGATTTTCTGTTAAATGCAAAGGTCATTCTTTGATGCTAAGATAGAAAGACATGGGAGAATAATAAAAAAAAAACCCAAGTAAAATGGAAAATTAAAAAAAAAGAATAAAACTGAAAGTTAAGAATATTTGGAAAAAAAAGCAGTCTAACAACGTTGGATTACGGATGGAATGAGATTTATAAGTGGCAGGAACATGTTTAGAAAGTAACAAATAAAAATAACATCATTTGTTTTTCAAATTTGAAAGAAAGTCGAAGGCGTCAATCGGAACTTGGGGGCGGACACAAAATAAAAGAGATCAAATATTTGAAGAGAGATAAAGAGTGCAAGCTGGAATGAAGAGTGAAACAAAGAACGGAAGCGAACGAGTGTTTCATGAGAGAACAACTGAAGAGATTGATTGAATGGAAATGTGAATGATAGGTCAGTGTAATAAACGCATCAAAGGGTGCGGGATATAAGCTGGGTAATCAGGCTAGATATACGGGTAATCTACAAAAGATAGTTTAAAATATTTATTCAAAAATATTTAATACATTGACACACATAACAGACAACGGATTCTAAACTAGGCGAGATTCTCCACTTCCTTTGTAGGGGATGGATTTCAAAGCTTTAGGGGAGAATTGAAACCACAAATTAGGAATGTTCACAATAATATCTTGAACTTAATTCAAGTTTTAAAATACGTCAACATGTTTAATTTGTAGGTATGGCCAAAATTTTACGTGTTAGTTCTTTTATGTTTTTTTTTAACTTCATGAATTAAAATTAAACAAAACTCCGGGAAAATGAATTGAACTTAAAGTATTTTTTTGCTTTTTTATGAAGGGAAGGGATTTTTAAAAACAACACGTCAGAATTATTCGTTTTAAGTCTTTAAAACCGAATAATCTTATAAATCAAAAATTTCAGATCTATACAGCAGCCATGCTGCTTAATTGATTTACGTAATAAAATGTTTGAAATTTCACATATCTTATTCTACTAACTACAACTAATACTGGAGGAAAACAGGAAAGTACAGTGGCCTAAATACATGACTCAAGTACCTCAGTGTATTAGTAAGAGATTTCCTCGTCTCAGTCATTCAAACAAAATAAAATAAGAAACGTAATAAAAACATTAGTCATTTCATTTAGTACATTCACAAGAGCAGAAGTAGGTTTATATCCAACCCGTTCGCCACGATTAGGAAGTAACATAAGGTCGTAACTTTGCGCCATCCACCAAAGATCGAATTCGCTATTCAGTAGTAATAGATGTTGGGAGACTAGCTTGCTAACCATTAAAACACTGG